>JAOTQQ010000010.1:6637004-6666705 GCA_026546715.1 Gallinago undulata | reverse complement strand
CTCACACCAAACAAGTTCTGCCCCACATCTCAGCTCCATCTCCCCTCTTTCAGTGTCAAACCCTTCCCCCTCCTCCTAGGGCTCCCCTCCCTGATCATGAGTCCCTCCTCCAGCTTTCCTGGAGCCCCTTGAGGGACTGGAAGGTCTCCCCGGAGCCTTCTCTTCTCCAAGCTGAACCCCCCCAACTCTCTCAGCCCCCTCTCCCAGCAGAGGGGCTCCAGCCTTCCCAGCATCTCCGTGGCCTCCTCTGGACCCCTCTCCAACAGGTCCATGTCTCTCCTGTGCTGAGGACACCCAAGCTGGATGCAGACAGACTCACACCTGGGCAAAACACCCACAACCGCAGCCACCTGTGCCCACGAGGGTTAATGACAGCCAGGTTGTGCTGGTCACACTCCATAAAGCTGAGCTCTGTGCTGCAGCCCAGCCAGTGCTCTCTCCATCCCCTGCGTAAAGGTGGCTTTTCCCTGGGGTGAGCTCTGTCCTGGCCACGGAGCTGGGGAGACAGAGCTGGGCCACCTGGGACTTGCAGCACTGCTCCCCCCTGGGCCTCCTGCATGCTTTTTAGCAGTTTGAGGACAGGAATCAGGTTGAGAGGTTTTTTTGTCATGAAAAAACTCAAAAAGTACCATTCCATGGTGCTCCCATGACAGGGGACACAAGCGAGATAAGGCCCAGCAGACTTCATTACACATTCATCCTTCTAGCCAGCAAATAAATAAATACCAGTTAATGCTTCACTTTGGGGTGTATTTATCTAAAGCTTAATTCAAGCCTAGGATCTTACTCCCCAAGACTTAGTCACACCAAAGCCAATTTGTCTGGACCATTAGAGCAGTTCAGAATGTCTTCTCCTGAAGTGATTATAGCAGGTTTTCTGTGCTTTCCAAAACAGCCTTTCCAACCCCAATTTCTTGGAAAATGAACAGAAAGATTGAAGCATTCGGTTTCAAACAAAATAACAAGTCAAAAAAAACCCCAAACCCACTCCATACTGATTTTAAAAAAAAATAAACAACCTGTTTAGATGCAGCTTGAAACCTAACCAGCATCACCCAGTCAAAAAGAGACAAACAGCAGCTCCCCAGCTGCAGTTCATTGCAATTTTTCCTACTTGGGTGTCCTTTGGAAGAGCTGGAGAGCTCACCCACCCCCCCAAGGTGGGAGCTGCACAGCGGATGGACAATTCTCCTTCCGCAGAGGGGGGACCCAGCCAAAGGACCCAGAGAAGCTGGCAGGGCTAAGGCTCCCCCACATCCACCCCGTGCTCCCTTTCCCTATTTCAGGCCACCCACACAAGAGACACCCCCATTTTAGCGATGAGGTCAGTGTCACCCAACCCGTGTAGGTGCACCCACCCAGACCTCAGTGCTAAAAAAGCCACCAGCAGAGGTGGGAGCAAAGGCAGTGGCCATGCCGTGCAGGTCTGACACCCCACAGCCTTTCCTCCTCCTCTCCGAAGATGTGCTTCCCCTTCCCCCATGCTGAGCTCCGTCACCATCCTCTAACTCAGCCGGTTCCCAGGCCACCTCAGCAGCTCCGTCACGGTGTGTGGGTGTCCCCGGCACACAGCCCTCCCACACCTGCACGTGCTGCTCCCCGGCCCCACGCTGCTGGCTCACTCGTACCCCCTTGGCCGCGCCATCCGCATCCCGAGAGCGATGAAGCAGCAGCTGATGCACACCCGGTGCCCACGCACCCCTCTAGGAATCGAGGTGCGTTTCAATCGCCACCTACATCCCCGTGCAGATGTTAGCTGATACTTAGCAAGGAAATTGGAATTCAGGCCCACACCCAAGGCAACAAGCAAATCCCAGGCTCTGGGGACCCCCAGCCACATGCCAGGCATCTGCCCCCCCTTCCCTCCCCGGCATCTGCTGCAGGATGGCAGCACAGGCCAAGGCTGCTCACGGGAATCTGCCAGCCTCAAAAACTGCTACAGCATTTTGCTACTCGCCACGCAATGTGTTGGACTCAGGTGCAGTTTCTACCCTCCTACGCTCAGCAGTGAATGAAACGGGGACGTGGGGGCTGGCAGGGCACTCGCTGGCACAGCACCCACAGGGGCTCACAGATCTCCATTCGAGGCACATGTGCAGGGGGAGTAGATGCTACTCACTGCTTCATTTTTAGCTCCCTCGCCTGTTCAGCATCTCCAGTGAGTTTCCTCATCATCCCTAGCTCAAAGAATCAGCCTCTACCGAGAGCACTGAGCTCCCCCTGCCAAAAGCTCCCTCCTCCAGGACAGGACAGCATCTGCTGGCGAGAGGAGAAGCAGCACAAGAAAAGACAAGAAGGTGAATGGCCAGCCCAGGGTCACGCCTGGGGAGCCATGGCCAGCCCTTGAGCTGTCTGGGCCGTTCATTACAGCCCCGTTTGCTCCACCATTGATTGTTCAGCCCAGGCCATTTGTCAGCCTCCCGCACCCAGACACACACACGGGTCTGGCAGGGGAGGGCAGGCAGCCAGGCGCTTCTGCAAGCCCACACCTGGGACTCAGTAGCCACCATTTAGGAACATCAGCCTTCCTGCACTTGAATATGCACAAGAAGCATCTGTGCATCGCCTTTGCACGAGTGCTCAGGCCAGAAAGCTGGTACCCTGCTACCATCCACCCCATCAGCATCGTGTGCTTCCTGCAGCTGCGACCAGCAAGGGCTGAAAACCATCACATTCATTATTTGGGCAGCGCTGACCTGTGCTTCGGCAGCACACAGGAGGCTCGCAGGGAGCGAGGCCAGCACTAACACGCTGGGAGAAGCATCTCTCACACTCCCTGTAACCACTGACCTGCTAACAGGCAGCGAGCAACCTGCTGGAGCCAGCAGCAAGCCCAGCTGCACAGCCAGCTAAAAGGTGAAGCTCATACTAAGGAATTATTTCCCTGTCTGAAACGCCACAAGACACAGAGGGGGAATTTTAGCAATGCATGCACAGTCCTGAGCCCCACCAGGCTTCCCCTTTTGGGAGAAGGGACCTCCCACACTTCACCACAGAACAGAGAGCAGGATCTTTCCCACAGAAGACACGCTTCTGCCCCACCCCAAGAGCAAGGGCCAATGTTGGCACAACTACTCTAGCCCAAGCAGTCTCCTTTAACCCTCCCTGGCATTTCTTCTGCCTCTGGGCAACATCCACACTTGGCTCCAGGATGCCCCAGAGGTTGCAGGGGTGCCCTGTGGCCACGTATCCTGTTAGCCAGCCAGGTGCTTTTCCTTAAGAATAACACTTCTAACACACAAAACACCATCTTCCATACAAGCACACAGGGGGTCACTGGGCAAAACAGCCAAAAGGAGGGTCCTAACAGACACCCAAACAGATACTGGGGTCAGCTGCAGGGACAAGGTTCTGCAGAGGGACATGCAGTACTGCAGGCAGCATCCCTCACCCCAGTGTCTCTGCGGCCAGGGCACGTCCCACCTCCCACAAATCCCCAGCCCCATGCCCTCAGCCGCCCTCCCAGACAAATCCCCCAGAGGAAGCAGTCACTTAAACAACAGGGCTACTTACCTGGTGCTAGCCGATTGCCACAAAGCTCTTCCCACACAGTCAGGATCTTAGCCTCACAGCACCTCTCGGGCAAGCAGAGCCAGCCCGCTGTGACCCCTTGCTGGCCATCCTGCTCCTCAGGGGGCAAGGGACAGGCTTTGTCCAGTGTGGTGGCCCCCAGCCCTGCACAACCAGCCCAGCCCAGCCAGCAAGCCCTCCACAAAAAAAATGAACCCTTCCAGGGCGGAGGAGGAAATAGGCTTTGGGGCTAATTGCAAACAGGCTGCAGCTGGGCTAACTGCTGCCAGCACCTGGGCCTAAAAGGGCCGGTGTCCCCAGCAGGGCCTGGCTCCCCGGGCATGGTCCCCTGCAGCAAAGCCTGGCCTGTCACCCTTTGCCCATCCTCAGCCTGGACTACCCCTCACCCCCAAGGCTGGTCCTGTGCAGGCGCTGCCCAGGGCGATGCTGGGGGGGAAATGTCCCCCACCTTGCCTGTGGGCATGTTCTAGCCCCGCTCCGTGCCTCAGTTTCCCCAGCAGCAGAGGGGACCTAGTGGGTGCCACAGGGGCAGTGGAACAATAAATGGCCTGGGGGTGGCGAGGGGCTTGTACCCTGGTAAAGGGGGCTGGCAAGTCCATGGCCAGGCAGATGCCATCAGGTCAGCAGGATCCTCCTTGTGCCCCGTGGGCCACGGGCACCACAAAAACGGCTGCGATTCCATAAGGGACGCCCCCCCGAACCCCCCTGGGGAGCCCGTGCCCGGAGCCGGGGTTTGCGCGGCCGGGATGCTCAGGGACCGCACCGCGCTCCCGCTGCCCGGGAAAGACTCTTTCCAGGCAAGAAGCTGGATTTTTGGTTCCCTCTAGTGTCGCGGCGCGGAGCGGGGCTCGGGTTCTCCGCCGCGCTGGCTGCTGCCAGGAGCCCGCGGGCCACCGCTTGCCCCCGGGTCCCGCCGGGCGGCCGCCCCGCTCTCGGCTGCCAGCAGGGGCACAGGGCGCCGTCCCGGCCGGCCCTCACCAGCCCGACACGCGGCCGCGGGCGGGATTTTCCCGATGCCCGAGTGATTCAGGAGCACAAGGTGGGAGCAATCACAGCGGAGTGCATACCCCTGTCGCTGAGCGGTGTTCCCACAGCCCGGCGGGTTCCAAGCCTGGCCACGGTGAGGGGGGGTGAGGTGTGCACCCAGGGCCAGAGGGGGTGCGGGCATCGGGCTGGAATCTGTGTCCTCCCCGGCTCCAGCACAAGTCCTGGAGTCACCGAAAAGTTGGGGCAGGGCCAAGGCGGGCTCCTGAGACACACAATCTGGATCCACGAGGCCCCTTTCTTTGCCTCCCAGCTCCAGCCCCCAGTGAGACCCACGGTGGGGAGCCAGCCCGTCCATCCCTGGGCTCGCTCTGCCACAGCTGAGCTGCTGGGCTGCGCTCACAGCATCGCTGCTGCCTGGCTGCTCTGCCGGCCCGGTGCCAGGGCAGCTGTCTGTCCTAGTGTGAGCACTTATTTCCTAAAAACCACTGCTTTGGGGCATGTGCGACATGGAGATGAGGGCTGAAATGTTATTTGCTTTGGTTGGGAGGGTAATCTAAGACCAGTGGATGGCTGCTGTTTTGGCAGACACGATGTTGTTGATGGATGCGCTGCCTTTTTTGGGAGCAGAACAAAGGGAGGAGGCGTGTGGCTGGCTCCCCGCCAGCCCGGCCCCATCTCTCCCCGTCCCCATCAAGTGTTCCTCTTTGGCTCCATTAGTCACCATTTGCTGCTCCACTGTTTTAACTAACGAGGAGACATTTTGCATTCGCGTTTCCTCGTGGGCCAAATGCGTCCCTGGCATCCCGGAGATGGCGGAGCGGTGCTGGCGGGCTCCGGGCTGGGCGAGCCCAGCAGCTTCCCTGCCTGCTGCTCCTCCTCTTCCTGCCCCGCTGCCTCATCTCCTCGCATTCAGTCGTGGATTAAACACAAGAGCTGGCCAAGCCACAGCCCCTCTCCCTCCTACCTGTCCATCCAGAGACTGGCGATGCCAACACGGAATAGCCGGTGCCAAGGGAAAGCTGTTCAGAACTGGAAGCCTTCCTGGAGGAAAAGGACACTCCAGTTGTCTACTGTATTATTTACCCAATCCCCTTTGTGCCACAGAAAAGATTTACTTTGAGAAGATTAATGGCTCAAGGGACTGTGAGAGAAATCCCCCAAGATTGCCTGGTTCAGGGGAGAAGACAAACGCCTCCTCGCCGAGGCCGCAGCTCCCAGCTGACCCCCGGGGCTGCGGGCACAGGGAAAGGGCTGTGGGGCTGGGGCTTGTCCCCCAGGGCACCCTCCGATGGGGACCAGGACTGCATGAGAGCAGCAGCCTCTCACCATGGCAGGGGCAGGAGAAGGGCAGCCGAGCGGAGAGGCGGTGGCCTTTCCCTGTGGTCTTCCCAGCATCTCACTCCCACAGCTCCCGGGCTCAACGTCCAAAGCAAAGGACAGTGGAGGCATGGAGGGGAACAGAGAGCCGCAGAAGCAGCTCGTGCCCGTGTGCTGGCCCAGAAAGCAGGGACTGCTGGCAGCACCCCTGCCCCGGCACAGGGAGGTCACATTTACCATGCATCATATAATTTCCTTATGCCTTTCCCCCGTTCCCGGCTCCCAGGTTCCCTGGCTCCATCCCAGAGGGCCACGTAGCTGGCAGTTTAGCTTCAATAATAGCCTGGCCTCCTAACATAACCCCCAGGGCAACTCTTCAGGTGCTGGCAGCATGTCCTGCTCGGCCACTGCACACCCTGGTGGCGTCCCTGACCCGTGGCACAGCCCCAGCCCGGGGTGCGAGGGGCTGGGCGAGTGTGCACACACACGTGGGTGCCCGTGAGCTGTGCAGAATAATGCTATTAATGCCATCTGGTGCCGAGACAGAGATCCCCCTCTGCAGGGAGCCAGACACGGCTTTTCACTCCCCGTAATCCCCTCCCTTGGAGCTGCAGGGGTTCCGTCTGAGGGGCTCTCCGGGGGGCTGGGGACAGGGGACACGCACCCTGAAGGGCATGACTGTGCCCTGAGCCCTGGCACGGCTGGGTGCTGGGGAGCCCTGGGCCTCAAGGGTGAGGGACCAAGCTGAGGACAGTCTCATTTCATACACTGCCCTTTAGCTCCTTCTTTAGGGGGACGCGGCCACCCCGTGCTCCTCGTCAGGGGTCAGAGTGGGGAGAAGGAAGGGCCACCTCTGCCGAGATCAAAGCCTTGAGCTCGTCTGTGCTGTACAGCGGGATCTCCCCTCCCTCCGCCGAAGGACCCTGGCTCCCGTTTGAGCCCTGCAAAGCCACAACGAGTCTTTATTAGTGGGTCAGTGTCAAGTCAAAATTATATTTCAAAATAATCTCCTTACTGTGTTAAATAAGCACCTCAGATTAGATGAATTGCACGGATTTTGTCTAATAACCTGCTCCCCCAGCTGATCCTATTTTACTGGCCATGTCTGACCTCAATCAAAGCCCAAACGGACCAGGTGAGCCCGTTCCTCCGCTGCTGGGATGGTTGGGCTTCCAGAGCACAGAGCAGCCCCCGTGGGGCTGTGGATCCCGCAGGGGTTTCAGGCACAGTGAGAAATCACCCGGAGAGGGGCAGGAGCCCTTATGGACCCATCCCCGCTCCCGGGGCTCTTGCGGGCTCCCGTTCCCGCAGCGCTGCCCTCGGGAGCTCGGGCGGAACGGCGAGGGAACGCAGGGACCCGCAATCCGCCCTTTCTCACCCCAAACCTTCCCCGGCAAAGGGAGGGGAGCGAGGCTCCCGGGGGCCAGCGCCCCGCTCCATCCCCCTCCCCCCCGCGATCTCCAACTCCCCTCTTGTGCGGGGCGACCCGCCGCAAAGCCCCCGGGGGCCGGGGCCGGGGGCGGTGTTGGGGGGATCGGGGGCCAGTAGAGCCGGCGGCGCGTTAGCCCGGCTGGTCGCTAGGTGTCTGTATCGGTCCGGCTCGCCCGCGCTCTCCCGGCTGAGCCTCCCTCCTCGCTCGCCGCCCAATCGCCGCAGAGTTTTCTTCTTTTTTTTTCTTTCTTTTTTTTTTTTTTTTTTTTTTTAAAAAAAAAGGGGTGTTTCCGCCTGTATCCGAAGATGATGGAGGCTGTGAAGCCACAGAGTTGGACGCGCCACCCCAGCCCCGTTCGTGCCCAAGGAGGCCGCCCGCATCGAGCACTCCGAGGGCACAAGCAGCCCCACAAACCAAACGGCCCCACAGCCTGCACTGTGGGGCAACCCCCTCGCTGGGGACCCGGGAAGGGGCCTGTGCTGCAGGGTTTGGGCACCCAGGGGTGTTTCCTGGAAGCAGGCAGGGTGGCCGGAGCAGGAGCATCCCTCCCTCCGCACGCCCCGGTGCAAACACGGGGGGAGATGGACAGCTGCTCCCTGTGTGCGGAGCAGCCAGTGGAAACTTTTCCCGGGTCCCTGCTGGAAGAAGCCTGCAGGGCGGAAAAGCCATTGGTGCCGAGCCAAGAGCGTGGGTGATTCAAATGCCTCGGGCACAAAGTTTAACTTCTCTCAGCTTGAACTTTTATTAGCCAAGGAACTCTTGCTGGATCTAACAGAGGGGAAAGCACGAGGGCAATTTGCGTTCTGGCCTGGCCCGGGGTCAGCAGGGTAATGGATCCACTGGAGCGGGGCAAGGGGTGGCCCTTGGCAAGGACTTCTCTGCTTTGGATGAAGCTCTACTTCATGGCAGCTCTGAAACCAGAGAGAGTGGGAGGGTTACACAGCCAAGAGGCCAGCGTGTCCCGGCTCCTCTCCTCCCCAGACAAACCCCCACACGGGTACTTCCCTGAAGCACGGGTGCCTCGAAGCATCGCTGCCCGGCACCGGCAGACCCAAGGATCCTGGCTGCCAGCTGGGCGCATCCTCCTGCAACCTACCTCAGCTACAGGTCTTCCTCGTTTCCTTGTCTGGGGAGCAAAAAGCAAGAGGATGTGTGTTACGCTGGGCAACACGGCTGAGAGGGGAGGGAGTACGAGCCGAGACCCCAGCCCTTCCAGCTGGCAGGACTAGGATGGGGAGGAGACACGAGGCTGCCTTGAAGCCGCGCAACACCCACCTCCTCTTCTTCTTGCCTCCGCAGTGGAACCGCTGGCCTGGGGGCAAGAGAAGCAACTGAGGCCTCTCGTGGCTGGAGCCTTCCCCCCCGCCCCATCTCACCTGCCCCTCTCTGCTCCGGTGAAGCAGTCCTTCTCCTGGGCTTGTCCCCTTGGCAGGGACCCCCAGGTTTGGCTCCCGTGGGAAGCTCCGAGCCCCCTGCCTGCACGGTGGGGCTGGCCTCCTGCACGGCTCCCACCGGTGTGGGGAGACACTGACCCCACGTACCGCCTCCTGGCCCCCAGCTCAGCTGTGCTGCCCAGCCAGCCCCCCCCTGGACTGCCCCCAGATCCCAAAGCTTCGACCCCTGGCACTGCTGAGCAAAGGACCAGCCACAAGACCCTGTTCAGATGTATGTCTGTCTGTCTCCCTAAGCTGCCCCCATGATTGCAAATGCAGGCAGCTTTTCTTGGTTTTCTCCCTAAAACTACTGGGACGTGTCACCGTGCGCAGCTGTGATGCTGTGGCCCCCCCAGTCCCCTGGAGCGAGGTGGGCAGTGCCCGTAGGCACGGGCAGGGTGGCAGGGTGCCCTGCACACTTGGCACTGGGTCTCTCTGGGAGCTGCTGAGGTCTGAGGGCTCTGGGAAAGCTGGTTTCTCACTCTGGAAACGTCAAAGTTTTCTCTGCTATTTTTAATTAGTGACCTTCCCTCTGAAGCCTTGACGCTGGCAGGGAAACACTAAATATTTATGTGGTCTCCCTCCCAACTCGCTGTCTGTTGGGAGCTTGCCTCGGTGGAAATTTCCCAGGCCGCCCCATCCATGGGCGATGCCCGCCCCTTGTGTGGTGGGGCCGGGTTGGTGGCTCCCCCATCCCACCCCAGCACCCCGCCAGTGCTCAGCACAGAGGGAGGAGAGCAGAGAAGGGGCTGTGTGCCAGGGAACAGAGCTGAGGGGGAGCTCCCAGCCCACCCCAGGCACTTACTGAGGATGATGAGGAGCCCTACGACAAACGCCACCACAGCGAAGATGAGTCCCCCGTTGCGGATGGTCTCATAGTCTGGGGAGGAGGAGAGCCGAGCGGGCGTCAGCCCAGCTGGAAGCCCATGGGCAAGAGTGGGGGGGGTCTGCCCATAGCCCCCGGGCTGCACAGGGCACGCACTCACCGTAGCTGAACCTGTCCAGGCCCTGCTCGGGTGCTTGCTCTGGAAAAGAGGAGAAATCCAAGTGAGAGCCAGAGCCTGGGCTTGCGGTGGGCACCTGGACAGAGAGGCGAGGTGGGAAAGGCCAGGAATGAAGACTATAAGCAAGGGGGCTCCGACTTCCTTAAGGTCCAGCTGAGCAGGTAAAGGATTCCCAAATTCCTGGGTTTGACCCCAGGAAGCTTAAAGTTCAGGATGCGTTCGCAGGGTGCAAGAGAGTCCTTGAGCTCCAGGTGAAGCTGCAGAGGGGAGCCCAGCTCGATTATTGGCAGCAGCTGGTTGCTATTTGCTAAGGCTGCGCCAGCGGCAGAGCAGCTTCCACGGTGCCCTGGGGAAGAGCTGCTGCCCATCGGACTCGGCGGGGCAGCGATGGCTCCGCTCCCGCAGCCAAACAACCCCTCGGGGTGACATCCTGGCATGTCCCGGCAGCATCCTTCCATACCAGCAGGCTCATCCGTCTGACGGCTGCGTGTCACTGCTCAAGCCACCTTACCTGACTGCACGTCCCTCTGCCAGGAGCCGTTGGAAGGAGCAATCCCCCCGAGAAGGCAAACACCAGCTGGCACCGACGCACCAGGGGGCTGCAGAGCTCTGAGGATTCATCCCCACATCTCCCCCAAATCCTCCACCAGAGCTGCCCCTGGGCAGACTCCTGAGGGCAGGGGGACCAGCCCTGCTCCCTCCATGGAGATGCCCCCGTGAAGGTGCCCGTCCCCCCCAGGGAAGCTCTTTTTGGGTGGCCGGAGCAGGGTGCTGGCTGCCACCCGCCCCGCTCTCCGGAGCACCCTTACCGTCACCCATGGTGTCAGCGTGCTGTCCGGCGGGTGTCTCGCTCTGGGAGCGTGCACCCGCGGGAAAGCACATTAATTGGGAGACAAACCTCATTAAACATTAACGGCCGCGGTGTAATGTTTATCGCAGTCACGAGGGGAGGCGCAGGGCTCCCGCCCACCTTTGGAAAGGAGGCCCGGGAGGGGATGGGAGGGCAGGGTGAGCACCCACCGTGCCAGCGAGCTGGGCACCCCGGAGCCACCGGCGTCCCTGCCTCAGCTTTCCAAACCTCAGGCCAGCTGGGCTTCACCTCCCGCTGTGGAGGCGAGCCCGAGGCAGGGGGCAGAGGGATGGGCTCGGGGACGGGCTGCGACTGCCTTTTGCTGGAGAGAAGCGGGCAGCATGCCCTGTCCCCGCAGCCGGGCGCTGCAGGTCCCCACAACAGCCTGCTCACTGCCTGCCAGCCCGGTGTCGAGCCATCCCAGGGGTCCCTGTGACCCCCTGGCATAGCGATGCCTGTGGTGCATCCCTGCCTGGCAGTGGGTACCCGGGATGCTGCGCCCCTCGGGGCTGTGCCGGCCGGGGGTGCCCAGGCTGGCTGCCAGACGGGCTGTTCAATCCAGTTTGCTCTAATCTCGCCATCAGTGAGCCGCAGTCACGCGCCCGAGCCCATCAGCGCTGCGGTGGCCGGGGGGAGCTGGCCCCAAGGAGTGCTCCCCGCGCCGTGCCCAGGCAGAGGAGCCCATGGCAGCTCCGCTCCGGTACCGTGGGGTGAAGCCAAGCCCTGGGAGGGTGCTGTGTGGGGCCCTCCTGCTGCCACAGAGCCCGAGCAGTGCCCAGCATCCCCCTCCATCGGAGCCCAGCATCCCCCTCCACCGGCTCCCAAAAGGCGAGGGGACAAGGGGGGCTCTGTGCCCGCATCCCTCGGGGCTGTGCAGCCGGGGCTGGCTGCTCCCTTCACAGCGTGGCTGGCTATTGTTGAAACTGCTGCTGGCTGCAGAAAAGAGGACAGCCCGCCGCTGCTAGCACAAAGCCCGTCTGTGCTGGCCAGGGGACGCGTCGCCACTGGTCCCCTCCGCAGCGGGACGGCGTGGGAAGCTGCTCGCCCACTCGCCCAGCAGAGGAGGAGCCCCCAGCCCCATCCTGCTCCCCACAGCCTTTCCCCCGAGCCCTGGAAACGCCCCAGCCCTCGAGACGGGGCAGCCAGGCAGTGATAGAAATACTTTATTCTTTCTCCCCCCTCCATTTTGGGTCACAGCACAGAACACACCAGTCCTTCACCACAGCAGCACACTTGCCTATTTAAAAGGAAACACAATAGCTCAGTTTATTTTACAACAGTCGGGATTTTGCCGTTCCTACACACCACAGGGGTTTCTTTGTTTCGTGTTAACACCGACAGCACACTACAGACACCACGGGCACTCCGACGCGGGACACGCACAGAGCAGGCACTCAGGGGCCGGGCTGCGCGGGGGCAGGAGGGGAGCAGAGCTCCCTGCCATGGCCAGGAGGAAGGGAGGGGACACAGGACCAGGGACACAATCCCTCTGCCTCGCACAGATGGGACAGAGAGCGCTTCCCGGCCCCACCAAGGGATGCAAAGCACACAGGGACACGGCCCACGCTGGAGGCAGGGCTGCCACCGTGGGGTGGGCACAGCAGAAAACCCTCTCAAAGCCATCCTGGAGGACAAGAAGGTGGGGATGATGTGTTTCTGTGCAGCCCTGGGGACCCCCCCCCCTGCTGCCCAGGCTGGCCCTGCCTTAGGAAGTGCCCATGATTAAGCTGGCTGTCCCCAGGCCCAGCTGAGGCCACGGTTTTGCTTGCCCAGGGGCTTGGGGAAGGGGCCAGACCCCCAGGTCTGCTTCTGACCCACGAGTGGACACAAGGTGACGATGGACTCTGGGCACCACAAAGCCCCGTGCGCCGCTCGCTGCTGCTCCCGGGGGAGAAGGGGCAGGAGGCATCAGGGGCTGACGACACGTAAGCACCACGGGACGAGACGCAGCAGGGACATGGGTGGCCGTGTCCCGGAGCGTGGCACAGGGAGTGACAAGGCATAGGGAAGGGCAGGGAGCACCGGGAGGAAACGCCGCTGCCCCTTCCCTGCCCGAGACAAGCAAGGACAGGGTCTCCACTTCAGTCTGTGTTTCTCTTTAGCCCTCGGAGACTGTTTAACTTGCCCGCCTCTGTCCCGCGGGCTGGCAGTGTTGGCGAGGAGCTGGTTTGTGCTGGCTAGCAGGGCCACCGCCGCACAGCCCGCCCTCTTTCACAGTGTCACCGTGCCGGGGGATGTCACGGGCTTCTCTGCCACCGCAGAATTTCCTCACCTTTAAAAGAGCATCCCACGCAGACCGCCTTGGTTTTAGCCAGGGACTCAAAGGGGGAGTGCCAAGCAGGCGAGGAAGGGGAGCCTTAAATCCCACACATGCCCAGGTGCCACCACCTGTGGGATGTCCCCCCTGGCTCGCCCCCCCGCCGCGGCTGCCTTTGGGCTGGGGGCGCGCAGGAGGGTTTATTGCTGAAACGGCAACGCGCGGTCCAGAGTCACGCTGGGCAAGACCCCAAAACGCTCGACTGGTCCCTGAGCCCTGCCCAAAGCCAGCCGGGGTGAACCAGGAGCCCCCAGCTACAGAACGGGGAAGGACAGAGGGACACAGGGGTCCCCGGGGCAGCCTGTGTCACCCTGCCCTGCGTCCCCCCTTCCGGGGCTGGGGGGGGGCAGCACCTGCCGGTCGTACAGAGCCCGAATCACACGCACAGCACGAGAAAGGTGAAGAGAAAGTCACTATTACAACATCAGCAAGGACTAGCCCTAGAGGTAATGATCATCTCACATCAACATTACACACCACTGGAGGCAGAGAGGACGGTGAGCGGAGTTTAGTCGGGTTAGTAAACAGAGAACCGGTGCTGAAGTACAGGGGGTAACACAGACACGGCAGCTTCGCCCCTCCTTAGAGGGACCCGCTGCTGTTGCCTCGCAGGCCACTGGCATCTGCGGTCCGAGCATCTCTCCTCGGGTCTCTGGGTCTGCGCGGGGAGGAGAGCAGCGAGTCAGGCGGGGAGCAGCACTGCTGCCTTTTCCCTGGCCGGGGATCACCCACCAGCAGCACAAACCACGCTCCCACCAGCTTGGGCTCCAGCCTTCCCCCCCTCCAAACGTGGGCCACAGCCCCGGAGCTCGGGGGAACCCGAGGAGCACCCCTGGGACTCGCACTCAGCTCTCCAGAGGCCCTAAAAATAGAGCCACTTTGGGGTGGAGAAGCAGAAGGAAAGGAAATGCAATGCAAGGGAAAATCTGGAGGGATGCTTCCTTTTCCTGCTGGGCTGACCAAGCACAGGACACCTGGAGCCTCCCCAGAGTGTTTCCCTACCAGTGCTCACTCCTGCACCGTGCTGGGGATGCAGAGCTGCCCAGTCCCAGCAGACTGGTCTACTCAGAGCCCGCAGTCGCCCCGCGGTGCACAGCCCCAGCCACCCCTCCCTTCCTTCCCAGCACTGGGGCTGTGACACCCCTGGTGCCGCCACTCTGGCTGGGCTGGTCCGTGGCAGCCCCGGGACTCACCGCATGGCTCTCGTTCAGTTCTCCGCTTTCTGCGCTCCCGTCGCTGAGAAGGGAAGAGCAGAGCGGTTGCAGCCCCTGCCCACGGCTGGCTGTCCCCCGGGCAGGCGGGTACAACACAGGAGTGGTGGCAGAGGACACGCGGCGTGGGACAGGCGACCTTACCGTTTGAGGTGATCAGGTTCTCAGCCTGAGCCTCCTCGTCCCCTGGAGCTCTGCAAGAAGAGGGGCAGGGTGAGAACTGTGGGACCCGCACCACGTGCCGGGGGGTGGGATGCCCCAGAGGGCAGGGGCACACCGAGGAAGCTGCTTCACCACCCAGGAGCTCCGCAGCAGAGCATCCCTCCACTTTGGGCAGCAGGCACCCGAAAGGGATGCTCGGGGAGCACAGCCACTCTGCCAGCGGCGGGAGGGAGCCCGGGGAGAGCTCTCCAAAGGAGATGCTGCCCTCACTCACCTGGGCTTCTGGTTGAAACTGCACCTGCACCTCCTGCCTGCCAGGGGAGAGAAAGACCGTGAGTGTGGCCCAAGTGGGAAGGGGCCACGACCTTTCTCAACAGCCGCCCCCCACACAGCACCCGCCTGGTCCCTAACTTACTGAGTATGAGGAGAATGCCGACAGTGAACAGGACCACAGCAAACACCAGCCCCCCGATCCTCAGGCTCTGGTAATCTGGGGGGAAGAGACACAGGGGCTTGTTGCCGCTGGGCTGAGGGAAGGGGGCAGCCCCTTTGCTCCCCATGGCACAGGCACACGTGTCCCTGCCAGCACGCCCATCCCCGTGCACGGCGACGCTCACCATAGTTAAAGGGGTCCTCCTCCTTCTCCTGGGTGGCCACTGGAAATAAATAGACAAAGGGTGTGAAGTGAGGCTCTGCAGGTCCCCCCATCCCCCCCATGCCACTCCAGCCCCCTTGGATGGGAGGGGTGGCTGTCCCCTGGGGCCCCACAACCTCTTCCCGTGCCCCTGCCACCTCCTGCATGTGGAAAACACTTGGCACCTACCGTCTGCCACGGCCACCGGCACCAGCAGGGAGCACAGGAAGATCAGCGCTGCCTCCATGGCTGCTGTGAGAGAGGGGAGAAGCAGGCTCAGCACCCGGGGGGCTGGTGGAGGGCACGGCGATGGGGCTGGGGGGCACGGGAGGGACCCCAGGCAACGGTGCCCAGCTGCGCCCTTGCAGCCCACGCTGGGGGAAGCAGCCAGGCTGGCCATAGCGGCACCCAGCCCCACGGGGACACAGTGGCTCGCAGGTGCAAAGGAGGGGAAGGGCTTGAGCAGAGAGAGAGACTTTTTGGGGGGTTCTGTGGTGTGTTTTCGACCACCTCTCCACCGCTGGCTCCGCTCCTGGCACGGAGGTGGGTGCAGTCGCAAGGCTGCACTGCAGACAATGGGGCCAGCACAAGGGCTGTGATCTCTCCATCAAGGTCACTGCTGTGCCCTTCACCCAGAGCCATACTTTAATTTGTCCCAATTAGCATAGCAATTACAGCACGTTCCTACAATGAGGCCAGTGGCCCTGGTGGGACACGAGCTGGAAGCTGCACTTGCCCTTCCCAGCTCCCCAGGCTCACCTGCGGCAGAGGAGAGACCATCGATACCCCTCGGTGCCCCCCGAGCCCCTTCACGAGCACCCACACACCGGGGGCCACCCACTGGAGCAGGGACCCGACTCAAGGGATGCCAGCCTGGGCGCAACAAGGGGCTGTGACAGTCCCTGCCAAGCTCGGGGCTGCACATTTCCGTGTCCCGAGCGGCTGCAGGCACTGGGGATGGGCACCCTCGGGACCAGGCGATGCCAGGCACCGCCGCCCTGCAAAGGGAGGGCCCTGCCAGCACACACGGTACCTACGAACTGTCCCCGAGCACAGCAGGGCCGGCACCAGCATCCTTCCTCCTCCTCCTCTCGAGGGGCCGGGCAGGGGCCAGGCTGCCCTCCAACCTGCCAGCCATCCCGGGGCACTGCAGACCCAGCCACTGTCCCGGTGGGTGGCTGCGTGCGGGGGACACCTCTTCCCGGGGGGAGAGGGCTTGGCAGACATGTCTCCTTTGAGGGAGCCGGGCAGGGGAACGCAGAGGGAGGGTGGGCATTGCCCCCCTGGCCGCCCGCATGCAGGACTCAGCTTGTTTGTGCTCTGCGGCTGCCAGGCGGTCACTAAGCGCCCCGATGACAGGGCTGGGTGGCCATACATGGTGCGGGAGCATGGAGAGGGCTCGCTGCCGGCTCAGGAGAGGAAGGGGAGGGGGGTTTATCGGGCGCCCTGCACAGCACTGATAGCACCGAGTGCTACAGAGCTGCTGCAGCTGCCGCGCTGGATTAGTGCCGATAAGAAAGGGGCCCTCGACAGAGCCGGAATTCAGCTGGCTGATGGCTGCAGCTCCCCAGCGTGCTGCTATTCAGCCCCTCCAGAGCCTGACCTGATTTGGACGTGAGCTCCATCCCAGCCCGCCCCGGCTGCCAGCGACGGGGGCAGGCAGCTCAGCTGCTCCAGCCCGGCTCCTTGGGGCACCGGGGTCCCCCAGATCCCACTGCAGGTCCTTGTCCCAGTTTGCGCTGGGAAGGCGCCCAGGGAGCGGGCTCAGCCGTGCCCACCAGCCCGCCAAAGCTGGACCCCGTGGTGTTTTGCTGGTCCTGGAGCTGCTTTCGGGAGCCAGCTCCCATCGCGCCTGCGGAGGAAGCATCACCACGTTCAGCCCTGCGAACGCGGGGAGCACGCTCCCAGCACCCAACATGTTCATCCTAACAAGTTGCCTCCCATGACAATTCACGTCCTTCCCTCCCTTTCCATGTCTTGCCATTTTATCTGAACGCTGGAGGGTTTAATTTCCCTCGCCTGCAGCTGCTGCTGCCATTGTGTGGCGCGGGGCTGCGCTGCCACGCCGCGCTGGAGCGTGCCGCTGGCTCCCCGCACCCAGACAAGCCCCCTCGTTTGCTGAGGCACGTAATTCTGGATAATTACCAGGTCTTAGAAACACATACAAAAGAACGCAACAGCTGGTGATACAGTAACTTGTAGCTGCACGTTTTCCCCCACGTCCTTTATCTGCTTACTGCCGCGGCTGCCAGCGCAAAATCGGTGTCATTACCCGACGAGAGGGGGGTGTACGTGCACAAGGAGATGCAATACAGCACATGCCGTTGCTAGATGAACAGTATTAATTGGCTCTTATAGCGCATTAATGGCGCCTTGATTTTTTGAACAAATCATTCATCAGATTTTTAGTGTTTATTTTGCTGTGGCTGTTGTAGGAGCAGCTCAGTGACGTCCCCTGGAGCACACACTTGGGAATTTTGCATTATTCACAACCGTCCCTGCCCTGTGCCCCTCCACCCCAGCCAAGGCGTGTGGGAACCCTCTCCCCAGGGCAGAGCTTTCCTGCCCGCAGCCCCGCTGTGAGTTCAGGGGGGGCCGGCCCGGTGCCCTCACCCCACTCACACTCCCCTCCCGCACCCCTGGGGCTCCCACGGGCACCATCTCTCACCCCGCACGCTCAGCCTGAGTCACGCATCACACGTGAGCCACCCCCCCCCTCACACCTCTTCTATTTTGGGATGCTCCCGTTGCCACCCAGGAAGGTGTTTTAGGGCCCGGGCAGTCATGTCGCTGGCTGCCGGGATGTGTTTTGCCAAAACGAACAGAAGAGCACATCTCCCAGCCCAAGGCTTCGCTCTCCTGCAGCTGCCGGGGCCCCGCTCAGCCCCAGACGGTGTTTCCCACTCCTCTGCTCAGCTCTTGGCTCCTTGTGTTTAGCACAGCAGAGCTCACTAGGTTAGATTTTTCTTTTTTCTTTTTTTTTTTATTTTTTTTGCCAAGCCAAGCACACAGCACACATATGGTCTTTGTTGGTTTTTTCTAACTCGGTTCCCAAAACTCACACGCTTCCGCAGGCTGCAACTTCTCCCCGCAGGAGTTAACCAGCAGGATTGGCGGAGTCCCGGCTAGAAAAACAAACACGGCATTCCGGAGTGTGGTCCTTCTCCAAGGAAGCATATGCTTTGCAAAGTGCCACAGGTTTGGGTGGGTTTTTTTGTTTGTTTTTTTCTGGGGGGTTGTTTCAAGCTGGCCCACCCACTTTTCCATGAAGCTGAAATACAGTGAGAAGAGCAAACATGGGAAAGGCTTTGCTGTTTTCCCTGCTTGCGCCTTCAGACGGCCGTGTCCAAGGCAGGAAGGGGCTGCTCCCTGCCCTCCATCCACGCTGAATCCAGCTCTGTCTTCACACAAAGGCAGTGGAAAAATAAGAGCTGCCCCATGAGGGATGGAGTCCTGTGCTCAGTCCCCACCACAGCCCGCTCCTCACCCACGCTGCGCCGGTTTCTCCCCATTATTAGTGACACAAAGCTTGCAATCACAAAAGCCAGCAGCCACGCACCCGTACAGGTCCCGGGGAGCAGAGCACTTCACTTGAGACCTGAATCAAAACATGTTTTTTTCCTGTTAGAGCTGCAAGATCTGCCTTAACATGGGGAGGGGCAGCGCTGCAGAGGAAGCGGGGCAGCGGTGCCCAGAGCTCTCCCTCCCTCTCACCTCGACCCAATCTGTGGTTCTAAGAGGGAAAACCAAACAGATTTACCCCTGAATCCCCATCTGTGCGGCTGAGTGAGAGCAGGTGCCAGGAGGAGGACAGCAGGCACTGGGGAGAGTGAGGGTGGCAACAACGCAGACGGAGGGAGTAGGTGGATTTTGCTGTTTGGGGGTTACCTGTGCTCTCCCCAAACCCCTCTCTGGTAGGATGGGGACACGACCAGGCTGAGGGACTAGTCCCGTGCCACAGAGGCAGACAGGGCTAGACCTGCCCCATGGTGAGGGTTTGCAGGTGGTGCCCGCAGAGGCACCTTCACCCCTGGACGCTGGCAGGACCTTCTGCCCTCCCTGCCCTAGGGAAGCATCACCCTGGGGCGCCCCGCTTGGCCCCGGGGCCAGAGGAGCCAGCACAGCCTGGCCCCTGTGGCCACCAGCCAGGGCTAGCAGCCCCCAGAGCAGTGCCTTGGTCCCATCCTGCCCAGCACAGCTGGTGGCAGCACCAGAGCCACCCTCCCCAGGCTGTGCTTGGGCTAGGGGTGGCGGGAGCCGGGAGCCACCTGGCAGCCACCAGAGCCGGCCGGATGACTCACTGCCCTGCTGCCTCCCTGCCCAGCCCGTGGCCAACACGCTCCGCTCCACGCAAGGCACAGTCACAGCTCTTCCCCAGCCTCCCGCTTCGGGATAATCCCTCCTTGCAATTCTGCATGTCGTTGGGATGGGGGGGGTGTGCGAGAGAGAGAGGAGCTGGGGGGAAATCCGGGCAGGCAGCCCCACTCTCTCCTGCCCACCAATTAAGCTCTCCGTAGCGCGGCAAATCATGCCAGAGCAAGGCAGGTGGATTTGTAACGGCCCTGAATCTTCAAGACCCCTTTTCCTTTTCGTTGTTTTGCATGGATCAGCCCTGTCAAGTCTCAGCCGTCACAGCCTAATGCCGGGCAGCCTCCTCCTTCCGTCAGGAGTCCTCAGGGCATCTCCCGAAGATCAGACCTAGTTAAAATCTCTACTTACTCTGCAAAGCCCCCAAGACCGTGACAGCAGTGCTCAGCTGCCTGGAGCATTTAAGAGTGTGCATGTGTGAATGGACATTTCCAGCTACGCATAGATGGGTTCTTCTGCCATTTCACGTCAGCATCAATCTGGCTATTAATGTGCCTCTTGTTGTGCTCCTAAATGAGAGAGAAGGAGAGATTTCCAGCCCTCACCATTCTGATGTGGAGGGCACCCCCCAAATTCGGTGCCAATTGAAAGGCTGACTGCATAGAAGATCAGGTTTGGGGTATCTCCCCGAACCACAGGATATCCCAAGGAAACCCTCTACGGGAACCCCAGGAACCCAAACTTCAGCCTGGCTTCAGCTGAACAGGAATCACACACAGACCCCCCACGGACCTGCCCTGGCCAGGGCCACACTTGCAGGAACACGTGGTGGCAGGGCATGGCTGAACACGGCTGAGCGAGGCTCCGAGCACACCCTGTGCTGCATCCCTCACCCCTGCCCCAGCACTCACCTCGCCTCCTGCAGGGCTTCTTCCAGCCCCAGGCGACTAGCCCTAAAACATCAAGGAGCCTTAGCCAAAGCTGTCTGGCCACATCTGGCTCACCGGCAGTCCCCAGCCCACTCCGACAACACACGTTTCTCCAAAAAAGAAGCAGCAAGCGTGGGAAGAGTGAGGCTAGCCCTTCATTTGAGGCAGACCTCCAGCAAAACGACTGCTGAGTTAATGGCTGCCCACCAGCGCCGGTGTCAGTAAAACAGGCAGGGAACCCAGCCCTCGGCTCCGGGGAAGCAGTAAACACCACCACCACCTCCTCCCGCACTCTCCTCGTTTGCTTAACAGCTCCGGGTGCCATAAACCTAAGCCCTGCACCTGCTCGAACTGTCCTGTCCTCCCTCCGCACCCAGCGCTCCCCAGCCCTCGCCGCACCCTGCCCCAAGCCCTGGGCTCCGTGCCCCGACCAGGGCACGGCCGGGCATCAGCAGAACGGGAACACAACGGGTCAGTCAAAAAGCAGGGGTTACCTGGCAGGTCCTGGTGGCGAGAGAAATCCAGGTCACCAAAAAACACCAAAGAGAAGCTGTATCAAGCTGCCGTGTGTCCCGGGGTGTCACAACGCTGCCACGCACAGCAGAGAGCATCAAAGAGCGGACATTTTCTCCATTCGCTCCTTCGCTGTTGCCGTCGGCCACAACCACCGCTGAGCACAAGGCAAGGAGAAGTCCCCACCGGGCTCAGCTGTTGGCCCGGCCAGCACCAGCTGTGGCTGCTCGCCGCGAGCAGGGATGCCTTTGTGCCACCCGGGGCGAGCGGTGCCTACTCCGTGCTCGGGAGGTGCGGTGACACGGCAGCCACGGGGCGTGGGGACCTCTTTTGGCTTTGGAAACACACAAACAGCCTGAAAGGCAAACACGGGGGAACAGCCGGCCCCAAAGCTGCCAGTTCCCTGCGCTGGGGAATTGTCCTCAACACCAAAGCCCAGACTCCTGGCAAAACCGTGACTTGCTGCCGTGTTACCCGAATGGGTAAGTTTCGAAGAGGTAACTAATATTCCAAGGCGAGCGTGAAACACGAGCGTCACAAGGGATGGTGCAGCCAGGCCCACACCCCACAGGCACGGGGGGTACCCTCCGGCAGGTCCCTGCTCTAACAGGTGCCCTGGCTCCGCAGCTGCTGGGCTTTACACTGGCAGCTCTCCCTCGCACGCTCCCCATCGCTCCATCTCGGAGCCACGCTCCTGCCACGCCCGGGCAGGGGCTCTCCAGTCTCTCCTTCATTTCAAACTGGGAGCGAAACCACCCCGGGGGACTGAAAGTCCCCATGGGACCCAACAGGACCTCGGAGCAGCGCAGGCTTGCTGGAATGGGTGCAGGGGCTGCTTCGAGTCCTAATCCACAGGCAGCTTTTCCCGAGAGGCTGCTCTCTCATGCTGCAAAGCTTATTCACATCCACACAAACCACCTGTCACTTTCCCTCCCACTGAAATATTCCTGCAAGATCCGAGTTCCACCACATGGACTCTGATATCTGTTTCTTCAGGAAGCATTAATTAAACACCCCGAGAGACACGCTCTTCCTTTCCCCCGGTACGCCTTCCCGGGATAAAGCACTCCACTGTTTGTGTATCACTACGGCGTTACTAAAATATTTAACAACAGAAGCCAGAACGCTGCCAAACACTCGGAGAGGAGGATCACCTCCCCGTTCCCGGAGCTCCCCGCGCACCCCGGGGCCCAGCCAGCCTGGGGGAAAGGCAGGGCGTGCCCGGGGTCTACCCACGGTGGTCTCCAGTGGGGACGGCTGGTCCACCGGGGCATCCTTCCCAGCACGGGGGGCCGGTAACCAGGCAACGGGGGGATGAGGGAAATCACGGCACCCGGGCGTTGCCATGGCAGCCGCCAGGACCGGGGATGTGGCCGGCCCGAGAAGCAAGGCGACGTCCCGGGGCACCGATCCGTCCCGGGGCCACGGCGGGGCGGGGGCCGTGCCGCGCCCCGGGGGAAGGATTCCCCGGTAGGACGGGGCCGCGGCACGGCGGGACCATGCCGCCGCGCCCCGGTACGCGGACCCCCGAGCCGAGCACCCCCCCGAGCCGCCCGGTGGCGGGCACGTCGCGGCAGGACACCCGGGGGGGGCAGGACCCCCCAAACGGGGCAGGACGCCCCGCCGCCCCCTCCCAGCCCCGCCGGGGGCACCGCGTCGCCCGGACCCACCTGAGCTGGCCGGGCCGGAGCGGAGCGGGCCGGGCTGGCGCTCCCCGTGTCTCCGGGCGGCGGCGGGGGGGTCGCGGAGCGGTGCGGTGTGTGCGCGGAGCGGGGCTGCCGCACAAAGGGGAGCGGAGCGGGAAGGGCCGGGCGGGGCGGGGGCGGCGCCTGCCGCCGGCGGGGGGGCGGCGGGAGAGCCCGGGGGAGCGGGGCCGGGGTCCACAACGGCACACAACGGGCCGGGGACGAGGGGACGGGGCGGGCTGGGGGGGGTCTCCGCCGCCCCCCGACGGCTCAGCCCCCTTCGCACGGCTGCGAGCGGGGTCCGGGCGTGCGCGCTGCCTGGGGAGGGGGCGAGGCGTGGGCTGAGGGGCATCAGCTGCTCCGACATCACAGGGTCACGCCAGGGTTGGGGTTGGAAGGGACCTTCGGAGATCGTAGTGGTCACAGGACAAGGGGTAATGGCTTCAAACTGGAAGAGGGGAGATTTAGGTCTGATCTCAGGAAGAAATTCTTCATTCTGAGGGTGGTGGGACCCTGGTTGCCCAGAGAAGCTGTGGCTGCCCCATCCCTGGAGGTGTCCAAGACCAGGTTGGACAGGGCTTTGAGGAATCTGGTCTGGTGGGAGGTGTCCCTGCCCAGGGCAGGAGGTTGGAACAAGACAGTCTTTAAGGTCCCTTCCAACCCAAACCGTTCTGCGATTCTGTGACTCTATGATTATCTTAGTCCATCCCCCCACCAAAGCAGGGTCACCCAGAGCAGCTGGAGAAGAACACATCCAGGCGGGTTTGGGATATCTCCAGAGGAGACTCCACACCCTCTCTGGGCAGCCTCTCCCAGGGCTCTGGCACCCTCAAAGTACAATTTTTTGTTATATTCAGACAGAATTTCCCTTGTTCCAGTTTGTGTCCGTTGCCCCTTGTCCTTTCACCGGGCACCACTGGAAAGAACCTGGCCCCATCCTCTTGCCACCTGCCCTTTAGGTATCGGTAAGCATTGATGAGGCGATGCAGCGGGTCCTGCTGTGCATGGGGTGCAGCTGAGGAGGGGGAAGGCTCACAGCAGGCACTGAAGCATCCTTCTCGCTCCAGAGACGTGGACTCTGCCCCGCACTGTGTGCCTGGTGTGGAGGCAGCGAGGGAAACAGCGACAGGCTGCCGGAGCTCCTCTGAGGCCAGCAGAAAATCTGCAGAGATAAATGGGTAAACACGGTGCCAGAGGCTCTTCTCTGTCGCTCACCGCCTCCCAAGAGCAGGAAGGTGCCGCTGGGAAAAGGGGATGCCACGCTGCCAGGCCAGGTGGCCCAGTTCACAGGGCTTAAGTCACGTTGCCGGGTTGGATCTCGGGGGCCAGCTGGGGAGGTGGCAGCAGGGACAATTCCAGCTCAGCAGTGGCAGCACCTGGTTTGGTTTCCGGTGTGCTCAGGACCTGCCACCTGCACCGACGCCCCCAGATCCACCAGCTGCAGAAAAACAGCCCCTTTGGGTTTTACCCCGATTGGGTCAGACACCAGCACGTACTCCAGGCAGTCGGGGCAAAATGCTGTCTAACAGGAGGAGAAGGGCTGGACCCACTGCTGCTGTCAGCAAACACCCTGCCACAGAGCTTTGTGGCAACCAACCAGTTTATTCCCGTTGCACAGCTGGGCACGTTGGGACGAGCAGATCTGTGAGGGAGATACGTGTTCAGTATAGCATGGCACAGTCCCTGGAGGGAACGCGTGCCTGATGAGATGCTCGTGGCTGGGGAGCAGCCTGGTCACAGCCACAGCGGGAAGGGAAGCTTTGGCCCTGGATCTGCCTGGAGCCACCAAGGAGCCCATAGGCTCTGGCCAGAGCCACCACCCTGTGGCTATGGGCCTGCCCTGAGCTCCTGAGAGCTGGGCAAACCACAGCATCAACACTGCTCGGTGGTTCCTGCACAAACCCAGAGCTTTCCACCGGCCAGGCACGGTGTCAGATGGGCTAAGAGCCCAGCTGGGCAGTAGCCGTGGGGCACAGCTCCCTTTCAGGCTGAGCTGGCACACCCCTGTCTGCCCGGCTCCTACTGCCGCCCTGGAGAGCCATTTCATCTCGAAAAAACACCTTAGCAATGCTGTCACCGCTGAGCTGGCTCGTCCCCTAATAACTCAAATGCATCTCAGATAGAAATCAGGCAATAATGGCACACAGTCCATTGTACATTCATTTCCCTGCTTCCAGTAAAACGTAAAAAGAAAATAAACCAGCACTGGCATTTCAAGGCAATTATTTGGAAGGGTCAAGAGATAGAGCCCCACACGGAGGAGCTGGATAACGTCAAGTCTCCTTAATGCGTAGGGATAACACGATAAGGCTGTCAGTTACCCTGCACTGAGCGAGGTGGGGATCAAGCAGTTATAATCAAGTTTCAGGCTTTCTCTGACCTTACCCGTTCCTCAGCTGGTATGATCCACCGCACACAGTGAAATATTCCAATGCCGTGATCGTGCCCTGGGTGTCTGTGTGGGAGCTGGGACACAGAACCCCCATGCAGGGGCTGGGTGTGCTGTGTCCTTGCCTTCCTTTAGTTCTTTATTTGCAAACTTGAAAGGTGCTGCTCAAAGCAAGTAGAATCTAAAAAAATTGGCAACGTGGATTTTTTTTTTTTCTGTATAAACTGAGGTAAAAGAGAGACTCCACTAGGAATATAGGAAGCAAAGGGTCTGCTGTGCTCCTCCCAGGGAGGGGAAGTGGCTCCGGCCATTGCTAATGACAAACATCTGCTCCACAGAGCTGCCCCATACCCAGAAACTCCTCCTTTTCTGGCAAAACTGGGCCAAACCTTTCGCTGGTGTAATGCAGGCTAGCTGCACGGAGGCCAGGCAGGCAATGCTGATTTATGCTAACGAAGGGGCTGGGCTGATCTCATGCAATTCGAGTCAATTCGAGCGCTGCCAGCAGCTCCAACCAGGGCATGATTTCATCTCGGCGTCGTACGCTGGAGCTGCCGTCTCCTCCCCGTGCTCCTGGGGCAGCATGGCCCGGCAGGGAGCTGGGCAAGGAACCGATTCCTCTCCAGAACTTTCACCTCCAAATTTAAGGTCTTTCCCTTCTCTGTCTTGCCCAGCTCGCCAACTGCCCCTCGGGTGGCAAGGCAGCCCTCAGCCTGGGCAGGGGCCCGGGAGAAGCGAGCAGCCACAAAAGTTGTGCAGGTACAGATGGCTGCGTTTAACCCAACAACATCTTCTTGCATCAGGCCTAAGTCGTTCCTCGTGCTCCGAGCCCCCCCGGGAGCAAAAGCCAAAGCAGGGAGGGCAGTGCAGCTGCCGAGGGCCGTGTTCACTAGCCGAGCCCAGACACAAGCCGAAGTTCAGCGACTCTGTGCCAAGTGATGATGTTACCGACCGTGGAAGGGAACCAGCCCAAAACTATGGGAAAAAAATTTTTGTAGAGTAACATCATCTCTGAAACCATATAAACACATGGGTTTTGACACAGCAGAACAAAGAGCTATAAAAGGCTAGAGTTTGGGAAAAACACCACTAATGGGCGGTAATTCACATGGTGCCCGCCAGACTGGATTTTTGTCATTTTCATTCCTCAGGGAGACACGGGCCTGTGATTTCCAAAGCACAGAGGAGTAGGGAAAGAGCTCGGCCAGCCCAGCCCCTTGGCTTGGAAGATGTTCCAGGATGCCAAGCACAGGGGAGGTCCTCGGGGCCATGCTCCCCCAGGGTCTCTTCGCTCAAATGCTCCAGGAGCAGAGGCAAAGCGGTGTCTGAGATGCCTGCTTCATCTGCACAGCCTTGTCTTTGGGCACGAGAGCGGTGGGCAGGTGGCTTCACAGGAAAATAATTGCTTCTAATCTGGTTAGGAAACTTCAGCCCTCAGGAAAAGGCAGCACACGTTTCCGTGGGCTGGGAGGAGAGACCAGTGGATGTCAGGTTTAGAGGAAATAAATTAAATTTGTATTGGGGGCTAAAATAATTTCCCTGCCTTGAGAGGCTATTTCAGAGAACAGAGGAGCAATCACCTCTGAGGAGGTGAAATCCATGGCAGAGGAGCACGTTCTCCATGCACTTAAATGACACCGTTACCAGGAACGTAATTCCAGCAAGATCAGCTCTTAGTAGGTTCCAATTTTTGTTTTCTTCTCTCTTGAAAGATCTGTTTCTCCAGCATGCCATGGCAGATGGCAATGAAACGTTATGAGCTGCTGCTGGTGAATGCTATGACTTTTACGAGCAGAAATGGAGAGCCCAGAGAGGCTTTGGACAAATGCAAGCTGGGTCTGTAACTTAAGCCCCATGGAGTTCACAATTTAATCAGACCAACGTAAAATGGAGAAGTTATGTGGGGCCCCCCCTTGTACCCCGTTCTCAACTGCTTTTTGTTTGTCAAAACCACATTACCTTCCTCACTGCATGTGCAGAAGGGTCAGCAGAGACACGGTGCCTCTGTGTTCCAGAGAGCAAGAGCTCCTGTTCCTCCATGCTGTCCCTCCCGTGACCGGGGCAGAGGTGGCACTAAGTCCCTTATGCAGGGCACAGACTGTGCCGGGGTCACCCATGGCAGGAGCCTGCATCTGTGGTACCTGGAGGGAAGCCACCCCCACTGCCTTTCTTCTGCTGCCTCCATGCTGCACGTGCAAATAGGTGACAGAGAGCAGTGCCACCAAGGCACACCGAGCCCCGTGGCTGGCAGCCCCCAACGTGGCACGCTGGTCAGTGCAGGAATGTCTGCTTCCCTGAGGCCAGAGCCCTGCAGCTCCTCAGAGCCCCCCAGCACCCCACCAGGGGAGGACAATAGGGCTCATTAGAGCCCCACCAGCACGACAACCATGGGAGGCCCCCTGGGACCGCAGGGCTGCAGCAGCAGGTCTGCCCCTGGCCCTTTTCACACGTCCATTTTTAGCTGTGGTTTCCAGCGTTGTTCTCACAGCACCAGCAGCTTCTGGTCTGGCTCAGCCTTTTCCCTGCTGAGCAGTCCCCCTGAGATCGTACCCTGCCCAGCCAGCCCCATCCCACCCCCAGGAAGCTGAGCCAGCCCTGCCGTGACCCTCCCCAGCCTCAGGATTCACCCCAACTTGGGGCAGAGCTTTGGGGCATCGTCTGCACCCCCTGCACGGCTCTGCAGCCGAGCACCACAGCCTCTGCTCTCTCTCACTACCACCATTAGTCCCACAGCTTCTAGCAGACCATTGCTCCACGACAGTGGGGAGCCTGACCAGGCTGGGGTTTGCCCCACAGCTACAAGCCCCCTGCCCAGCCTGAGCTAGGGGCAGCTTGTTGGCTGCCAGCAACAGGTTATTTCCCACTGAGCAGCAAAGACGTTATAAAGCAAAAACCTTGGCCTCCGCACACACACACACACACCCCCCTTCACAGGAGGCTCACACACACCGTGGGAGGTTTCTGGGTTGCTTCTTCAAAAAGCTACTTGAGGTCAGGCTGACTCAGTGTTTCCCAAAAGGCAACAACCCCTTCTTGCCTCGGTGCAGGTCTAGAGCAGCCGCCAAGCGCCGCACTGTGCGCCGGGACCCGATCCCAGTCCCCGGGAGAGGCAGGTGCTTTCTGCACACCCGGAGCCGGACTGGAGCAGTTATCCCGAGTTCAAACACTTAACCGCAGCTCTCTGCCCGCAGGTAACCAGTCCCACAGCAGGCAGGCCTTTCCGGGACCACGGGGGATGTTCCCAGGAGGTGAGGAGGGGACGTGGCTGGGGCAGCCCACACACCCCAATGATTTCTCATCCTCACTTAGCAGCTGCAGAGCCTGTGTGGGGTTGGAGATGACGCTCTCCAACACACGCTTACAGGAAACCAGCCTTCCCAGCCCAGAAAGATCCCGGTGGCCCCGCTGTAAGGGATGCGGGCCAGAAACCAGGCTGCCTGGTCCATGCAAAGCCCACTACTCGTATCATTTGGAGAAACGATGTTCCCAGTCCCTCTGCAGGACACCACAAAGCCTTCTGCTTGGGTGTCCCCCTCACAGTGCCACACCAACCTCCTGCCCAAGGAGGCAGGGGGAGGCTGCAGGGGGTGGCCATCCCACCCCAGTGGCAGGAAGAGAAGGGGCTGGAACCGGCAGAGACAGACTTGTGAGACAGCCTCAGACTGTTTCACAGACAGCGAGTGAGCTCCCCAAAGCACTGGGCCTTCCTTTAATGTTTCCAGCTGCAAGAAGATGGGTTACAAAGAACCCGTGCCAGTAACCTTTCTTCCTTCTCCTCCTCCTGAGGAAAATTCAAGGCTAAAGGCTCATTACTGCCATTTCTCTAATGTGGGGCAATTGCAGAGGCTGTACAGCCTTCTTGGGAAAGTGTTTTATTCCAGTCCACAGCATTCACAACCTGGATTTTGCTCCGGCTCTCCCTTGGGCTCACGCCCATGGATTCCCACCTCTAAGAAGGCTTTACCCCCATATGGCTCCATCCTTACATCAATTCTGCCACCAGACATCTACTACCAAGCCCCCACAAGGCCTAAACCACCCCGCTTTCTCCCAAGTCAGGAGCAGCAGCTCAGAGGGTGAGGGGCAGGGAGGGCTTTTGCAGAAAGCCACTCCATCACATGGACCCATGGGAACAGCAGCAGCTCCAGAGCGGGTGTGCATGGGGGTGCTGGGCAAGCCGGGGAACCCAGATCAGCTACAGAGAAATATAAACAAATTCCTCGGGGGTTTCTCTCATGGGGAGGAACATGGTTTAAAAGGTGTTTCCTAGACCTATCCGCAAACATGAGAGCAGCTACTGCTCCTCCTAGAGGGTGGTGTAACCGCATCTCGGAGAAACCAGGGAGCGTGGCCCGCCAGGACAGCTGCACTGTGCCAGATAAGCCCTGTCCCACACCATCGTGTCTGTGACCCAGCATCGTGCAAAGGAGAGCTCTCACCATGGGAACCCCACGACGTTCCTGCTCCTCGCTTCCATCCGCAACCCGCTCCGGACGGAGGGGCAGCCCTCACAGCCCCTCACCCGCCGAGTGTGCCGCACTCCTGCCAGGAAGCACTCACAACACCCCCGCTCCGGACACGTCTATTTACACGAGGAGAACCACAGACACAGGGCGAGGAGGCGCCTGCCAGCCGGCACGGCCAGCCGCCGGCACAGGCTACTGCCCCCTGCGCGCTGCGAGCCCGGGGCTGGCTGGGTGCTGTGCCCAGCTGCCACCGGCCACCTCCCTGGCACTGGGCGAGGGCAGAGTCACTTTGCAGACACTGTATTTTCAGAGGTCGGGGGCAGCAATGTGCCCCTGGCTGCGCGGACAGTCCAGGGAGAGGTGAGGGGATCTGCTGGGAGCATCGTGCTCTGGTGGCCTCCGAGGGCAGGAGCCTGTGCCAGCCCAAGAGGCACAGTCTGGGCAAGTCTCCATCCCGATCTTAGTCGTTCTCACTCTGCAGGGGAGAGAGGGGAGAGAGGGGAGAGAGGGGAGAGAGGGGTGGGATGGGCGGG
>JAOTQQ010000010.1:6486449-6634441 GCA_026546715.1 Gallinago undulata | reverse complement strand
CCCCCCCCCCCCCCCCCCCCCCCCCCCCCCCCCCCCCCCCCCCCCCCCCCCCCCCCCCCCCCCCACCACACAAAAACGCCCAGGGCGGTGCTGGACACACAGCCTTCCACCAGAAAAGCACAATGTTGGAGGAAAAAGCAGAGCGGATCGTGCACCCAGCCAGGGCAGAAGGGCCAGAGCAATGCCCAGAGAGCTGGCAGGGCCCCAATGCCCAAGCGGGATGACTCATCCTGAGGGAATTACTTCTGAAATCCCAGCTGCCGGCAGGTCTTTCTGGAGAAGGAGTCATTCCAGGCGCTGCTGCACACCGGCAGCCACTGGCTCTCCGCGCTGGAGTAGACGTGGAGCAAGGACCCGTCGGATGCGAAGCGCACTGTGGGGACGGAGCCGGTGGTGGGTCAGTGGTACCCAGCGCCCCGGGGGGCTCCCCTCGCTCCCACCGCCCCGGTGCCTCACCGCAGCCCAGCTCGTCGCTCCTCTGGGAGCAGTCGACGACGCCGTCGCAGCGCACGGGGCTGTCCTTGCAGCTCTCGGCAGGCTCCTTGTACACGATGCCAGTCTGCGACCGCCAGAACATAACTGGAAACAAGCACACACTGCCGTGAGGCCGGGGTCACTGGCAGGGACTGCGGTGGGTGAGGGTGCTGCCACCCACCCCGACGGGAGCCTGGAGGTCTGCCACGCACAAGGGCGCTCCCAACCACCAGGCTTGGGTGCTGGGCTGCCGTTTGAACCCAGGCTGAAGAGCTGTGGGACGCAGGGCTGAAGGAGGACCAGCCAGCCCTGAGCATCCCTCTGTAGCAGCCCAGCAGCTGCCAGGCTCTCGCTTAACCCCCTTCGAGATTATCCCTGCAGAATGATACCTCCCAGCCTGCCCAGTGCTTCCAGCCCAGCAGCTACAGCAGCTGGAGAACCCCCAGTTAGATGTTACCGGGACTAAAGTCATTCCCCCAGTGTCTGTGCCTGTTCCATCTATGGGTTTGACGGCTTTGCTCTCGGGGAGGGCAAGGGTAGCTGCTCCCAGGGGTGTCCCACTGCCCACTGAAGCCAGCCCGGGAAGAGGAAAGCACTGTGCAGCCCCCTCAGCCCCACTCAGGAGCGCAGGGAGCCCCAGCAGCAGCTCTCCTTTTCCCCGAGATCCTGCTCCTCCATGTCCACCAGATGTCAGGAACACTCAGGAAATGGGAAGAGCGCATCTCTGTCTGTCACCTCCCAGCCCCGGTGCTTTCCCTGTGGCACTTCCCAGCCTCGGTGTCCCCAGCCTCTGCTGACCCCCAGCCCCTCATGAAGTCTCCCCCCACCCCAGGGAGCCCCAAGCTGGGACCCCACTCACACAGCAGGATGAGGGCAATGAGCAGCACGATGAGGATGGAGACGCAGAAGATGAGCGCAAGCCGTCGCTGGCTCATGCAGGGAGCTCTGAACATGGAGGATCCTGGCAGCAGGACAGAGGCAGGGTCAGGGAGAGTTCATGTTCATGCCCAGACCCTGCTGCCCACCAGCACATACCAGCAGCTCCCCAGTTCCCCACATGCCCGGTTCCCCACAGGACCCACAAGATGTGAGGGAGCAGAGCCAGGCACACCACACAGCTCCCTGGGGTGTTCCCCCATCCTACCACGGTCACCGTCCTCCCCCTTGCCCCTGGCAGCCCTCACACCTCCAGGGAAACACCAGCTTGTGCCCTGCAGGGGAAACAGGCACCCATTCCCTGCCTCCCTCCATCCCTCTCCACCCGGGGTGGGACCAGGGCCAGGGTGGCCAGAGACCACCCTCAGCCCCATCCTCTTACGTGTGCTCTCACAGGTCGTGCAGGGGGTCGGGGCTGCGCTGGACTCTGGGCTGTAGGGCTTGAAGCTAATGCCGAGGACGCTTTCTGGAGGCTGCGGAGGTCGGGCACCAAAGATGCTGCTGACTATGGAGGCATGGAGGCTGGGGGGGACACTGCTGGACGATGCCGTGGTCTGTCAGAAGAGGACCGTTAGTGGCAGTGACTGTTGCCCACCAGAGTCCCCACAGATGTCACACAGACAGCCATACAGGCAAAGGTGACGTGAAGCCAAGCTCCCCAGCATGGCACCGAGCTTCCCAGCACAGCCAGTGACTGCTGCTGGTGGCTATCCCTCCGCAGCACCATGAAACACACAGAGAGTTACCGCTGCAGCGCCCCTCTCTGTACCACAGAACAAGCCAAACTCCATCTAGGGCAGCCCAAAACCTCTTTGTCACAGAGCTTTTCGCCTTTGGGTGGCTGCTGGCCAAATTACCCCAACTGATCGCTTTGATCGGAGCAATCAGCTGGGTATTTGGCACGGGGTCAGTCTCGCCATGGCCCAGTTCCACGGGGCTAGTGCCCCAATTTATGCATCTGTCCTTAATTAGCCATTTGAAAAATACAGTGCAATTTCCAGCTGTTATTTAGTAATACTTAATAATCAGTGTTTTCCAAGCCCTGAAACGTCCTGCACCCTGGAATGCTGTTCTGCAGTTATGTCACTCCTAATCCATGAATTCGCAAAAGAACATGTATTTGTTTCCTTTCCTCAAGGGACACTCTTCCAAGCGCTTCCATCAGCTTCCACCAGCTACGGAAGTGAGAGCCTCGCGCCATCCTCCAGAGGGGACCCGTGTACAAAGCCCGCAATCAGTGCTGTTCCCTCTGCCATTCCTAAAGCCCAAGCTACGGCACTGGCCATAAGAGCCAGCCGTGTGCCTCACAGAAACTGCGAGGGCATCGCCAGCCAGCACGCGGCAAGTCGCCCCCCTCCAGCTGGATTTGCTCTGCCTGCCCTCCTGCTTCCTGCCGGGAACCAAGGACCCTAATGAGCGCGTCAGGAGCCTGCTCAGGCTCATGCTTTGTAAATACGGCTGTGCCCTTTCTTGCAATGTGGTGGTGTAACTTCCTGGGCATTATCCCGTGAGTCACGCGCCCCGGCGTGGCCACACGTGCTCCCCGCGTGGGGTCTGCCCCAGCCCCAGCCGGGCACCACGGGGGGACACCGCCTCTTAGATGTACTAAAGCACATCTCTCTCTGTGCGTTAATCACCGCTCGCAGCCCCGGCACATCGGCCGCAGAGCCGGCCGGCACAGCACCCCGGGCGCCCTGGGGAGGCTCCCTGGCCACCCGCCCTGGCCAGCAGCGGGGTGTGCAGGGCCACCCCCCGGCACAGACCTCCTCCTGCCGCCTGCGGGGACCTTGGCACAGGCACTGCTAACATCTCCCGGCCATTGAAAGCCACCTCCCTGGGCTCCTTCAAGCACGGGGAGGAGCGGAGGCAGTTCTGTTTCACAGCATCACCCACCCCTTCCCCGCCAGGCAGCCGTAACAAGCCTGAATTCACTCAGCCCGCAGCCAAAGGCCACTTATCCCTACGCCTGACCTTCACAGCAGCCGTGTGGGCAAGCCCAGGGCAGCCGGGCTGCAGGCTTGGCTTCTCCTGTCCTCCCCGAAGGCGTCTGAGCAGTCACACCGATGGGATCCAAGTTCTCACAGCAAGCATTGCACACCCCCACCGCCAAACATCCCCGCGTACCCTTAGTGCCCGTTGTTAGAAATCACACACAACCAGCAAGGGAGCCAGAGCTGCAGCGGGTCCTGCACTGCTGCTTTGCAGAAACAAAGCCACAAGCAGATGCCAGGAACTTTTCTTAGGAAAAGAATGCCTCCTGTCTATGTGCAAATGAGAGTTTTGTAAATACCCAGACAGTCTCACTGAAGGGGGCATTTGTATGCAGTCTCCACGCGTCTGATATTTCACATGCCTCACCCTGCAGCGAGCACAACCCTTCGGTTATCAGACCAGCAGAATTACAGTGCTGTTAAAGACAAACCTCTCCACTGTGCTAAGAAACACAGCCCAGCTTCACCAGTAAGCCAGCGATGCTGGATATGAAAGCCTCCAGCGTACGAACATTTCAAACTAACACACAAAATTCACTATAGCTTAAATTGCTCTTATTATTCCTTAGCAGGAAACACATGCCCTTTCTTACACTCAGGAGAACTATTTCCTACTTATTTCCTTAAAAGTCTAAAGCCCAAGTATTTTTCTTTCTTAAGACTACTGCAGAAGCTAACAGCTTTTACGGGGGGCTCCCAGTACCCAGCACAACTGGTTGCTGCTGTGCAGCCCCTGGAGCAGAGAACAAAGAGCAGCAGCAGCTTCACAAAGACATTTTGGTTAAGGAGAGTGTGTTACCCCGGTGAGTGAGCTGCGACTTCTGCCCACAAAACCTTTACTCATCCTTTGCTGGCTTTTGAGTAAAAGTCAGACCCGGAGCCATGCCTCTCTCACACGCGCCGCTGCGGTTAGAGCCCTTCTTCTGACGTCCTCCCTGCAAAGGTTCCCGCAGCCAGAGCGCCCGGTGCCGCTGTGGGCTGGCGCCTGAAAGTCAGGCGTGGGAAGGGGGGAAGGGGGGGAACACAACCAGCTCCTTTGGGTGCCAGGGCTGGGGAGAAGGAATGCTGGGGGCTAGCAGAGGGGACTCCTGGCCAGCTCGGCTCACCTGGGGGATGAGCAGACAGTGCGCACCTGCAAGCTTAGCCCGTTGCTGAACTCACCCTGAGCAGAAACACCACCTTGGTCCACCTTTTCTCTGCTCCGAGGCTTTGAGCAGATCTGGGAAAAGCCACAGAGCAGCGCCAGAGAAGCCCATCCCCTTCGCAGCGCGAGCTGCCCTGTGCACTGACCTCCCGTCCCGGCGGCAGAGGGAAGGCCACCAAATCCATGCCAGCAGAGGCCAATCATCAGGGAAAAAGGCGGTCCGGGCTGGGTTGGAGGCTCAGGATCCAGGCGTGATGGGGAGGGAAGGCAGGGAAACCAGCCAGCAATCACCCACAGTTTCGGAGTGGGAGGGAGAGAGGAAGAAGCCAGGCAACACCTGGGGTGTTGCAACCAGACCCAAGGCCCAGCTGTGTCTCAGAGCAGCAGAAGCACACAGCAGCTACCCAAAATTTGGAGCATTAAGAGGGGAGAGAGGCAGCCTGGCTTAAATAAACTGGAAGGAGCTGCCTAAAGAGGTGATCACCTTTCCCAGCTGAGCTGGGCAGCCCACCCCTCACAGACAAGCAGGGAACCATCTCCTTCACCTGGTTGTGGAGCCCTGATGGTCCACAGCAGATTAGCCCAGCAAGCAGACAACAGCGACGTGGTCCTCACGCTCAGCCGGGACAAAACCCACCCAAATGTGTGAAAGCCCCCGTTTCCTCCTGGTGACACCCATCCCGCTTGAGTGTCACAGCCTCCCTGGGAGGGGACAGACGGCCAGTCTGGGGGATAAACAGGCAGGAGATGCAGGAGGGCACTGCCAAAACCCAGATGCTATAAAGGGGCAACACATGGGGAAGTGAAATCCCAAAGCATGCCAGGGTCTTTTTGCAAATGCAGGTGACAAGCCACATCGATTGAGTCAGCCACCTCTGGCCGGGGACAAGTTGCCCTATGCCCGTGTGAGTAGCCCTTCAGGCAGAGAGCAGAAAATGTTCCGGGGGGTGAGTAATCACCGCTCACCCCATTCCACGGATGGGCAAACCAAGGCACAGGAAGATGAAGCGCCTCTCGTGCAGTCACAGAGCCGAGGGTGGCACCTGGGACTCCTAATGGCCCATTTAATCCAAAGCAACGAAACCAAGGTGGCCCAGTGGGGATGCCCAACATTGGGTAATTCTCTCCAGAGGCGAGCATCCCAGTTCCTCCACTGCTCTCACCAGGATGCCGTGCCACTGTCTGCTTTCGGGGCCACCCAGAGCCGGGGTCACGCTGCAAAGCAGTGCTGGGGACAGGCTGCCCCCCCTCAGGACCTGGCACAAGCCCACTCTGTCCCTGCTCCTGGCTGCCTCGGAGGCACCTGCACGGCAAGGGGCAGGAAGAGGGTGGCTTTTACAGGTCCTGCCTCCCTTTGAGCCCCATCCACCCCATTCCTGCCAGCTTTGCACATCCCAGACGTCGCTGGCACAGCCGGCAGTGCTGGCCTTGGTAATTACCTGCTGCCTCACCCGGGCGGGCTCAGCCCGGTGCCCAGCCGGGGATGGATGTTTTCCTCATGACAGGATGCTCGGCAGGGCCCCACGGCCGAGACTGAGCAGCCCCTGGTCCACCCACCCCGAAAAGAGCACCGGGAAAACTGCCAGGAGAGCGGGCGAGGGAGAGCCAGGGCCACCAGCATGCTGTCACTGCTGCCAACGTGCAGCCGCAGGGGTGCCAAGTGGCACTGGCTCCCACCAACAGCACCAGCCCACCCCACCAGCCAGTGTCCCTGGTTTCAGCATGGAAAAGCAACGGTGCTGGGGTCCCTGACGCCTCGCAGGGCTGAAGCCAGGGATGCTGGTGGTGGAAGCCCTCCTCTTTTCCCGTGCCGAGGGGGTGCCAGAGGCAGCAGCCCCACGGGCAGCTCACTCCAAGCCCTTCTCCCCGCCGGCAGCCACAGGCGGCTGCGAAGGCAACACCCCAGAGAGCAGGAGGGAGAAACCAAACCCCCAGGAAAGCAGGTCCGTATGGCCGCAGAACCACCCCCGGTTCCGCCAGCAGAGCTGGGGGAGCTGCCCGCGCCTTACCGGGGAGGCTTTGTCCTCCATGGGCCGCTGCGGGGCTGGGCCGGGATCAGAGGTCCGGCACAGCCATCCTTCGCTGCGCTGAGCCAAGTCAGGTCGGCGGGGACGGGGCAGAATCTGTTTGGTGAGCGGGCTCGTACGTCAGTGCCAGCGCCGGGCGCGGAGGGAAACCAGTCCGACCTGCCGCCCAGCTCCACCGCCGCCTTGTTTCCCAACCGCTCCAGGCACAGCGTGCAAAACACCTGCTGCCGGTGGCCCCAGCCAGGCGCTGGAACACCGGGCAGGGGCAGCAGGACCCTCAGATGCAGCCACGGTCTGGGAGGAGGTGAGGTCTGGCCCTGGGGGAGAGCAGCATCCCTGGCGCCGGGGGCTCCTCACCGCTCTCCTGGCTCCCTGCCTGCCCTTCTCCACCGTGTGCCCACCCCACGCTCGCCCACATCTCTCCTGCCTCGGTCAAGGGCAGCAAGGACCAGCTGAGGATGGGAGAGAAGGGGATGCACAGCCATGTCCAACCCCAGCAGAAACCCTCTCATGCTCCCCAGGTGCCAGAGAAGTGCAGAATGCCCTGTTTTGAGGGAAATGAAGTGCCCTTTACCTCTAGTTTCTCCAAGAAGGTTTTTCACCCCTTTGCTCATGGAGTGATGCTCTGGCATTGTGCAAGGAGAAAGCAGCCATCTCCCTCTTCCTCTGTGGGCAGGAGCGAGGAATTAATGCTTTGCTTAATCCAGAACTGCACATTTGAGATAAACAGGTAAAAACATCCAAATTAAAAGGCCCAGCTCCATTGTGTTGTTTCTGTTGTCCAGACCCCTGGACACATGCCCCTCAATGCCCTCCTCGCCGGCCGGGGCTGCACCATAGTCCCTGCTGGTGGCTGCAGAGCAGACGGGCAGGAGGGATTCCCAGAGATGCAGCTGGTGCTCCACTCCGGTTATGCCCAGGCTGCTCCCAGCCTCGACCAGTGTCCGCTGCTGTGTCTGGCAGCGTGCTGCGTCCCGTGAGCCCCATCCCGACACTCTATTTTCCTGGCACATTTCTCCCGGTGTTATTCATAGCGTAAGTCCCTTATTCATCCAGCTCCCCACCCACACCGGCTCATCGGAAGGGCCGGAGACAAGCAAGGCCATCCAGGCTTGGAGGAAACTTGCTTCAAGGCTAAAAAGCCCAGGATGGATCCTTCCAACCTGCCCTGGGGCTCCCAGTCCTGTCCCTTCCCAGAGGGTCAATTCCTGCCTTTCTCCCACGCACACCCTGGGGCCAAACCCAGCCAGCCAGAAAGGGGAACCAGGGACCTCAGAGGAGGAGACCTGAGTCCATCCTGATCTCGGTGTTTACTCCTATTTTCTTCTTTCAAGGTCACTGTCAAGCCCTTCGCCTGCCTCTCTCCAATGAGCCCACCCAGGCCCTGGCAGGTCCAGCACCTGCACTTCACTGTGTGGGGCAAACACTTCCCCAGCGGTGGCCACAAGCCAGGCCACCTGCTCGGGGGATTTCCCCGCTTCCAGGGGCGGTTTCTGAGCCGGCCCTGGCTCTGCAGCACACTTCCCTCTAGTTTTCACACCCAGGACTAACAGCAATTTCTTTGCTTTCTGCAGCTGCCCTGTGCCACCGGGGCCGGGCAAGCAGCGAGCTGGGTCCGTGGCCAGCCCTGAGCTGGCCGTGCCCGTGTACCTGCGCAAAAAGCCACGGCCTCTTCTGCAAAGGGATTTTCCAAAAGTAGCTCCAGGTGGCAGCTCCAGGAATGATTGTTTGCTGATGTTTCTAGAAAGCCACCAACGGAAAGCAAGTTACAGAGAACTGTGTGCTTGGGCTTGACCCCAGCAACCCGATGTTAAATGTCAGGCGTTTGCAACACCTCCCGCGTGAAATCCTCGCACTTTCCTGCTGGTAATTGCTCCTACGAGCCCTGCTGCACCCCCTGCCCCCCCAGCTCGCAAACCGAGGTGCAAATAACACACACAGCTGGAGCTGGCACTGCCAGCCCCGCAAAGCCCGGCAGCTCCTCCACTCTGTTCCCACCTCCGGGCACGAGGGGATTGGGAAGGGACGAGGAAAACACAGAGGAAAGACCCACTGGGAGGTTCTGACCCGGGTGATTGACGGGTTGTTAAAAACACAGCTATTCCTATCCAAAGATTATTCCATTATTTTGAAGATGGAAAGGAAACTGGGTGGCATTCTCCGCACACTGTCCCAGCACCAGCTCCTCCCGCATCCCCGCAGCAGCTCGGGTACCAGCACGAGCACAACGGAGCACTTGCCCTGCTCCTAATCTGAGCGTTCAGCAGAACTGTCATTTCTCCTCAAGCCTGTCTCATTTTCCCCTAAACTGCCAGCCATTTCTCCCCAGCCTCTGAACCGTCTCACCCACAGGACCAACCCTACAGTGTCTTTTCCAGAAGGCTCCCTCCTTCCTCATTTTTGGTCCCATTGCTTTTGATTTTCACTCTTTTACCTGAAATGCAAACTGTGGCTTTGTGGGGGATGCGGTCGTGCTTCATCTCAGGACTCCTAAATTCAGTGGATGCCCAGATCTGACTCATAAGCTGAGAACAGTGACAGAGCACCACAAAGAGGAAAGAATAAAGCCAATTAGGAGTGAAGCTGGGGAGGGAGCTTTCTACAGGACCCATCACTCCTCTGCCTGTCCCTGTGGTCAACTCTCAGCAGAGGGAGAGCCTCTCCCCACTTCTGGGTGCTCAGAACCCCAACCTCATTTCCTTATTCCCCATGGCTCCGGCAAAGTGGAGTCCCTGGTGCGTGTCCCTGGGTGCCACAGAGCCAGGAATGCCACCGTGCCGTGGGTCCTGTCACCCGCCTGGCATCAAAGGACAGCTCAGTGTCACCACTGGAGCCGTCCTCCAGATGACAAATGTGCTGGTACTCGGGCAAGGCTGCCAGTCCATGGAAGTCTGTGGGCTTTAGCAGGAAGGATGAGTCAGGGGAAAAAGCAGAAATCTCCTAGTTTGGCCATTTAGGATGGCTCTTTGAGGAGCCATCCTGCTGCGCCCAAGGGACCTGAGGTCCCATACCTCTATGCCCAGCGAGCCAGGGACTGCTCTGAAGGTTTCTGAGGCTGTCCAGAGCCCTCTTGGTTTCGGTTACTCTTTTTATCTCTGTCTTTTCCACTAATTCCCCAGTGGGAAATTCCTCTTCTCAAGAAAAACAAAAGATCATTCTTCATCACATGAGGGGCCCCGGGTTTTCACAGGCCCCAGGAAAGCCCTCGAGCAAGGCTCTGCTGTAAGGTAGCCTGCCAGAAGGCAGAGCAGAGGGCTTGCAGTCTGCTCGGTGGCAATTCAGGTCATAGCACGAGCGGTCAGCACCACCAGGACATTGCCCTGGGGCCAGAGCTGCCAGAGCCCCGGGGACAGCATTCAGCCCCCTCTGCTGCACCCCAGTTCAGAGCTCCCAAGGCCACCCAGATGGCTTTGGACAAGGCACTGGCCCGAGAACACGCTGCCAGGGGTTGCTGTGCTCAGTAAGGTCCCTGAGCCAGGTTGTCCTCAGTGCTAATGCTCGACCCCTGTGCCATGCTTTTAGCATCTCATTTAGTACGGACACCCCCATGGCAGACACATGATGTACTCCTATTTTCCCTTTCTCAGCAGTGTACCTTTTCGTTCAGAAAAGCCCCTAGAGCTCTTCCTTTAAGGCTGCTGGTAGGAAATGCCCAGGCCGGGCTGAGAGATTACTGTCCACCCACTCACCCACAGCTAAAGAAAAAGTGGAAGTCGCTACGCTGCTACTTTCCTCCCACTGCGCTAACGCCTCCGAGACGTCACTGAGCCGGCCCCCGGGGGAAAAACAAGCGTTCGGCAGCCAGCCAGAGCAGAGCTCGGCACCCTGCTCACCCAGCGCGGCACCCGCAGAGGATGCTGAGCCAGGATGGCCCCCTCCGCCTCAGCCCTGGCACTGTGCGCGGCACTGCTCCTCCTCGCCCGGCGGACGGATGGTGAGTCTCTCTTGCCCACACTGCGTTGGCTTTCGGCTCCCCTGCTCGCTGTGTCTGAGCCTCACGGCTCCCAGGGGGCTGCCCTGCTCCCATCCGCACCCAAAATCCCATCCCCGGGCTGGGGACCGAGATTGGGGAAGGCGGTGAGAGGAGCTGCTGTGGTTTGGGGTTCAGCTCGGACGCCTTTGCTGGCTGGTCAGGGCTCAGGCTGGTGGCACCCACCGGCTCCTGCCTGCTTGGAGCAGGACGTGGCTCCCTGATCACCGCTCACCTTCCTTTGCTCTTTGGGAGCCTGAAGGCTGCGTTAGCTCTTGGGCATCAGCCTCGCTCACCTCCCCCAGCGTGGACCACGGTGCCTTGTATCGCAGCCAAATACCCCAGTGGGTTCCCCGCTGACAGCCCTCCTCCCCTGGTGTGGCTTCGTGTTTGCCGTCAGAGAGCGGCTGCTGAGGAAAGCGGCAGAGAAAGGGTGCCAGATGTTATCTAACTGTGCTTTGCTGCAGGTGACAATATCAAAATTCAGGCAGGAGGTGTGAAAAAGTCTGTTCCTTCCAGACAGCAGATAATCAAAACAGGAAAGACGAATCCAAATAGAGACACTAGCAAAGAGCAGGGGCCATCAGGGACATGAACGCAGCAGGTTTGCAGCCCTTTCTTGGGCCAGAAAAGCAGGGAGATTGTCTGGTTGGGGTGAGCTGGGCTGTCCCCAGAAAAGAGAGGAAGGGAAAGAGGAGGATGAGCAATCACCAAGACTGGGAAGTGATACAGGGCTGGGCGAAGCCTTGAGCCAGGGCTGAGCCCGCAGCTTTTTGGGTGGGTGGCTGCTGAATACATGGGGTTGAGCTCCATCGAGGAGGCAATCGCTTCCATGGGTCCCAGGGGGGCGGGACAGGATGGGGTGCCACAGAGCCTCGGCTAACACTGGCCTTGGGTCCCGCAGGTGAGCGGCTGGCGAGCCCCACGCACGTGCGCTTCGCTGCGGAGATGGCACATCACGTGCTGCGGTGGGATCCGGGACACAATCCCCTCAGAGATGTTCTCTATGAAGTGGAGCACAAAGTGTGAGTACAGCCATGGGAGGGCACAGGGAGGGTTGGCCCCTGCCTGAGATCACTGGTAGTGGTGACAACAGGGTCCCTGGCATCAGCCAGCACCGCTCTCACAACGACACTTCTCCCTGCAGCTATGGCACTAATTTGTCCTGGACAGCCATTCCGAGGTGCATGAGGATCTCGGAGAACTCCTGCGACCTCACGTACTACACCCTGGATCCTGCCAAGCGCTACTATGCACGGGTCAGGGCCGTGTTCAGAAACCGCACGTCCCCGTGGCAAAGGACCAACTCTTTCTCTCCACAAGAAGGTAGGTCTGGTGTCTGCCTCCACCCTGCGGGCAGGAGGCTTTGAGGATGGCAGGGGTGAGGGTGCCACACTGCTGGGGAAGAATTGTGGGACAGATGAGAACAGGGATGTCTCTTCATACCTTTCCAGAGGGCAGCTGGGCTGCAGGGTGGGATGGGATGAGATGGGACAAGCCTAGGACAGGCAGCACCCGCTGTGAGGGATGGTCACAGCTCAGCCCACTGCTACAAACAGGAGAAAAACCTAACAGGCTCTTCTAACTGTCTTGTTTGCAGCCAGCCTGCGCCTCTCAGGCCAGAGCCTCTCAGTGACGGGCAACACTGTCCACGTGAAGCTGCAGCTGCTTCTCAAGGAGGACAACCTGACCGTGAGGTTCGAGGATGTTCAGAGGCATGCGAGGCTGTACCGGGTGTACGTCAGGAGGGTGCAGGACAATCGAACGGTGAGATGAGTTGCTGGTCCCCATCCATCACATGCAGTGCTGTTCAAATTGAAAAACACACTTTTAAAGTCCTGTAAAACTTAATATGGAGCTTTCTCACAGCCACAACATTACAGAGAGATTTCTCTGAGCATTTTATTGCAGTGGATTCCCCAACTCCTGTGGGGACTTTGAGCCTAGCTGCTGCCAGCTGTATTGCTGAGCACCCCGGGGACAGTGGAGGAGGCGGGGGGAAAGCACGGGGCTGGGGGCTCTCGGGTACCAGCCTGCGCTCTGGTCGTTGCAGTACGAAGTGGTGGAGACCGACCCGGAGTTCAACATCAGCAACCTCTTCTGGGACATGGAGTACTGCATCAGCGTGGAGCCCGACGTGGCCAGCCGGCACATCAGTGCCACACGCACCGACGAGCAGTGCATCACCACTGGAGAGAGAGACAGTAAGTGACGGGAGAGCTAGGGAAGGGGGGGGACCTTGTGGGATGCGGATCCTCCTCAGCCCTCCTAAACCTGGGGGTCCACATCAGAGACACCGCTCCATGCTCCTGCTGTAGGACCTTCGTGCTCTGAGCACTGAGGGCTCTGCCCTTCCTCCCTCACCCAAGCATGTCCTCTCCCACAGGGAGTGCAGAACTTTCCCTGAGCATCCTCAGCTCCTCCTTCATCACCGTGTCGCTCCTGGGCCTCCTGGGGGCTCTGCTGGTCTGCACCTACATAAAGAAACCCATGAGGCCACCGTCTGTCCTGGTAAGACAGCCGGGCACGCAGCACCCTTTGCATCCGGCATGAGGTTGCAGGCTTGGGTAGAAGTTGGGAGAGGGTGGCAACAAGCAGGGGCGAGGCACAACTCATTCCCCTCTTTCCTCTCCTCCCCAGAAGTCTTTCATAAAGCAGAGCCCGCTCTGGGTGGAGCAGGAGTCCTCCTCCTCAGGCAGCCTGGACACAGACCCCGTCCAGCAGCTCTTCCTGGGCCAGAAGGAGCCCCAGCAGGACAGTGGCCACGATGGCAGCGCCGGCACAGCCCAGCTGTCCCCAGAGAAGGGCTGGAGGATCCCAGAATGTCCCAAGGACCGGCTGTGCCTGCTGGGGAGCAGAGACAGCAGCTGCACCAGCACCGACAGCGGCATTTCCCTGCGCACCCTCTCCTCCTCCTCGGGACTGAGCTGCTCCTCGGGCCCTGAGCCCCAGGGCTACAAGCAGCAGTTGCCCATCAGTGATGACAGCGGGGTGGGCCTGGAGACCCCCTGTCTTCACCGCACATGCTCCTTCAGCAGCGGAAACGCCAGCTTGACAGAAACCAAGCAGCCCCATGGAGGGGAGCTCAGGGTCCCCCCTGCCACTGACCAGGACAGCCAGCAAGACCTGGAGTTCCATGGGTACCTGCAACAGTCCAAGGGCACGGTGGAGCCGAGGCAGGACCCAGCCACGGGGATGCTCTTCTCAGGCTGTGCAGGATCCCTACAGAGCCCAGGGAACACTGACATCGTGCTGGATGTAGAGTGCACCGAGCTGGCTGTGGCCAAAGGGTATCTGAAGCAGTCCTCTCCTGAGCATCCCCACAGCCACGCACAGGACCTTGTTGTATGGGGCGCCCCTCGGGAGCCCACCGCCTGGGACTTTTCCAGCCAGGTGGGGCCCCAAGCCCCCACTCTGCTGAGCTATGGGGTTCCGGGTGCTCCCTTGGCCTCCAAAGCCGGCCCCGAGCTCCTGAAATCTCCCTTCGACCTGAGCATCTTCAACACTGACTTCCTGGGGACGCTGCCCCTCATCTCCAGCCTCAGCAACAACGAGTGGCTCACGCTGCAGATCAACCCCCTGAGCCTGCTCCACGGGGAGAGCAAGGACAGCCGCCTGTGAGCCCTGCCCGGGCTGGGGACAGCGACCCATCTACCTCTTCTAGCCACTGACCACAGGGAGCAGCTACCTCCCATAAGCTACCGCTGAGCCCTGAATGCATCAACCTGAGCAGTGCCGCGGCTGAGACTCGCCCGAGAAGCACCCGCCTGCCTACCTCTGGGGCTGCTTTGGCCCTGGTACCGCCATGGCCAGCCCTGCCCCTTCCCTCCAGCCAGTCTCTGGCATAAAGCTAACAAGACAGGGGGACGGGCAGTGCTGGAGAGGCTTGTTCCCCCTTCCCTGGCCACCAAGCCCAAGGCTACACCCCCAGAATATCTCCAAAGGGTGATCCTGCCTTGTCTGCCCTCCCCAGCAGCCCAGCACGGGGTACACAGCCCCGGGGCTCAGGACCGGTGCCAGCCCTGTGCTTCTCCTCCCCACTTCCCCCTCCCACAGGCAGGCGCCGGGCCCCTCCAGCTGACGTACGTGCCACCACCCATACCATCCAAACCTTTCACAACACAGGCACCGAAAGCGAAGAGCAGCCTGACGTCAGCCAGCCATGCTGCTGCTGGGAGCGTGGACCTCTCGCCCCGACTGACCTCACTGGCAGGGAGCGAGGGACTTCCCTGACCCTACAGAGACCTTATTCAGCCCCTACGGCAAAGACCCTGGGGTGCTGGCTACCTCCGACGGGGTGCAGGGTGTGGGGCAGCACCTGCCATACGGGCCCAGCACGAGCCTGGGCAGCCCTGCTCGCACTGTGGTCCGACGTCCTGCCACTATTGCCTACAGACATTATTTATTCTATTTAATTTGTAAATACAGAAAGGATGTGGTGTTATTTATTTGGTCCATTCGTTTGTACATCCTCTTCTAAGGTCAAGCTGTGCTTTCTGCTTTCAGATGTGGGCTTTCCCCTGTAGCAAAGAGCAACTTTGCCTTTGCCTCACGCGGGTAAGAGCATTTCCACGTCACAGTGAGGTAAAAAAGGAGATTGTTCAGGAGCCAGCCATCTGAGAGCTCCACACTCACCTGAGGACCGGGGCAGCTGTCCCAGGCGAGGGCTGCGTTGTAGGAACACACCCCGGAGGAGCAGGAGGGAAAAGGACCTGGGGAGCTTGCGGTGATTTCACAGGGGTGCACTGGTGCGTGTGTCCCCCCCACCCGGGGACAGGAGCATCTCTAGGGCAGAGTGGAATAAGTTAAAACTGGGCAGCGGAACAGTTTCTTTCAGAATGGAAACAAGCATGAGATGGGAACTACTTACCGTGGGCTACACTTGGCTCCTGTCAGGTCGCTGGAGAGTTTTTCCAAAAGTCACTTAGTTTCCAAGAAACTTCACAGGGGGATAGTTCCATTAAAACTGCTGGTGGAAACCCAGCTCGGGCAGTACATTTTTTCGGGTGAAAGCATGAATCACTGCAGGCAGGCGAAGGGCTGTTGATGTGTTGCTGCATTTCCTGCTGGTACGTCTGACGTTGCACCAGCTCCTGGTGCTGGAGACGCGCTCCCCACGTCACACAGAGGGACCACTGCTGATGCCAGCCACGTGCATCCCTTTTCCATTTCCACCATCCCTTCTAGCACTGACTATTTTGGGGGTTGAGGCTTTTTACTTTCTTTTGGGCTTTTTTTTTCAGCTTCCTCTGAAAAAACAGTCATCAAAACTAAGCGTGACTTTTTTTTCATTTCTTTTTTTTTTTTTTCCTTTTTTTTTTTTTTCCTCTAACGCTGCTGACGTCAAGCTCTGCGGCTGGATCCCGCGCAGTGCCGGGTGCTGCCGGCTCCTGCTCGCTGTGAAGGGCTCCTGCTGGCAGCATCCAGGGGCCAAGAGAAAGGGCATTCCCACCCACCCACCCCCCCCCGTCAGCGAGCAGCCAGGGCTCTCCTTCCAATGAAACCCAGATGAGTTTGCCAGAAAGCCACACACCACATGCTTTGGCTTCAATAGCGGAGAGAACGGACCGTCCCCTCTGATTCTCTGGAAATCCCGGATGCTCACATCTTCCTGAATGAAGCCGCAGCCCAACGCAGGGAGGCCGTTCGGCTCTGACTCCTCCTGCTCCTTCTGTCCCAGCGAGGGGCTGCCCCCATGCAAACACCTTTCCTTCCCCTGGCACCAGCCCATGCAAACATCTCCAACGCGGCACCCGCAGAGCCTCCAGCACTGCTCAGACCCTGCGAGGAGCAGCACGGTGGGCTCAGGGAAGGAGAAGGAAGGGGGCTCCCGGCCGGCCATCAGCTCGAGCTGCAGAATGGGGCTCTCCAGTTTCCCTACACACAGCTGTGCGCTCTCCTGAGTTTCTCTTCCTTTTCCTGCTGAGAAAACGGTCTGCAAACAAATAGTCCCAAGTTTCCCCCCCCCGGCTCCCAGGCAGGGGCTGCAGCAACTTCAGAGGGCTGCTCGCCTGCTCCAGGCACCTCCACGCAATTGAAGGCAGCCAGCACAAGAAAGCCCACGGGGACTTTCTGAGGCATTTGCTTGCATTATCAGTGCAGAGGACAAATTTCCACACTGATCCAAATATTTGACCGAGGAGGGAAGTATGAAATCTGAAGCAGTCTCATTTCCTTATGGCATTTTCCCCTGTTGCACAAAACCGGCCATCCAGCCCCTGTGGCTAACTGCTGTCCTTTTTGGCCAGTTCCCTGCACTCCCACTGCCCTGTTCATCAACAGCCTGGCCCACGGTCTCCTGGAGCACGCAGTCAGCCGATGTGTCCGGGCCAGAGGGATTCGTGGGGAAGGCAGCTTTTCTCTCTGGGATGTGTGCTGAGGAAGCTGGGGATAAGGCAGCTCTCTCCTCCTCCAGCTCAATCGAGGGGAGGTTGAGCCAGTGCACTGGCCTGGGGGTGGCAGCCAGCCCCGGGCACCTTCAAGGGCTGCCTGTGGCCAGGGAGGGCCAGCAAGTGAAACGCAACTGCAGGGAGAAATGCAGAAGCTCTTTAAAAAACAAAAAAAAAAAAAAACAAAAAAAAAAAAAAACAAAAAACAAACCAAAACAAAAAGCAGAAATGACATTGTTTCCATTTTAGCAGAAATCCAGCTTATTTCGGGGCTGTTTTTCAAAGAAGCCAGAAGAGAGGAGTTCCCCCACGGCTGGTTTCGGTTGCTCTTTCTGTGGCTGCAGGATGGTGGGCGGCAGGAGGGGGAAGGAGGCAGCGAGGGGAAGCGGCGCAGGGAGCACATGGGCTCCAGCCCTGGCCACAAGCGGCTTTCACCCCTGGCCACACATCCAGCCCCAGGCCGGGCACAGAGAGAAGGAAACACAAAACCAGAGCCACCAGGGGGAAAATAAAACCCGAGCCCAGGGAAAGCCCCTGATGGCCCACAGGCATGGGGGGAACTTTTGCAGGAAAAACCTTGGGACTACCCCAGGGAAAGCTGCAATGAAGCACGGAAGCTCCGGAGCGCAGCCCTCTTGCTCAGCACCTGCAGCCCTGCTGCGGTGGGCTCTGCTGGGGGACATACACCACTGGGGACCCGCTCACCCATCACCAGGCAGGGGGGAGCAGGGCGATGTCCTACCTGCAACGCCAGCCCGGCTCCGGCCTCACGGTCCCCAGTCGTGGAAAGGCACGTAGCCTCTCCCCGCCTCGCCCAGCGAGCCGCTGATGCTGAACGGGGGCACCAGCTCCACCGCCACTGACCCCAGCCCGCTGCGGGGAAGGCAAAGATGTCAGCGAGCTGCCTGTTCCCCCCTCCAGCCGCTGGGATGGGGGCTGTCCCCAGACAGCCAGCGCTCCCCAGAGCATCTCTGTCCTGGGCAGGCAGCGCTTCCAAACAGTGGCTTTGGGACTGGCGAGGGCTTGTGACACCTCGGCCCCGTGCAAAGGGAGCCCCCAGCCCGGCCCAGATCCCCACACAGTCTCACTCACCAGCTGTGGTAGAGGTTGAAGACAAAGTTGGGCCCTGGAGAGTAAGGAGAGGTATCAGAGCCGTGCAGTGCAAGGAACGTGCTTTTGCTTTCCTGTGGCTCTCTACAGTGGTGGGGGGATGGGCAGGACAGCCAGCAGGACAGCCAGCCCCACCAGGACATGACTGTGATCCCCCCCCAGCTTGCCCCAGAGCTACCCCCTGCACATGGGCTTTCCCAGCCCCCAGGGACCAGCAAATATCAGGTGTGCTCCCCCCATCCCAGGACCTGCAGCCCTTTTCTTTTGAGCCCCCCTGCTGCCTGCCCCCCTGCTCTGCCTGTACTCACGGCGCCAGCATTGCCCCCCCCGGTACCACCGGACGATGGCGTAGCCAAAAAGCAGCAGGATCAGCAAGGCCAACCCGACACCCAAGACAGTCCCGAGCATGTTGGTGGGCTCTTGCCCTGTAAAACAGAGGGAGAAGGGGCTCTGCAGACAAACACCTCTGGGAAGCTGAGGGTCCTGATCATCCCCTGGTGGGGACAGACTGCTGTGGGGCTGGGACACATCCCCCCACCTTGTCCCTATGGCGTGGAAGGACTGAGTTCTCTGAGGCTGCTGAGTGCTGTGGCATGGAGCTTTTTGCTACCTCCAAAGCCCCATGCTGGAGACTGGCCATCTTGGTCACCAGCGGTCCCCAGGCAAGCTGAGAGGGTGGGATGGTGACCTGGGAAGGGAGCCCAGAGGGGGAGCGTGGGTGACCCACTGCCCTCAGCCTAAACAGGAAGGGACCAGCTGTAAACAGGAGCCCACGTTCCCCGTAAGCAGGATCCCCTGCCTGTCCTGCTCCTGGGGCTGAGGGAACACTGAGGCTGTCACCTCCCTACAGCTGTGATGCCTCTTCCCGGCTACGTCCCGGCAGCACCCGGCTGAGCGGAGAAGATGCAGAAGAGCAGCGAGGTGTCCCAGCTGTGGCACTGGAGCTGGCTGTCCCAGTGCTGCCTCCCACAGCCACGCAGTGCCGTACCCCGGGCTGTCCCCGCTGCCCTCCCTGTGCAAACCCATTTCTGGACAGGCAGTTCCCTCTAGAGGATGCCTTTGTCAGGGCGAGCAGCCTCCTGCTGCCGGGCTGGGACTGGGTGACAAAGGTGTGCAGGACCTGTCTGGGGGCTCTGAACCCCCTCCATCCCTCCCGTCCACACCGTGGGCTCTGGCGAAGCCCAGCCCCAGCCAACACTCCTGGCATTGTCAAGGAGACACCACAGTGCCCAGGTACAGCCCAGGCCATGAGCAGCCATTCCTCCGCAGGTTGCCTGTCGCACACCGCAAACCCTGTGCCCCGTGCAGCGCAGGGCTGCTGATCACACCCCTCTCCAGCTGCTGCGCTGCCAAACCCCTCCACAAACACCACCCTGGACCCCCTGGACCCCAGCACCCCCACTCACCCGCAGGGCCCCACCATCAATAAACCCTCCAGTCAGCCCCAGTATGACCCATTAGCAAAGCGCAGGTGATGTGGTGGTGGGCACAGCTCTGGGGGTTGCTCTGCCCAGGAGGGGACAGCAGGGTTTGGCCACTGCCCCAGAGCACGGCCAGTCCCACAGCACAGGGCTCGGGCAAGCGTCCGGCACAGGGACGGGGTGCTGTGCCTTGCAGCATCGGGAGCGAGGAGGCAGCAGAAAAGCATGACCTAACAGCAGCTAAATTTAGACAGATGCCAGTGGAGTGAGAACATTTCCCCTGTGGTCCCAGTGTTTACATAGTGAGCAACGTCCCGGGTCATCCTGCAACCCACACCACTCGCTCTACCTGACGGGAGCCGGCAAACACCCGGGGAGCCACAGAGCATCAGGCTGGCAGCTCCCAAGGTGTGCCGCAGACGAGCAGGACCAACCTGCCCTTCCCTTCTACTGGGTTCAGGAGGCCAGGAAACGTAGGAAACCAATGCACCCTGCTCCTGCTGGGCCAGGGGTGAGGCAGGAGCCCCAGGACCCCGGCATGGGACAGCGTGGGTGAGGTCTGGGAGTCTGCCGCAGGAGTGACTCACGTGGCAGGAGCTGCGGGACAGGGGGAGCGTGGTGCAATAGCCTCCCTGAATCAGCCGGCTGCCGAAACTGCCCTCTCCCCACGCCTGCTGCCGGTGGGAGGATGATGGCTTCATGCCCAGCCCCAGCCCCGTGCTGTGCCGTGCGTGGGAGGTGCTCCCTGCCCTGACACCCTCGGGACCCAATGTCCTCACATCCCGGCGAGATGCCTCCGAGCAGCCGAGTCTCAACTCCACAGACAGCAGAGGGGAAGAGAAGGTTAGAAAGCCACTACCCGTGCTATAAAGCATCCCCACCTCTGCCCCCTTAGAGGAGAAAAATGCCACCTACTTACCTGCCCGTGTGTCCATCTCCTGGCACCCAGCGTCGTGCCACAGGAGCTGCTCACGGTTGGCCCAGGCTGGCAGTCGCTGCAGCAGAGCCTGGTGTGTGCTGGCGCCCGGCACGTCCTGCCCGTCCCCTCCTCTCCCGGTGACACTGCCACCTCACCACAGCGAGCCTGGGCACCGCTCCGCACCCGCCGGTTCTACTGGTTCCCAGGGGAGAAAGCAGAGGAGACATCACTCCTCGTGTGATGGACGCACATCGCCCATGCCCCAGCCCGGGATGGCTGCTCCCAGCCCAGCCTTCCCACCTGCACGGGGTACGTGCCATGCGGGCAGCTCTGCCCTCCTGCTGCTGGCAGGGACAGGCAACCTGGCAGAGGCTGAACTGGGAGCCCGAGGGGCAGGGAAGCCCTGGACACATGGATGTCCAGCCCTGGCAAGGTTCCCCAGTGGCTTGTGTTCTCCGACTGCCACCTCCTGGCAAAAGGCGGCAGCTGGGAGGGCGTGCAAGGTCCCACACAGAGCCCAGATGCCCACAAAGGTTGTGTCCCCGTGCAGGGCACGGGCACCCAGGGCAGGACCCCAGGGTGAGAAGGCATCCTCCACCCACTGTCCCCAGTCACAGACACCTCCCAGTCCAATGCACTTAGAGCTGTATTTGATCATCTCACAGGGTGAGGCGGCAACCGCTGCCTGCTTGCAGAAAGAGGAGAAAGCCATCTCCCCTGGCTGCAGACAGAAGGTAGAAAACAGGGATAACCAGCTTGGATACTGGGCAGCCAGGGGCAAAATCCCGGCTCCTCTCTGTGCACGCTTTGCCAGCCTCCGATGATGCTGTGCCCCAATGCAAGCGGCCAGGGCAGGAGCCAAGCCCGTGAGCAGCCCTCCCCAGGAGAGGGCATCTCGGCACCAAGACCCAGGGGCGATGGCTGGGACACATGGGGACACTGGCAGGGGGAAGGGCGGGATGCAGAGGGAACGATGCACATTGCAGACCTCGAGGAACCGGGACTGCTCCTTGTCAGGCAGAGAGGAAAGGAACGTGGTGTGTGTCCATGCGGCTAGGGGAGGCTGGTGGCAGCACAGAGTCCCAGGCCATCTCTCCCTGGCCCCTGCCTGACCCCAGATGGAGGCAGGGTGCCCGGAAGCCTGCGTCACCCCAGGGCTCCACGCACAAGAGGCCAGGGAAGGGTGATGCGCTGGAAACGCAGCCGCACTCCAGGAAGCAAAGCCCCAGAGGCGCGCGGAGCCGTGACATAACATCTGCAAACCTCAGCTGCTTCCTCAAAGCCTTCGCTTCACCTCCGAGAAGAAAGAGCCGCTCCTCGCCGTGCCACCTCCCACCCCATGGATGCTGCCGGGCTGCTTTCCCACAGCAGTGGGGCCAGGCCTGCCCATGGGGTGTGTGGGGCTGCCACTGGGATGCTCTGGGAAGGCAGCCCACACCTCAAGGGCGTCTCTGTGACACAACACCGGGCTCCAGCCACTCAGGTGGAGCTGGATGCATAGAACCGAGCTCATGGCCCGACTGGAGAAGAGACCTTGCTGCATCTCGTGCTGCACCAGGTGCCCACCCAGCCATTTACCTGTACTGCCCCAGACATGACCCACCTGGCAAGCTCTCTGCCCAGCTTCCCTCTGCTGTGTGCAGCCCCTTAAACTGGTTTCCAAGTTGAAAGCTCCCACAGTAGTGCTGGGCACCCTCCTGCACGACATACGTGCCCTCCTTCCATCCCGTGGTCCCATCGTATGGACCATGTCGGCAGGAGCCGAGGCTGCAAACTGCAGAGGTCCCCACACCTCCCAGGGGGGCTGGATCCTCAGCAGTGAGCGTGGGGAGGGTGTCCCTTACCTGCAGAGCCACACGCAGACGCCAGGATCCAGGAGGAGCTGCAGGAGGGATGAGCTGGCACAGGGATGGCACGGCTCCCCTGCTGAGGACCTGGTGGCCTGGGATGCTCTACAGCCTCCCCACTGGCACAGTGCACACACCTCTCCCCGACCGTTGGGAAAGCCTGATTACAAGAGGAGGAGAGGGTAATTAGCTGCTCAGCAAATCCTGCACACCCACCACTTCCAGCGTGAGTCTGCACAAGGCCAGGCAGCTCACAGCCTGCCTGATCCCCAGCCCGCTCCCTGCACCGGCCGTTGCCCAGCTGGAGCAAGCGGCTCCTGTAGCCCTAAACCTGAACGCCCGTCGTGCCCGGCAGCACTGCCACAGTGGGCTAAAGCATGCTGCTCTTCCTCCAGAACAGTTATTCCTGGACACGTAGCCCAGCTTAGCATCAAAGACACCAGAGCTCCAGAAGCAGCCTCAGCACCTGCCTACGGGCACAGCACTTTCCTGACGCAGGGCTCGGGGCTGTAAGAGCCCCTCTCTCTGTGCAGCCCCATCTTGTGAATCACCAATTACCTCAATCAACACAGAGCAGTCGCTCTGCAGAGGGACGGGAGCGTTGCAGGAGAAGGGCACAGCCACCCCTGAGCTCACACCGTGGTGCTCCACATGCAGGTGCATCCTCAGCACAGAGCCCAGCACATCCACACGGACACGTGAATCTCCGTAAGCGACCCAGGAGCACCCCAGTGGGACAGGAACCGGCAGTCGGCATTGTCGCAGTGCTGCTGCCACAGCGGGGACAAAAGCCCAGGACATCAGCTACTCCCGCGCAGCTGGACACCTGCCTGGCAACCCCAAAAGGAACCTGCCACGGGAACCCACTCGCTTTCCTTTTAACTCCACAGCGGCACTGCCAGCCACGACCTGGGGCCACGCGAGGACACACAGACCGAGTGACCTGAGAGACAGGAGCATATATAATGGCCCGGTAACCTCATGTACAAACTCTCCTCCTTTCCTCCTCCACCTACTAAAACCCCTGCTTCAACACAACCCAGAGCAACGCGGAAGAGACAGACAAAGAGCGGGACAGCTGAGGTTCCTCTTATCATCAGGAGAGGAGCAGGAAAAATCCTGCTCTGTCAGTCAGGTCGCTCCTGATAAGGTATTTTGTGACAACAGCCCCGCAGGTGAGTCACCCTCCAGTGGCAAGATGCTCAGGAGATTATTGCTGGTGATGGTGCTGCTGATAGACTGGTGTTATATTACAATACAAATCATAAATCCTGTTTCACAACTCCCGTCGTGGGTTTTAAGGAGCGCTTGGGCGGTCCTGCCCCAGCGTTAACACAGGGCGGGCAGAGCAGCGCAGGCAGAGGGGCGGCGGGAGCATCGCCGGCCTGGGCTCCCTGGGCACCCACGGCCTCCCCGCGTCCCAGACCGCAGGATATTTGCTGGATTTCTGCAGGGAGAAGACCACGCCAGAGCTGGATGGACGTGGTGAGTTACCGACCGCTTCGCCCGCCGCTCGGTCCCCTCCTGTCACGCCAGCCCCTCGCCCCGGCAGCCGGCACCCCACTCACCCCACGGCTGGCTGAACTCACAGCCCAGCTCTGCCAGGGTGGCAGATGAGGCAGCCCGGGCTCCAAAGGGCTTCTGCTGCCTGGCCCCAGCCCCCCGCAGCACCCAGGCAGGGAATGATTTCACCCATCTCTCTCGACACCCCACCGTGGCTGATGGAGACGGCACTTGGCGATCCTCTCGCTCCCACATTCCTCTCTGGCTTGCCTTGGTCCTCTCCTGGACGGGGGAGCAGACAAGTAAGGCAGTTTGTCCCGCAAGTCTGCTCACCAAGCAGATGCCCTTCTGGAGCACGTTAACACCCTCCAAGAAGGGGCTGGTTCTTAGACAATGCCTGGGCAAGAACCTGGCACCCACTGTGGGACTGCTGGTTGCCCTGCTCGGCACAAGGGACTCGTTCGGCTCGGCTTCCCACAGTGCCTTCTGCAAGAAAAGCCACGGCCACCAAACCCCAGCCTGGCATGCAGCCCCTCCCTAGGAGGAAGGCTTCCTTAACAGCGGGCAGGCACATACAGCCCAGCTCTCTGGGCACCGTAAAAACCTCCACCAGCGACACACCAGGACAACATCCCCTCCAGGCTGGGGAACTCGCCCCCCTGCACGGGGACAACACGCACCCATGGGTTAAAATCCCACAGCCCAGGAGTTAGCCCAGGGTCCGAGTACCTGGCACCCTTTGAAGCTGGGGTTTGCATGGGAACATCCCACCTTCCAGCATTCAGGAGCAGCGAGGGCAGCTACTCGGGGCATCACAGCACTTCAGCCACTCGCCACAGAGGGCAAACGGGCACCCCTGGCTGCCCCAGCCTGCTGGGATGGCACGGCAGCAGAAGTTGGTCAGGAGTCCCTGGCTCCTGGGCTGGCACTTGCACAAGCTGGAGTGCGAACCGGCCACAGCGGCATTAACCTGCTTCCAGAGAACACGGCAAGTGAGCTCAATTAGTTACGGTAGCCTTGAGTTCTCCAGGAAATCGTGTGCCTCCACTCCACACAGGAGCTGGCACGGCTCTTGTCCTTGCTTTGAATTTAACCAGTGTGGGCCTTGCTTGCGGTGTGGTTTGGAGAGCAGGCAGGCGTGGACTGATGAAAATTAAAAAGAAAAAAGAAAAAGAAAAAAAAAAAAAGAAACCACCAACGGGCAATATCTCCTCTAGGTGGGAAGGTGCCCGGCACCACAGCGTCATGTCTCCACCTGTGCTGGCACTGCCGCAGAGCCCTGGCCGTGCTGGGGAGCCTGGAGGAGCCACGGGGCCGGGGCCCTGGGACCGTTCCCGCAGGGAAACCGTTAGGATCCCATTACGCGGGTCATGCCCAGCCCAGGCCCACGGTGACACAAGAGGTCAGCATGAAGGAGGACCGGCCCCACGTGCCCTCGGCTGGAGGACGGAGGTGGCGTTCAGGAGCGTTACAAAACTCGCAGGGCTCCTGCAGGCACCAGAGATAAGCTCTCGGGAAGGGCAGCCCAGACGGGAGGTCCAGGAGACGCACTCCCCTTCCCACCCTGCCCCCTGCAGCTCCCTGAGTCCCCGCCACCAGAAGGGATGATCTGGGACCCCCTTGATACCACAGCAGTGTCCTCACAGGAGCCAAAAAGACCCGAGGGGCTGTGCCAAGCCCATCCTGGGGCCGGGTGGCCGCCACAACTTGCCCACACTCAGCATCGGTGCCAGACAAGCCCTGCTGTTTGGAGAAAGGCCCCCGGCATTTCCTCAAGAGAGCCAGATGGCAGCATGCTGGGGCACAGCCACATGCCCACAGCCCCACCAGCACGGGGCAGGATCCCCTCCTCCCCTGCACAAGTCACTTCTTGTTCCTGGGCTGGGGAATAGCCAAAACTGGTGGCCCAAGACACAGCGGGGCCGTGATGGGGAGGCAACGTTTCCCGGCTGGGCGAGGGGCAGCGAGGCTGAGAGAGCAGCAGGTGAAACCCAAGCTATCTTTGTGTGTTACCCCACAAATAATCGCTGGGCACTTGCCAGTAAAGTCCTGGCGGTGCTTGGCTAAACATGCCCAAACACAGCGACCAGGAAAGGGAGGGCTCCACCACTCCCTCCTGCCGGCCTTGGGCTGGAGCACGGCCCCTTCGCAGCCTTGTCCATCCCGCATCTCCTGCACTGCTCTTCTTCAGAGCCCCAACCTCTGCTCCCGTTTGAGACAACGAATACAACCATCTCCTGGTGCCCAGAGGATAAGCATGCTGCTCACGAAGCTCAGCAGCCAAAGCAGGAAAGGCAGCTAAACCTCAAAACTCTCATCAATCTGTGAGTTTATTGCAGTGGTTCTAATATTCCTTCCGTCTGTTGAGGCCCTGCGAAAAAGCTGGTCTTACCTGTCTTAGAGGTAGAGTCCAGAAGCAACAGCGAAGGAAAGGAGCGCACTCAGGGCTGGATGGGGATTCCAGGGAGAAGCAAGTGTGCTGCTTCCCACAGCCTCAGCAGGGCAGGAGCAGGCTTTGAAACCCCAAATCACCAGGAAGCAGCTCCACATGCTTCAGGCACAAGCAGGGCTGCAAGACAGGGCGAGCAAAATGCCCGGTGTCCACCTGAAACCCCCCCAAGGGGCTCTGATCTCTGCCCAGCACCAGCCTGCCCACCGAGGACAGGGACGAGGGCTGACTGGTGCAGCTCACCAGACCTTCCCTGCTGCAGCCGGGCATCTCTCAGACAAGAAGCTATTATGGGAGAATAATTTTGAGGAGATCAAGCAGGATCAATGCCTTATTCATCCCTTGCTCCGGCGCTGGCTGTGTTTACTGCGTGTCCTAGCAGCGGCACAGCCCTCCCCGCCCCGAGAGCGCTCCTTCCCATGGGCCGGGCTGGTTTCTCCAGAGGCTCCAGCAGTCTGTCGGGGAGGACTTGGGCTGTGCCGCTCGGTTTGTGACCCCGTGCTGGGCCAGCCAAAGGATATAAACCCCCTGTCGTGACACGTCTGGGTGGCAGAGCCCTCGCAGGCATGTGTATTTTGACTCAGGGTTTCTTGGCGCATCAGAACGTGCCTCTTTCATAATGCCTCTGACTTCTTAAGCCCCTGGTGCACTGAGGGCAGCAGCCCTATAACGCTGAGAGCCAGTTGCTGGAATCGCATAGGAGGTGCCCATGGGAACAACAGAGCCGGCGATCCCGGGCTGCAGCAGAGACAAGTGTTGGCACACCAGGACATGCCATCCCCCTCCGCTGCCGCCTCCATCCCCAGCAGCCCTAGAGCAACCTCAGCTGTCGGTTGGGGCGGTTTCCCTGTTAATCCTCCTGGGCGGAACTCGGGCAAGCCAAAGAGACAGCAGCCCCCCTGCCTGTTCAGGCTCAGCTCATCCTCTGCTTTCTCTGGGCTGCCCTCCCCGGGGTGGCTGTGTGCTTGGCGCGGGAATTGCCACGGGGCCAGCTAGCCACGCTGCTACAGACCCTTCCCAACTGCCCCCCCAACCCCCCCCCAGCTGCTTTTTGGCTGACGTTTCAGCTCAGTAACTGGTTTTCCCCTCTGGTTTGCAGGATTTAGCCTCCGAGCGGCTGGATGGCAGAGGTAATGCCCACGGGAGCCGGGGGCAAGGGTGCTGCCGGGCTGAGCCTGGCGACACAGGGCCACGCTCCTCTCTCTTGCAGGTCCCAGCCCGAGAAGCAAAGACTCCACGGCGCTGGAGTCCTTTAAGCGGATCGGCATCCCCATCCTGGCAGCGGTGCTCAGCCTCGCCTGCCTGGTTGTGGTGGGGTTCCTGGGTATGGCTGCTGCTCTCCTCTCCCCCCTCCTCCTGCCACCACTTGGCAAACACAGCTCGGGACCCAGGGCTCAGCTGGGACCAGCTCTGCCACCTTCTTGCTGAGCCCCTGAGCCTGCCCAGCAGCACCAGCTCAGCACTGAGCTCCCCCTTTTCCCTCCAGTCAAGGTCTACCTGGATTACCACTACTTCTTCTGCAAACAGCCCCTGAAGCTGGTGTCCCTCCAGCAAGTGTGCGATGGGCACGTGGACTGTCTGCAGGGCGAGGATGAAGCCAACTGTCCCCAGTGGGTTCCTGAGGGGCCACCAACCGGTGGTGAGTCCAGGACAGCTTGCTCGAGCCACGGAGGGGCCGGGCTGCTGCAGCAAGCCTCCTCCGCCTGCTCAAGTCGCCTGTGGCAAAGCTGACTTTGTGTGTGTCCCCAGCCCGTGTTTCCAAAGACAGATCCATCCTGCAGGTGCTTAACAGAAACACCGGAGCCTGGTCCTGCATCTGCCACGACCACTTCAACGCGGCGCTGGCAAAAGCAGCCTGTGAGCAAATGGGCTACAGGAGGTACGTGGCTGCTGCCTCCACGCCTCTCTCGCCTGCTTTACCTCTCCCCGTCCCGTAAAAGCTCTGTCTGAGCGGGGCTCTGTTTACTCAGGAAGCACTCAGAGCTCTGCACTAATGGCTTCAGTCCTTTCCCACCACGCAGAGCCACTCCAGAGGCTGGCTGGCCTCTGTGCTGGAAGCCCTGGCAGCTTCCCACGTAAGCACAGACCTCTGCCCAGCATCTCCTGCTCCGTCCTCAGCCCAAGGGCACCCTGCCCTGCTCCCACCCCTCACCTCACCCCCTCTACTCGCTGTCCCCCCCACAGCAGGGCTGCCCCATATCTCCCAACAGCAGGCACACGCTCACCCCACCACAACAGTCTCCTGGGGCAAGAACAGAGCTCAGCTCAGGTCCTCCCTGCCAATAGAGCTCTCCCAGAGTGGGATACATGGCTTCACACTCCCCTCTTAAAGCGCCTCGGAGAGCAGCAGCTGACCAGAGGGGTGGATGCAGCACAGCTGTGGCCAGGGCTGCACCCTTACAGCTGGGATGATACTCCATAACCCCCATCTGTGTCCACCTCCTCCTGCTGCCCTGAGCTCCCTGCAAGTTTGTAGTGCTACAGTCAACTAAATCATAAAGTTTAAAGCCAGGATGTAGAGAAACAGCTTGAAAGCCCTGCGCGGTCGGTATCAGCCCTGGGTTAGGGAGGAAAGTTTGAGTTAACTTAGGGGGAAGATAGGTCCCGGTCCCAAGGAATTCCCTTTTTCTACAGTCTTTCTCTTGCTCACTGGTGCAGGGTCCACGTTCCCTTCCTAATCTCCTGCTTCCTCCCTACCTGACCGGCTCTTGGCCACAGGCATACATGTAGGACCGATTTGTAAAGCACCAGTGCCTAAAGTTTTAGAACTGGGTTATACCACCTTTGGCTCAATCTGAGCCAAAACCGTCAAGATTCCAGTCCCCCAGAAGTTTCAGACACCAGTGCGTGTCTCCTCCCAGTATCTGTGCCCTGCTGGTATCCTCCCTGGGGCTGCGCACCCCAGGCTGTGCTTACTGAGCCGCGTTCCCCCACCCCATGTCTTTCAGCACCCCCACTTTCCAGCCAGTGAGGGCGGGCGCAGGGCAGCCCCTGCCTCCCCGCGAGGTCGTGCTGAGCAACGGCAGCCTCCAGATGCCCGAGCCAGGCAGGTGAGTGGTCCAGCGGTGGCCGCCGTGCCCCTCGCCTTGCACAGGAGCCTGATGTGCCTGGCCACTGAGCCAGAGCCTCTACCCAGCCCTTTTTCCCTGAATTCCCCTGAATCCAGCCCTTTTTCTCCTTCTTCCAGGAAATGCCTCTCTGGACTGGTTGTTTCGCTCTTTTGTTCCAGTAAGTACCACGATGCTGGTCACACCTTGTGGGCACGCAGGGCTACCCCAGGTCCTCACTCCTGGCACAGCCCCGGGTGCCACACTGTGGCCACAGGAGCTCAGCTCTGGTCCAGGCCCTCCTGGTTCCCACACTGTTTGCATGAGAAAAATTGAATTTAATTACTGCTGACCTTCCTGTTAAGCCCGTATAAACCTCCCAGAAATGAAACACCTGAGAGAGGCTTAACCAGCCGTCTGAATGGGTTTACTTTTGCTGATGAATTACCCCGATTAAACTAATCCTCCTGGTGGGCTGGAGAAGGAGAGGAACGGCTGAGCCCATTTCAGCAAGCCCCGGGGAGGATGTGTAAACAGAGAACAAAAGGGGGTGTGTGGCAGGTGGCCCATGAAGGGGTGACGCAGGCAGTGTCACCGGGGGTGAGGCACCCGGGCCACGCTCCCCTCCCTGGGAGGTGTGGGAGCCTCCGTCCCCGCTCAGCCCCGAGGTTGGAGGAGGGCAGAGAGGGGGCTCTGCTCCCCCCGCAGCTAATGTCTTGCTTTGCCCCCGCCGGGCAGAGGACTGCGGGGAGAGCATCAGGACCCCCCGAGTGCTGGGGGGGAGCCCGGCCGCCATCGAGTCTTGGCCCTGGCAGGTCAGCCTGCAGTACAGGCGGGAGCACATCTGCGGGGGGAGCATCATCGAACCCCGGTGGGTCCTGACGGCAGCGCACTGCTTCAAGTGAGTGGGTGACATCCCCCCTGACACGTACCTGTCAGCCAGCGCCACGCTGGGCTCCTCCAGTCCCTCTGCCCAGGGCTTTGTGCCCCTCGGTCCGGCACAGCCGGGTGATGCTCAGCCGGGCAGGGTGCAGGCAGGGCTCTGCTGCCTGTCCCTGGGGGAAGCGGGGAGCAGCAACAGACACCTCTGTGCACAGGAACAACCCCGTCATCAAGAGCTGGCGCGTGAAGGCCGGCTCCGACCTCCTCTCGGGCACTGCCACCCTCGCTGTGGAGAAGGTCTTCCTCGCCGAGGTGACGCCCGCGTCTCCCAAGGACAATGACATAGCCCTGGTGAAGCTGCAGTCCCCCGTGCAGGTCTCAGGTGAGAGGTGGCAAAACTTGCTGGGCACCAAGCAGGGGTGCAGAGGGGACTACCTTTGACCAAGAGCACAGAGGGTGCCCCATCCAGGGTCACCTTCCCCACCAGCCTCCCCAGACACCTCCTGCACCTCACCTTTCCCTTCCAGACAACCGCAAGCCCATCTGCCTGCCCTATTTTGACGAGGAGCTGGAGCCAGGCACATCCCTCTGGGTGATCGGCTGGGGCTACACGCAGGAGCATGGTGAGCAGGACAACGTGGGGGCGGGCAGAGGGTCCCCCCCAGCATCGCTCACAAGATGAGGGGGGCTCCCTGCTGGCACAGGGCTACTTGGGGGACCCCTCTGAGCGGCCACATTTCATGCAGGCAAACTATCAGAGACCCTACAGCAAGCGGAGGTGAAACTCATAGACAACAAGAGCTGCAACCTGGCCGGATACCACGGGGAGGTCACCGAGAAGATGCTGTGTGCCGGCCTGCCTCAAGGCGGGGTGGACACTTGCCAGGTGTGGAGGAGTTCGCACCCATTGATGAAATAGCCCCTCTCAGGGGAGAGCTGGCCTCCTGGAAGATGCCTCGAGGGCTGGAGCCCCTCTGCTGTGAGGGGAGGCTGAAACAGTTGGGGGGGTTCAGCCTGGAAAAGAGAAGGCTCCAGGGAGACCTTCCAGCCCCTTCTAGTCCTTCAAGGGGCTCCAGGAAAGCAGGGGAGGGACTCTGGATCAGGGAAGGGAGTTATAGGAGGAGGGAGAGGGGCCTGACACTGAAAGAGGGGAGATGGAGCTGAGATATGGGAAAGAACTTGTTTGGTGTGAGGGTGGTGAGAGCCTGGCCCAGGTTGCCCAGAGAAGCTGTGGCTGCCCCATCCCTGGAGGGGTTCAAGGGCAGGTTGGAGGGGACTTTGAGCAACCTGCTCTGGTGGGAGATGACCCTGCCCAGGGCAGGGGGGTGGAATGAGATGATCTTTAAGGTCCCTTCCAACCCAAACCATTCTATGATGATTGGCCACAAGCTGGGTGACGGGTGGAGACTCCTCAGCCCCCACTCAGATGGCTTGTCCCCGCAGGGGGACAGCGGTGGGCCGCTGCAGTTCGCAGGCAGGCACTGGCAGGTGGTGGGCATCGTCAGCTGGGGCCAGGGCTGCGGGACCCCCAGCACCCCCGGCGTCTACACCAGCGTCCGTGCTTACCTCAACTGGATCTACGCCGTCCGGAGGGTCAGTGTCGACAGTGCTGCTCTACCTTCCAGGTTTGGGGGGTGGTGGGGAAGGGTCAGGGCCCCTCAGTGGTTCTGTGTGAGAGCTGAGCCAGCTCCTTCAGGACACAACTCTGCCTCCTGCTTCCAGCCACCCTTCAAAGCTTGCTATTGCTTCTCTCTCTTTCTCCTTTCAGTCGGAGCTCTGAGACCTGCCAGGACACCTCCCTCCCCTCTCCCCACGCCTCCCTCTCACATCCCTCCGTGCTCGGCTGTCTCGGCTCCCACAGCAGCTGGGAAATGGATCTCAAGCCACGGGAGGTGAGCCGTGCCGCCCCAGCCCTCGCCGGCAGGCTGTGATTTAGCACAGCAGAGGCCAGCCAAGGAGGCAAAGGGCAGCTCGGAGCGACAGCCACCTATACCCTGAAGGAATCTGACCGGCTCGAGCTCCCTTCCGGAGAGAGATTAATTTATTGCCCCTACGCTGACCCTGCTGTGGCAGGAAGGCTCCTGGGGGGCTAAGCTGTTATACAGAGAGAAATTATGTTTGTGCTGTAGAGTATCCCCATTAAAAGAAAGTATTTGTTTTTTCACACAGGCTCTGATGGCTTTGTCCCTCTTGCTTGCAGGGGTATTTTAGGCAATACCCTGCACTATATGCCTAGGCTGCTTTCCCAGCACAAGGCAGGGTTTATTCATGGGCTGTTGTGAACAACCTGTTCCCGTGCCCAAGGAAGAAAGTGCCACGTGGACCCCAAGCACTCTGAAAACACTGTCCCTCCAAAGGCAGCACTACAGCCCCGTCCCATGGCCCACAGCCCCTGGGCTTGAGTGGGCAATGACACCCGTGGGTGCTGGGAAGCAGCCCCCAGCCCTCACCCCGGGTATCCAGGAGGGATGGGCAGGATGCAGGCAGAAGGGCAGCACTCGTCCTCCTGGGACAAGCGGCTGCAGAGAACGGACACAGCCCACACTCGACACACAAGGAAAACAAGACGCTGCTGCTCTTCGCCTTGGCGCAGGGCTGGCGATGCAGCCTGAGCACGCAGCGGGGGTTCACAACAAGCCTGAACAGACACCCACAGCAACTCAAAGCGGAACGAGTTTCTCTAGTAAACATAAAGTTTATTTCATCCAAGGCAAAGCTAACTAGACCTCTACAGTGCAAAAAAATGTGCTGTTAAGTCATCACACAGCATGTCGTCCACATCCTGTGTTTATTTGCAGGTATCTCCTACATTTATATATGTTTATACACATACGTGTCTGTCGCAGCACGCACCTCCGGCAGGGCCTTCTCCCCCCACATGCCCCGGAAAGGCTCTGCAGACCCCCCAAAGCCTTTGTGGCAGCAGGGACACCGCAGGAGCCAGCCCGCTCCCCCCGAGCCCCCTGCGCCGCGTACAGCATCCGCACACATATGTGTATAGAGTTACACTGCAAAAACTGGTTATGTTGACTTTTTCCACCAAGCCAGAGGAGTAATCCATGCATAGTACAGCATTGCATATCCTGTGGTAAGTGGATCTGTGTCCAGATACCGTCTAAAAAAAGGCCAACAGGTTAGGACAGCTAAAAATAGTTCTTTAAAAAAAATCCCTTCCTCCCCTCACTGTCCTCTCCCCCGGGAGGTCTCCTCCAAGGATGGGCTGGGGGTGCTCTTGGGGCAACTGGGAGGTCTCACGCCTTCCTGCCCAGACTCTCATGCAGGACAATGGTATGTTAACGATACTTTGCATTTACAGAGTGCCTTTGGCCCCAGGATCTCGGAGCACTTTGCAAAGCGATGCAGGGAGCCTCACACCTCCTGTGAGGTAGGTCAGATTTACCGTCCCCCATTTTACAGACGGGGAAACTGAAGCACAGAGAAGTCAAGTGATTTTTGCTTGAAGGTCCTGCAGACTCAAGAGAGGGGACCGGGATCCCGGGGACCCGACTCCCACTTGTCTGTCCAACCACGAAAACCTGCCTGGGGCCAGGTGCCTGTACCTGTCTCCTGTCCCAAATGTATGGCCCCCCTCTGGTGGGTGCCCTGAGCCCAGTCCAGGGTCAGAGAGCCAGCCATGCACCCAGGAGAAGGCTACGAGGTGCCCACCACCGCCCCCACAAGTGGGTTGGTGGGGTCTGACCTCTCCACAGAAGGTAGCACCTGAACCTCTCCTTCTTCGCCCTGCCCACCAAATCCTCGCCTACCTTCCGCTCCGGCACCACTGTTGGGGTGCAAGCCCCCGCAGCCGGGGAAGTCACGGCTTAGCTTTGCTTCCCAATTGTGAGCGGGGATGGGGGAGCTGCCTGTCCTGCAGCTTCACCGACAGACACCCCCAAATAAAGGAGAAATAGAGAACAGATCACATTGTAAAGGACGTGGCTGACTTCAGTTGTAGGATCAGCTCGCTCCCTTTGTGTCTCATGTCCTGATACAGCCCTTGGGAAGGGGCTGGGCTGCCCAAACCTCCGCTGCAGGTACCCTCACAAAGACCCTCCGGCTTTCTGTGGGATCCCTCATCCCAGGATCTCAAAGCACTTTTACAAATGTTAGCCAAGGAAGCCTCACAACAACCCCTGTGAGGTAGAGCAGTATTATTATCCCCATTTTACAGACGGGGAAACTGAGGCATGGAGAGGCAGAGTGACTTGCCCAAGGTCACCCAGGGGGCCGGTGGCAGGCTCAGGAGCGGGCTGGTACAGCCCCAGCCCGGCTCCCCTTGCCAGGGCTTGACCATGCTCCCTCCCTGTATCGCAGATGGAGTGCCACAGTCTTCCTCGGGTGAAAGGGAAATGCAATCTGCCGTTTTCCCACTGGAGTCTCATATAAAAAACATCTGCGTAACGAGTTAAACCTTGGCAAGTCAGCATCCAAAGCATCGCTGCTCTGAGTGCCCAGCTTTAAGAAGAGGGGAGGAGGAGCAAGAGCAGCAGCGGCACAGACCCAGGGAGCACCTCCTGAGAAGACTGCTGGGGGGAGAAGGCCCCCGCTGCCCTGTGCGGGGGTAAAGTGAGTATGAAATGGGGAGTTTCACCCAGTGAAGCCAGCAGTGACCCGGGGACACGGCCAGCCCTGGCCGCTGGTGTCCCCAGCCCTGCCACGGGAGGAACCAAGGGACCTCAGGGCCAGCCTGCCCCATGGAAGCATCCAGCCCCTGCTGGGAAGAGATGACAGCCCTGACAGCAACGGGCCCTTCGCTGATTTGCTTCCCAAGTGTGCTTAACAGGGGAGGCTGAAGCCAAGCCCTGCCAACACAGCCCTACTTCCTCCCTTCCTCCTGTGCTGGACCCACGAGAAACGCACCAAGGGCAGGAGCCTCCATCTCCACGGCATGTTCCGTGCACCCCTGCTCTGCTCCAGGATCCTTCTGCAGGAGGCTCCTGCCCGCCCCAGCTCAGCATCACCAGAGTCAGACAAGACGCCCCAAGTTCCTTGCAGCCTCTACGCCCCCAGGCACACTGGGACCCCCAGCCGCCCACCACCCCGCACCCCGCAGCACCCGCCCGGCTGCAGACCAGGGTACCCCCCAGCACCCAGCCCCTTCCCTGCCCGCCCGGCACCCTCTTGCCTTCGCTCAGAGAGGAGCAGGTGGCTCCATCTGTCCCGGCGGCGTCCCAGTCCGAGTCCGCAAGCAGCTCCCAGTCCCCGGGGCGGCCAAAGTCTTTTCCGAGAAGCAGTGCAGGTTGCAGGCACGTGTGTAGTAGAAACATGTCTCAAGCGTTGGCAGTTTGGAAAGAAAGCAAAAGGGAAAGGCTTGTCCCCCTGCCCACCCTCCCCGCTGCCGGGCGGGCCAGGGCTCCGCTGCTTCATGCCTTTGCTGGCGCTTTTTGCTCTGCCTTGGAGCCGGCCAAGCCGTTCTCGGTGTTGTCGTTCCCCGACAAGCTGACGAGACATTCCTTCCTGGGGAGAGCACAGGGCCAGCTGAAGCCCCTGATGCCCCCCCGGCCCCTCTCACCAAGACCAGCCCCTGCCCCATGGCAACACCCGCCCAAGGGTGCCGGGAGCAGCTCCCGCACTCACTTCCCATCCTGGATCTTCTTGATGATGAACAGGACAACCCTCTTGGTGAGCATGAAGAGGACGAGGAGGCCGATGACCCCCCCCACAACACCCACGATGATGAGCGTCAGAGTGTTGTCTGTCTCCACCACTGCAGGAGAGAAGGTGCTGAGGGGCCTCAGGAGGGGAGCAGGGTGCTCCCAGCTGCATGGCACACCACCCCCCCCACTCCCAAAAAGCACCGACCCCCTCCACCAGCCGCTGGCCGACAGCACTGAGGGGCAGGAGGCTAAGCCTTGTCCTTCAGGGACACCAACTACCTCCAAGGAGCCAGGACACCCTGTGCAACCACGAGCCAAGGTGGGTTCAGCACGGGTTTGCATCCCCCATGCCACTCGTGGGGCACAGCAGCCCTGACCAGCACTTACTCTTCTGGACCACCGTGAGGAAGATGGTGGCGTTGTGCTCCAAGTTCTTCTCCTTGGGGTTCTTGACGTGGCAGGTGTATTTCCCAGCATCGCTGAAGTCCACGTTCTTCAGGACGATGGAGATGTTGTTGTCCTTGCCAGTCGTCGAGCCAACGAACTCGACCCGGGGGTTGCGTGCCACGAGGAGGGGCTCCGAGGATTTGCTCTTTATCTTGCCATGGTAAATCTACAGGGGCAGGGATGCAGGACGTGGGCTCAGCTGGGCTCCCGGCAACCCCGGGTGAGGGAAAGGCTTGAGTTCTCCTGCTGGTGCCCTGCCCCATCGCTGCATGCACAGACACACACGGCCAAGTGTCCCAGCACCCCCGGTTAAAGCAGGAGTGGCTGTGGAGAGGGACCTGGCACACACCCTGCCAGGGAAGCAACAGATCAATCTAACTCGCCCTGCAGCAGCGTTCCAGGCCACACAACAGAGCAGAGAACCTCAGGGCAGAGAGAGTACCTTTGCTCTAGGGCCATGCAGGGGGACAGACCTGCTGCAAACCAGCCTTCCTGCTAAGAAGCTGAAGAGCAGAATATTCCCAGCAGGAAGCAAGTCTATACAGAACCCTTAGGATCTCAGAGCAAGCACATGAGAAGAAAATTCACCGTATTTTTCCCAAAGTGCAGGCTTGCACCTGAACAGCCAATTTCTGAAAAGAAACAAGCCGGTAGCAGAAAATCCAGAACAGCTTTGTGCCCAAAGCCCAGATGTGCCAGGGTATTTGAGTCCCCCTGTTTGCACAGCCCTGTCCCCCCAGAGCTGGGGACACTCGGAGAGACAGGCATCTTGCAAGAGGAGAAAGGGAACTCTGTGAGAACTGCAGTGCTGGTCCGCACTGGGAAAGTACTGAAGGACCTGCCAAGAAAACAGAGGCAAAGCCCAGAAAGCCACCCACCAGCTCCGTCGAGTTGAAATACCATGTGAAGACCAGGTCCTGAAAGCCTATGCAGGTGGTGAAGGTGCAGGGCAGCAGGACGTCGGAGTTATTCAGAGCCACCACGGTGTTGGTCTTCCCCACCGACACCTCCAGGGTGAAGACGATGGCGAGGATGTGCAAGCCTGGCAGGGAGAGGGGAGGAGAGAGTGAGGACATGGTGCCTGTACACAGCCCATCCTGCTACAGCCCCCGGTGCTTCCCAGGCATCAGCCACAGTGGGGATCCCCTCCCATGGAGCACAAGGGGGGCCACGGGGCTCAGCCATCACCACCCTCTAGCTCTTGCTCCCAGCTCCACCATGGTCCCATGGCATCCTCCTCCCCACAGCCTCCACACAGGGTGCACGAGCCCAGCTCTCTAGCCCAGGGAGAGGTTGTTACCCCTCATTCCATTTAGCATGGCAGGAGAACACACCCCCAGCCCATCTCGGCAGAGATTCCTCTTCCTGCTCCTGGAGGAACAGCAGGGGCTGGCTGGCACCCACAGAGATAGCACGGATTCAAAGGGAACCATAATATCACCACGAACAGAGTATGCAAATGAAAGCCCTGATTTTAACGTTATCCATAAGGCCTTCAGCTAAACCTTAAAGGGAGAGGGGGGGGGAAGGAAAAAAAAAAAAAAAAAAAGAAAAGCCCAAAGCAAAGCAGAGCTCTCTGTTCTTCAAGCAGGGAGTTAGAGCACTAATTAGCATTGGTGTCCTGGCCGCCTGCCACCGCGCCGTCCCCCAGCCCAGCCAAGGGCTCTCGCAGCCAGGCGGTGCAGCAGGCTCCTCGCAGCGCCGGTGCGGACCTCCGGAGCGGCACCCCCTCACACCCGCCTTGCAGAGAGCCTCCTCTCCCGCTGTAGCTGACAGATGACCTTCAAACTGCAGAACGCCGCCCTCCCGCTCCTCTCCTCCTCATCAGCAGGGAGAAAGGCGTCGGGCAGCAGGTACGACCCCAGCTGCAAGAGCCAAGGGCACGCCTGAAAGCTCCTGGGGTCCCACGCTGGGCCAGCAGCGCCCACAGGAACCCTTTCCAGGGGGCACAGGGATGCTCTGGCTCCGGGCCAGGGGGAACAGCCTCACTCCTCCTCCCCATCACACCAGGACCCGTCTCACTTGTATCGTGTCTTGTCCGTGCCACATCACACAAGCCAGCAAAGCATTGTCCTCCCCTTTTCCTGACCTCAGCCACCAAAGGGATCCAGCCACCCCTACCAAGCTTTCCCTGAGCACTCCGACAACCAAAATACAGGGGACACAGCTCTTCCCACATCTACAAGACGGTCCCCAACTCCACTGACACCTTAACTTGGATTCACCGCCCCCAGCTTCAGGTTTGCATCTCTCTGCAGCCGCTTCGGATGCTGATTTATTCCTCCACACATGCCCGTGCTAACAACTCCCCAGGCACGTCGCAGCCCCAGCCAAGCCTGAGAGCCCTGCATCCTGGGCTACGGGCCCTGCTGCAGTGCTGCATTGCAAGCACTGCAGGGAAGGAGTTATTTAACTTTACAAAGAAGCACTTTTCATTTTGCTCGGGAGGTTTTAGCTAACGTCAGGCAGCGGTTCCCACCAGATGGAGGTTCTCCTGCAGTTGCCAGGCTCAAAGGGAACCCCGGGAGATGCTACAGAGGGGACCTCACAGCCAGGAGTGTCCTGGGGGAATGAGACTGCTACCCAGACTTAGCAGAGGGATGCCTGGGGCTGCAGGGATGCCTGGGCAGGCAGGGCACCACGAGGGGACAGTTACTTACAGGAAAGATGATTCCTTGCAGCTTGTAACACTTTTAATCCTGTCTGCCACCGTTATAACGGTGAACGCAATGAACGTCATGAACGCAATCTGAATTGAACGCGTGGGGTTAACGGAGGCTGATCCTGTTCCTGTCATGCTGTGGTCTCAGGAAGTGCTATGTTACCACTAAATAAAGCACGCGTTGGGAGGCTGGGAGATTACTGACTGAACCTGCCACACCAGCTGCCACCGTTACTTTTCCGCATGCCCGAAGCTGCTGCCCTTCACACCATCAGAGCCCCAACCTTCAGTGCACAGGGCAAGCCCCTCCGGGGGCTGCCAGGTACCTCCCACGCCTGCAGGTACAAGCTTTCCCCAGGAGCCAGGGAAGGGGAATCGGGGAGCAGCCACTCTTGCTGCTGCCAGAGCCTTGGCCGCCTGCTCTTTGCTCTCACAGTGGGTCAGCCCCAGATGAGGGGTCCCAGAGCCCCTGAGCTGGTTGCGCAGCCAGGACTCGGCCTCAGCAACAGCAGAAAGAGCCCTCCAAGCCAGAGCGCTGAGCAAGACTTTGACCCCACAGGCTTGCTCGTATCCCCACACTTTTCCTGCAGCCTAACCTGGGAACCACTGCCCTAATGGCAAAGGGCACACGAGATTCACCTGTAAAGCCACAGGACGCCTCCACCATCCGTGAGAAAGCTTCCCCATAAAAAATTCCATTGCTTGTAAAACTCAATGTGACCTCCTGGCACAGACAGCAAGATGTGCCTGGCAGGCTGGCCAGGCTCCTCTCCACTGAGGTTGGGAGACAGGAGCTCCCAGGCCAGCCTGAGCGTGGGTACCATGTGCTCTGGGGCAGGACACCCAGGCTTTGCCCTTCCTGCCGGCGCTGCTGGAAGAAGCCGTGCTGTGGCTCCCCGGGGCCCGCAGGAACCCACGGCCACTCCTGGCAGAGCACAGCACAGACATGGAGAGCCCTGCCCAGGAGCTCTCCCCATCCCACCTCCCAGCCCACCTGAGCAGCCTGTGGGACAAACTTCCCACCACCGTGCCCTGGATCCCGGACCCCCAAGTGCTCTCCTGCATCTCCGAGCCTCTCCTACCACCCGCGCCAGCCCCGTGCCAAAAGCAGCTTGCACTGCATCGCTCTGAGGAGGCACCTTCAACCGGGGACCTGCACCCAAACCCCGCAGGGAGCCAGGTACTTACACGTCTCTCATGCCTTCAGCTCACTTAAAACAAACTTAAGAACTGTGCCCTCCAAAACGCCCCTCGGGGGAGTTTCCCGGCAGCAAGTGCTGCAAAGGCAGCCCTGGGTTTCGGGCTCTCTGCGCCCAAAGGATGACCTGCAGGAGCAGAAGCGCCGTCGGTGCGGGAGGGCTGATGCAGGTGGCTTGGCAGCAGCGCCAGGGGCTGCAGCGGGGAGGGGGCGGCTGCGATCTCCTTCCTCCCCCTGCAGCTGGGGGTCCTCGGGCACCCCCGGACCCGGGCATCGTGCTCCAAGCGGCAGCCCTGCAGCGTGGGTTCGGCCCCGCGCCGGGGAGAAGCGCATGCAAACGGCCGCTTTCCCAAAGGAAGGGGGAAAAAAAAAAAAACCCAAAACCAAAAACCCAAAAGAATGACCTGTCGGGCGGGCGCGCTGGCGGCTGCGCTGAAGCAGTGCATTGCTTCCCCAGGGCTAGTCGCGGCAGCGGGCGGGCAGCAGCGGTCCCCGCTCGCCGAGCAGCAGCGCGGAGCCGGGCAAAGCGGGGGGCGGCCGCAGCGCTCCCGGAGGGAAGCCCCGCCGATGGAGCGGTGGTGCGGGAGGGCAGGGGGCTGCCGCCGGGACTTCGGAGCCCGCCCTCGGACTCGGCTGCGAAGTCACCTTGGACAAGCCACTTATCCTCAGCGCTTCGGACTCTCCGTCTGCAGAGCAGAGATAATTAATTGCGTTAGCGCCCCGCGGCCGGGAGATTCCGCCCCCAGCAGCAGCGTCCGAGCCCTTGCGGTGCGGGCGGGCCAGATGCGAAGCAGCTGAGCGCGGAGGGAGGGCGGCTTAGCGAGGGTCATCCCGCTCCGGAAAGCCGGGGGAAGGGGGGGGGGGGGGGGGACACAGGGCTGGAAGCTGGGGGCAGCCCCGCCGTGCCACCCCCCGCCCCACCGGGCCGCCCGAGGTACCCGGGGCAGGGTCCCCGCCGGCGCCGGGGATCGGCCGGCCGTCGGCGGTACCCGGGGAGGAGCGGGTCCCCGCAGCCCCCCCGGCCCCCCCTTACCCAGCAGCGCTGCCAGCAGGCGCGGCGAGCCCGGGGCCATGGCTGCGGTGCGGAGCGGGGCGGCGCGGACCGTGCTGGCCCGCAGCGGCCGGGCTCTGGCCGCCCCCGCGGAGGGCGGGCGGGGCCGCGCCGGGCGGGGCCGCGCTGCGCCCTCCTCCGCGCCCCCCTCTGCCCCCCCCCCCCCCCCGCCTTCCTCCGCGCTCCTCCGCGCCCCCCCCGCCTTCCTCCGCGCCGCGCATCCTCCCACCGCACCGCCCTCCCGCGGGGGGCTCAGCCCGGGGCCGCCCCGCCGTGTCCTCCCCTGGCACACCCCGGCCTGTGCCCCCCGCACTCAGGCTGGTGCCCCCGCCGCGCACCCCGTGGCCAGTTCGGACCTTCAGCCCCCGGGGATCGCCCCTTTTCCAGCCCCCAGGAGGGGTTTGGTCCCGGAGGGGTGGGCTCCCGGCAAAGCTCCCTGCGGGAATGGCCCGGGCACAGTTTTGGGAAAGGGCAAAGTGGCATTAAGGCTGGTGGCTTCCCCTGCTGCTGCTGGGAAGGGGACAAAACGGGCCAAGGCTGGGGCTCAGCTCGCTGCCCTCCATCCCTGTGCACCCCTCTGGCCCCCCAAGGCAGACACCAGACAGCCCTGCAGCTGCAGACGGGGGGACGCAGAGCCAGGGGGAATCCACCTGGCGCCAAAGGGAACACTTTGAAAACATTTTTCTCACCGTAAGCTTGTTCCAGGATAACGGGCTGTGCGTAAGCTCAGGTCTCCACAACCTTTTCTCACTATCACATCCATTAGACCTAACCTTCAGCAGACCACATCCAAAAAGGGGGTGGTAGGGGCCCTCCTAATGGAGGCCTCCGATGACGCAGCGTGCCAAGATAGAGCTCTACCTTTGTGCCCAGGTCCATTAGGCAGCCAGACCCCTCTGCGGAGCAGCAATTTGCTGGAGGTGACGCATCCCGAGAAGAGGCTTGGCGGGAAGGGGGAGGAGGTGCTGCCATGCTCGCAGGAACAGCACTGCCCGTTTCTCGGGGCTGTAGCCCTTTACTGGCACAGGGCACGGGTCCCGGCAAAGCTCCCCTGGGGGCCAGGCGAGGCTGGACCTCCCTTGCTGGGTACAGCACTACAGCATGTCTTCCCTCAATAGGAGTGCTTCTTTTTGGGTGTGAGAGCAGCTCACCCACAGGGGTGCTGCCTAGAGCCCTGCCTGCACATGGGGGTGCCATGGCCTGTCACCTCCAGGGTGCTTTCAGAGACTCCTCAGCCCCACTCCAGTCCCCTTTGCAGCTCGCCCTCCTTCCCACCCAGCCAGGAGCACGAAGCAGGAGGGAAGAGGGAAAGCAGGAGGCTTTGCAGGACGCAGGGGCACCCCAGGGGGCCCTGAGAGGATGCCAGCAGTGCCTGTGGGTTGAGGAGCTAGGGCTGCAGAGCTGGCAACCAAGACGGGAAAAAGTACGGGCAGAGCGGGCTGGGCAGCGCTGGCAGCCGGCGCTGCGGGAGCAGCATGGAGAGTCCTGCTGATGCAGCAGAAGGTGTCTCGGCAGGCCGCTGTGATGGACCCAGCTAGGTGATGAACACGGCTAGGTGATGGATATGGCCAGGGGACAGATACGGCTTGGTGAGCGGAGCCCCAGGCACTGGTGACCTGGCAAGCCGTGTGCTGAGACAGGAGGAGGTGGCCTGCATCTGCTGGAGCCTTGCTAATCGGGGGGGGGCGGGAGGGGAGGCACACCTCCGAGGAGGTACCCTGGTGCAGGGAAAGGCCATTACGTGTGGAGGGTCCTTCCCGGGATGCTCAGGTGTCTGCCAAGGTTGCTGCCACGAAGGCCGATGAAGTTGGGAAGGGTTTGGCCAAACTGGCATTGTGAATCCCCCCAGCAGAGCCCTAAATCCTTTTGGAGGCTGGGAAGAGCAGCGCCAAGCAGCTGGGAGGGTCAGCCAGTAAGTACAAAAGGGCTCCTCTGGGCACTGGCACAAACCGGGTGCACTGGGCTTCTTCCTCGACGACATGCCCCTGCGGCCACTATGTCCCTGCTGAGCATCACTGCAGCTGCAGGGCTCCACATGCCCGGTCGGGAAGAGGCAGCGAGCCTGGCACCGTGCTGCCCACTCCCGCTGCACGCCCGGGGCCAGCCGTGCCCTCCTGGCCACGCAGTCCCAGGGCTCGGAGCAGGACGCTGCCTGTCACAGGAGCCTGATGGAGCTGTCACACTTGGCAGCTCTGGCCAGTCTCCTCGGCCGACTGCTCTCGTGAGACATCTGCCGCTGCCACGGGCTGGGGAAAGGCTCTGCTCTCCCGCAGCCCGGCCTCGGTGAGCGATGTGTGCCGTGGCAGGGAAGGGCACTCACTGCAGCTGCCCCCCCGGGGGTTTTGGCACGGTGCTGAGATGTCCGGCATGGGACCCGGGGAGACTGCGGCTCAGCGGAAACATCTTCTGCTGAGTCCAGCACAAGGCTGCCTGTGTCTGGTTTCAGGGAAGGCGAGCACCCTCTGCTCGGACACTGTCACCTCCCCAGGGGGACAGGAAGAAGGGCTCCGGGGTCCCGCCAGCTGGCTCACAGCCTGCTGGGGGGGGGTGTGATTGTGGCTGCCAGGCCACTCCTCATTCCCTCTCACCTTGCGCTAATGGAGCTGGGAGGGTTAAAAAGCTGCTCTCCGAGGAGGGCTCCTGCTTCCCTCCACGTGGGTACCTAGCGGGGTAGGGCTGAGCAGAGCACTTGGGCTGCAGCCTCCCAGCTCAATGCAGCAGGCGCTGCACTGGCCCCGGCTGCCCTGGGGCATCCTGCCAGGGACAGCCCTGGCCCCACTCCCACCAGCAACACACGGGCAGCCCCGGCCCCCTCCCAAGCCCCCCACAGCCAGGGGACGATGGGCTCCAGGAGCAGCAGAGCCCCCCTGCCGATGGAGGAGGTGGCGATGCTGGAACAGAGCTTCCCATCAGCACGTTTATATTTACTGCAAGGTCTTCTGGTTGTGACCTTTAAAAGACAAGGTGGCCCGGCAGCCCGGGAGCTGGCAGTGGGCAGGAAGCGCTGGCAGCGATCAGAGGCTCTGCAGGACAGTCCCAGGCTGGGAGCTGAGCGAGAGGTCCCGGGCACACCGACTGCGGGTGAGTGCTTGGCTGCCTTTGTCATTCTCAGCTCTCCCTTTGCCTGCAGCTCTCCCTCGGAGCAACGCTTTCCCCTCTCCCTGCCGCCTTCTCCCTGCGCAGAGCCGTCCTGCCCGCTGCCCCCTCGCACCCTCCAGCAGCGCCGGCTGCCCTCTGGGATGGGCAGGCTCCTCGCCCCCTTTCAATGCCCCTTTAATACAAGCAGGGAAAGAGTGGCAGTGTCCCCAGGCAGCCACTGCAGAGGCATCTGCAAGAAACACCGAGGACACTGTCCTGCGTCCCAGGAGAAAGTTTCTTCCTGACCTGGCACAGCCTGAGGCCACCTCCAACAGACCCTTCCTAGCCCCAGTCTCGGCTCTCCAGTGCTGCCCTTCACATCCCACAGCTCCCCGGAATTCACTGGCCCAGCCTGTCCCCTTTTCCAGGTCCCCCCTCATCACTTTCCAGCCCCGGGAGCAGGGACAGCAGCTCTGGGCTCCCACCAAGGCACCCCGATGTCTGCTGTGCCTCTGCTCGGCACTGAGAAGAGGTCTCCCCAGCACAGGGAAGACCCCTCGCCGCCTCCTGAGCTGCTCTCTTGCTCTTCAACACCTCTAATCTCACCTGGTCCAAGGAGATTTATGCGGTCTGTAAAAGTGACTGTCCCTCGTTCTGGGGGATCGGTGAAGCCCCGGCACTGGGGGGGTCACAGTCACTGCTCGGGACCCTTGTGGTATGAAAACATACCCTTGTTGTGTCCCGTGGGGCTCTCCTCCACCACCCCATAGCACCTGCCCTCCTCCTCAGTTTCTTGCCAGTGGCTCTCCTGGAGGCATCCCCAACCTGTGAGTCCCCCACGCTCTTTGCCTCAGGCTTTGCTCTCCCCTCCGTCGGGCTGACTCCCTCTGAAGCCGGGTGGCCAGATGGCCACGTGCCCTCCTCCAGAGAGCCACAATGGCAAAGCTGCTCCCTGCCATGGGCCGTTTCAGCCTGGCTGGGCTGTACCCCCCAGCACCAGCCCTGGGGGAGGTGGGCAAGGCAAGCAGACAGCGTTAGCCCAGGACAGAGGTAGCCTCAGGGTGCAGTGTGCTGGCCAGACCTTGCTTGTGTGTGGACTTGGGATGCGCAGGCATTCGGCGGCCCTGGCTGAAGGGCAGCTGGGAGAGGCAGGGCTGAGGGTGGCTGTCAGAGCTGCCCTCCATCTCCATGGCGGGTAAAGTGATGGATGAGCCTATTAACCGTGCCCCAGTTGTGCCACATCACTCTGCACAACATTGCTGGATTGCTAAGTCGGACGGCAGCCCGGATACGGGTGTCGATCACCCGGTGTGTGCCCCAGGCTCTGCTGGAGCCTTCTGAGCCTTACCTGCCGTGCCCCGAGCAGCAGCCCCAAAATCTCAGTGCGTGAAGACTTGGGCAGCCCCGCACACCCTCCCACCCCCAGCACCCCTGGCTCTGCGGCAGCTCCCCAGGACTGAGCCGCGGAGGCACAGGCAGTCCCCCAGCACCCAAAGCAAACCTGCTGCCGCAGCGGGACCAAGCTCTGGGCACTCAGGAGCCCCCTCATCCCCCCGGGCAGACGCAGAGGCAGAGCCGAGGGACCCTGTCCTGCCCCCTCTAGAAGGCAGCAGCACAAAAGCATCGAGTGAAAAGTTTGCGTTTTGTTGTTCTTTTGATTGTTCGACCCGTACAAAGAGCAATAAAAACATCCTACACTCAGCAGCGTTTGGCAAAACAAAACCATCAGAAGGCGCAACCCCAAAACTATAGTCACGACCGATAACAGCGCCTCCTGTGTGTGTATATATATATTTGTAGAGATTCTCTCTGTTGTGTACAGCTATGTACATACAAATGCATTGGCAAGTTGCAATCCAAGGATAGTGCACGAAAGAAATGAAAGGCAGATGCAAGACTGGTCCATGTGCAACAGTCAGAGGCCCTTCGGCCGCAAAGTTGCCAGCTCAGTCCCGCGTGGAGCCGCTCACAGCCCAGCCTCGGGCAGCAGGCAGCGCCAGGGAACCAGCCTCACAGCCGGCTCCCTGCTGGCACGGTACGGGGAAAGCCATCCGGCGAGGGGGTGCGCGGGGGGCAGGCAGCCTCAGCCCAGCCCTCCCGGGGCAGGAGAGCCCATGGGAGAGGGGGAAAGGCACAGCGGGCAAAACACGGCGCATTCCTGCTTGCTGACGAGCGGGGTGGAGAGGGCAGGAGGGCCTAGGGCAGAAGGCGATGGGGGCAGAGCAGGGAGTGCGCAGCCGTCCCTTCATCCCCAGGGACTGATGATGCTGTCAGGACATGGCAGCACAGGGCAGTGGGTGGCATGGCGAAGGTCTCCCTTCTCCCCTGGCAGTGTTCCCCAGGGGAGACAGGGGATCTCCGTCATCACCGGGCAGTGTCGCCTGGGGCTCTGTGCACTGCCCCTCTCCTGCCCTGGGAGAAGAAAAGCCTGGGCATGGTGGGGCAGGGGATGCTTCCCTGGGTCATTATCCCTGTCTGACCCACAAGAGGCCCAAGGGCAAGCTCCCCGCGCGCTCCAGCCAGCCCAGGTCTTGTGCAGGAGGCAAGGGGCTTGCCCAAGACCAGAGTGGCAAGCCCAGGGCAGGCAGGAACCCTGGGGTGCTAGCCCTGGGGCTCGCCGCATCCCCCTGCACCACAGCGGGCTGGGACCAGCCGGCATCACCGCTTTCTCACGCCTGCCCTCGCAGCCCTGGAGCTGCCCTGGCCACTGTTCATAATGAGCTGCAGAAGACGCAGGGCAGCTCCCGGGGTGCACGGGGGGAGCTGCCGCAGGCAGGGCAGGCGCTGGGGCATGGAGGGGGCTGGGGCAGGCGGCAGCCAGCACTGCGGGGCCCGCGGCTGAGCTGGCAGTGCATTGCCGTGGCAGTTACGGATTGTGCAGGGCCCTGCAGGGAGGCTGGAGGAGGCAGTTTCAGCATCACGGGGTTGCTCACGAGGTTCCAGAGCTGCCCTGCCTCTGGGCCCGTGGCTGTGCCCAGTCCTTCCCAGCAAGCGCCCAAAAAACTTCCCTAGCAGCCGTACCCCACCGCTACCCGCAACCTTGGTTTGGCACATCAGCAGAACATTTTCCATTAGAATTACCCTCCCCAAGAAGGAAACGAGCACAAAAAAAGTCAGCCCAGCACCTTTGGCTGAGACACTCAGGCTCAAAAATAGCCCAAGAGGCAGAAGGGTACATCCGTTACACACCAGGAGCCATTAGCGGCTCCAAAAACCGGCAGAGCTCAGAGACAGCGCATGGGCCAATGGTCGTTACCCAGCCCTCGGCTTCCGAGCAGGCTGCGAGAGTCCCCGAGGAGCACAAGCTGCTTGTCACAGCACCCTCAGTGCTGGCACACAGGAGGAGACAGGCAGCTATTGGGGACCCCTTGGGGACGGGGACACCAGTGCCCGTGCCCCAGGCAGAGCAGGAGTGCCTCGGGGGTGAGACGTGGCCCTGAGGGGAGAGGACTGCTGGCCCCTGCTCTCTTTTTCTAGAGGGACAGGGTGCAGACATCTGGGCACGGGGCTGCCCGGCCCTCTCTGCCCCTCCTGGCACCCCTTGCTCAGGGACCGTGCTCTTCCCCCCTCTCCCACGCCGCCCTGTCCCCAACACCTCCCCACGCAGTGCTCGGGCACTCGGAGCAGGGGACAAGCCGGTCCCAGCTCAGCCTCGGGGGCAGCCTCGATGGGCTTCAGCTGCCCTCCCCAGCCCTGCCTGCTGCGGCCAGGCTCTGGGGACCTTCTCTCCGTGCCCTGCTCCAGGCTGGGGTGGGGTATCTAGATGGAAGGAGGGATGCTCTGGTGAGACAGAAATCCTTGCTCTGGGAAGCACATCAAGGGGGGGTCACACTGTACAGGGGTGCAGAGGGAGGGGTAGGCAAGGGGGGCGTTACTTGGTGCCCTCGTCTGGGTTGCCTTCACCATCTGTCTTCCCTTCCTCCTCCGTCTTCTGGTCGTCCGTGTTCAGCCTCTGCTGCTTTTTCCGGCGCACACATTTCACCACCATCAGCACCAGGATCACCACGGCCAAGAAGCCGCCCACAGAGGCACCCACGATGACGGCCACCGTCGAGTCGTGCTTCGGGGGCTCTGGGGAGACAGGGCACGGGCTCAGGGCAGCCAGTGGGAGCAACAGGGAACAGGCAGGGCTCAATCCCACCTCCAGGGAGCAAACCCTGCACACGGAACGCAGGGTGAATCATAGAACAGAGTCATAGAAGGCAGGGCAGAGAGCCAGCCTCGCACCCATGGGTGCCTGACGGCAGAGGGGACCCCTCGACACCTTACCTTTTGTGAGCACCTTCAGGCTGATGCTGGCATGGCCCCGATGCCGGTCTGGGGGGTTCAGGACATAGCAGTTGTAGGTGCCCTCGTCCTCCAGCTGCACGTTTTTGAGGGTGAAGGACACGTCGTACTTGGTGGGGTTCCCGGTGAATTCCACCCGGTTCCCAAAGCGGTCCAGCTGCTTGTTCATGATCTTCGTCCGGAACTGCAGGAACTGGGCAACCCGCGTAGGAGAGGGGGTGAGACAGCGTTCAACACCCCCTGTGCTCCCCAGGCACCCCCCTCCCTGCACGTACAGCCCAGCAGTGCTCGCTCAGTTCCCAAGCTGCAGGGTCCCCCCTCAGCTCTGCCCACCACAGTGGCCAGGGTCTCCTCGTGGCACCTCTCCCCACTCTGCCTTGCTTCTTTCCGCAGTCGGTTGCTAATTTTCCCCACGGTGAAGGAAGACCAGATAGCAGGAGCATGCATAAGGAGAAGGCCCAGGACCCCAAGGAACGCACACGACTACTTCAAGCTGGTCCCAGGCACCCTTCTCAGCAGATCCCCAGCCCCGACGAGACTCACCAGCTCCTCAGAGCAGTTCCCACATTCTTGGTAGGTCCAGTTGAGGGAGAACTGCTTGTTTTCCACCTTGTAGCAGGAGTTGAAGGTGCAGGAGAGCTTCACGGAGGAGCCATTCAAGGCGCTGATGGTGGCGGGAGCCATGACCTCCATGCCCAACCCCGTGGGCGCTGCCACAAACACAGAGAGCAGAGACACAGAGGGGTTAGAAAGGGCTGAGCCGCTCTCCCCATCCCACCCTGCTTGCCAGCCGGCCCCACAGAGCTCACCCTGGGGCCTGGGCCTGCCCTTCAGCCACATCCAACGCTGTGGCCAGCCAGGACCAGACTTCCCCTGGGCAGAAGTGCCAGGGGGACAAGGAGGGAACAGCCCCGGCCCTGGCACCGTCCCTTGGCCCTGCTCTGCGCGGGCTGATAACCCCTCAGTGCCATGCCTCGCCTGGCTGTGCCCGGTGCTCGGTTCCGCTGACTCCGGGCAAGCCCTGCTCCTGTGCGAGGCTTTCCTGCGGCGGAATCGATGCCGCTGAGCAAAGGGCTGAATGCAGCATCAGCACGCAGGGCTCAGCGCCACAGCCACGCAGAAATTTATGGCTGCGCTCATCAGATTTCCTTCCCAGCAGGACGTGCTACGGCGGCGAGGGCTGGGATCTGCCAAGGGCCAGCCCCTGGGGGCTGCAGGGGGAATGCAGATGCTCCCCCCACCCTCCCCAGTGGTGTTCGCACAAGGATTCTCCAGCTGGGAATGACTGGGTCAATATCTGTCGCCCCTGGGGGAACGAGGCCAGTCCCTGCACCTTGGCCTTGCTGTGGCAGAGAAATTGGGACATTCCCTGGTGCAGGTTCACCTGAGGCACGGGCAGTGATGGGGTGTCTGTGCCCTGCTCCCTCTTCCCCTCCCTTCCTGCAGCTCCCCTAGTCCCTGCTGCCCCAGCAGCCCCCGAAGCCCAGTGCCTGCATCCAGCACCTTCTCCCCAGCCTGCAAAGGGGAGGGTGCACACACGGAGACAGGCTCCCACGCAGCCATTGAGCTGCAAACTCCAAGGCTAAGCACAGGGATGGAGAGCCCTGGGAGGGCTGCTGGGATGAAGCTATAAAGGAGAGGGGAGCTGTGGCACCCCACAGGGCAGGGACAGGGACACTGGCAGCTGGTGCTTTTCCAGTCACCTCACCTCTCCCCTGTGGCTGCTGCTCTTTGCTCTCAAATCCTCTTCCCGAGCTGCTCCTGACTCCAGCCCTGTGGCCAAGCTGGCTCCGCTGGCTAATCCGCTCCGTCTGCAAGCAGGGCAGGAAAGGGGCCAGGCTCTGCAGCCGGGGAAAAGAGGCTTTTCCAAACTGCAGGTCTTGCTGCAAGGTGCAAACCGGCAGCACCCTGAAGCCATCTCTCCGGGGGCAGAGGGGTGCCCTCGGGGTATAGCAGCCGTGGGGGACCACCCTCCATCCAGCCCCACCGCACTGTGCCCCGTGTGCCTGCTGGTGGGGTGGCATGGTTTTGTGCCACATCCTTGGGGCAGCCCAGGGCTCCGCAGAGGGCTGAGAGGCCACCAGGAGCCCTCCCAGGCTCTGCAGCGATGGAGCAGACCTGGCCAGGGCTTTGCCCTGCCACCAGGTACGGCAGGACCATGGCGCAGGCAGAGGGTCCTCGCAGGCAGCCAGGATGCCGTAGACATGTTCCCCCGGAGCACCTATGTGTGCTGGTCCAAACTCTGCCACTGTCCCGGGCACCCAGCACTTTGGGGACAACAGAGGTGGGGAAAGAAACGGCTAAAATCCCTGGGACCCCCTGTCCAAACTGTGTCCTTGGGCGCTGCGCACACTCCCAAACGCTCTGTCACGCTACTCCCCGCGCCCGGGAGGCAAAATGACACGCTGCCTCTGGAGCAGACCTGCCAGGGGTTTTTTCTCTCTTCCATTTCCCAGCAAAGCAGCCCCCCAGGAGCTCCGGGACGGTGCGAACAGCGCTTCAAAGAGGTGATGCGCTCCCGTTTCCAATCGATACAGACCCAAACCTGCTGACACACGCTGCTGGCGGCGGGGCAGGGCAGAAATGCAGAGACCGGGGTTCCCCCCCCCACCCCAAGCAGCGCCGCCAGCCCAGAGCCCGCCGCCCCAGCAGCCAGCCACACACCGGAGGACGGTCACAAGCCACCCGCAGCCCACCGGCCACCGCCTCCCCAGCAAGGCAAAGCCCCCACGGCAGCCCACAGCCCCACCTGGCATGCAAACAGCCTCGCTCCTGGAGGGAACCTCCACCAAGCGGGATGCATGGCTTTTATTTTTTCCCTTTTTTTTTTTTTTTTTTTTAAAGAGAAGATGCAGTTGCAACATAAGCCACCCCCCACCCCATCCTGCCTAAAAGCAGGTCACCCCGGCTGGCAGGTTTGGGGAAGGTGCATCTTGGACCACCTCCATCCCCGACCCTGCGGCACAGCATCTCCGGCTGGCTCGCTGCATCCCCGGGGACAGGAGGGGCTTCTCGGGGCTGGGACGTGGGGAGGGGGCTCCTGGCCAGAGAGGGTGTTTCTCCCCAGCCCGGGCGCTCTCCCCTGGCAGCCGTGTGCATGCAAGAGGGTCGGAGTCGACACTTACCCAGCGAGAGGAGCAAGCTGAGGCCAGTGAGGAACAAGGTGGGCTGCGGGAGCCAAGCTTCCGGGCTCATTTTGAAGGACATTTTGTGTGTGGAGAGGACCTGGTGTTGGTGTGGATTTTGGTGGTGGTGGTGGTTTGCTTTTTTCGAACGCCCGGGTTATTTGCAGGTGACATATAACATTAGAGCAGCCTTATTTCCACAGCCCAATATGGCTGGCTGGAGCCGGGCTGGCTCGGAAAAAAAACGTAAATGCTATGGTTGGTGGATTTCTGCAGAGGAAGTGGGAGGGCAGAAAAATTTTCCCCTGAACAGGAGGCGAAGGCTCCCAGCGCTCCGGCTCCGAGGTCTGCTCGTGGGCTGTTGTCACCCACCGTCTCCTGCAGCATGCGGAGCCCGGGGCAGCCCAGGAGCAGGCTTCTGCTGGGAGCCCCCCTGGCCGGGCAAACTTGCCCTCGGAGCAAGCAGCACCCAGGGCTCCTCTTCCCCATGGGAGGCCAGGATCCGAGGGACTCGATCTGAGGGCTCCCGCTGGGCCCCTGCAGCCCCCTGGTTTCAGTGGGGCCATGCAGATGTGTCACCTCTGCCCTGCTGGAGGCTGGCGGCCAGCCCTGCTCGCCCCATTCACAGCAGCAGTTCCCATTCCGAGGCCCCAGGAACATCCGAAATGCCCTCCTGAAGCCAGGCAGAGAGCAGAGGGGCTGATGTGGCCTGGGAAGAGCAGAGGGGGTCCCAAGGAGGCAGCCTGCACAGAGTGCCCCAGCAGAGGCAGGCAGCCTGCAACGGGTAGAAGCGCTCCCAGAGCACCTGCCCACTCCCACGCTGATGTGAGGGCAGCCCCCTCACGTCCCAGGGCTCCTGGACTACGCTGGCACCTTCCCCCTTCCCCAGCAGCATACTATCCCAAGGCAACACCCTCTCCGCATCCAGCCCTTGGGATGGGGACGCTCCGTCCAGCAGTATCGGGGCTAGAGAAGATCTTTGGTCCCCTTTGCACCATCAGCCAAGGAAGCCTTTGGGCCATGGCCCCCAAGCCTGGATTCAGGTTGAAGAGCTGGGTTCAGGAAGGAGACAACATGTCACCTCAGAGCCCAGAGAGCTGGTGACAGCAGCTGCTCAGCGCCATAGTTCTCGTGCCCTGGGACACAGGATGGAGGGGGTTGCTGCTGCAGCATCCGTCAGGAGAAAGGCAAGGGCTGCCCTGGAGCCAGAGCACAGCTCAATTCCCACGCCCTGGGGAGTAAGGGACGGGGCAAGGGGGAGGCAGGAGGGATGCAGAGGTGCTCAGCTACCTGTCCAGCTTCAGGAAGGGAAACGGGGCAGCCAGGAGAGCAGGCATCAGAGCAGAGACAGAGTGAATACAGGAAACCCCCTCACAAAACCGGCTCACTGCACACACAGCAGTTTCCCACCCATGTCAGGCAGGCAGAGCCCACGCTGCTCTGCTGGAACAGGTCCCACGACCCTGCAAAGGCAGCAGAGGTGGGGTGTAACCCCTCTCCCTCCCCCCCCACCCCCGACACCCCAAAACCAGCTCCGGGTGCCGTTTCCCCCCGCAATCCCATTACTTGGCTTCATCCAGGAAAAGAGAGTAGGGTGTCAACGTGAAACCAAGGAGTGCTGCGGGAGCGGGCTGCGCTGCAGTCTCCCATCCAGCCCAGGCGGGTGGGAGGTGGTCCCCCGGCTCCCCGCTGCACCTGCAGGTGTCAAACATCTATATATAGTGCCGGAAAAGAGCCAGAACACCCCGAAACGCTGCCCCAGAGGCCCGGGAGGGGGTTGCTGAACTCCCCCGCCAGTCACGGCAGCCTGTCCCAGAAATAGGGTGCACACAGAGATGCCCACCCGTGGGATGCAGCTGGTGCAGGGGAGACACGTGTGAGCACACGCACATGGGGGACCCTGCTCCCCACCATCCCCTGCAGAGCCAAGGCCACATGGGGGGCTCAGTGCAGCCCCCCCAGGTCCCTTCCTACTGCAAAGGGACCCCGCCCTTCATGGCCCTTTTGGCTCCACTGGTCCCCAGAGCCAGCAGGGCAGGTGTGGGTGCCACGTGCGAGGCTGTGTGTGGGTGCAAGAGTTCCCAGGCCCTGGGCCAGGCAGTTTTTGGCACACTTGGACATCACACGCTTAAGCAGGAGGCAAAAGGAAGCCAGGAACAGGCTAGACTCCCTGAGTTTTATTATCTCAGAAGATACCATTGGCACGTCTGCACAGCTCTGGCCACATCTCCCCCTTGGTCCCCCTGCCAGGGTCTCCTTGGAGATCCTGTTCTTGGGACCTGGAGCTGCATGGGCCAGGATGAAAGCTAGAGCGTGGGGGCTGCGTCCCCCTCCAGAGACCAGGGAACAAGAGCCAGGGAGACACATCTCTGTCCCAAGAGACAGTAGGGTGGGACGTGCCCCAGCGGTGGCTCTGGTAGGGAGCACACAGCAAAGTGACTCTGCTTCTTAAAGGACAGGCTGATGGCAGCAGAACACCGGCCTGCCCCAAGGAACAAGGCTATCTTGCACACACCTACTGGCTCAGGGGCTCACATCCCCCTATTTCCTCCCCTCTGGAGCCCAGGGAAGTGCCACGTCTAGTAGGCTGTAGGGTTCCTGGCTTTGTCCATCCTCCTGTCTCCCCTCTCCCATCCATTCTGCTGGGATCACCCTCTTGGCCAGCTCCACGTAGACACCGTTCTCCTGTAAGGGTGAGGAGCGCTGCAAAGAGGAAGGGGCAGGACGTGAGTCTCGCCACAGGTATCAGAGTTAGAGTGGGCAGGAGGCAAAGGATGCTGCTGTGTGGTGTGGGGAGTGAGGGGTCAGGCCCTGGCTGCCATCATCCCGGGGGGGCTGGTGATGTAGGGGGTCACAGCAGCCCTACAGCTGCCCACCCTGCCACAGCTCGGGGTGGCCGCTTGCCTCCTCACCATGGTCACGTAGGTCTCCTCAGCTCTCTTCTTCTTCCCTGTATCCTGCTCAGCCTTGGGCAGCTCAGCTCCAGGGACTGAGGAGTAGAGTGCTTCCTATGGGAGGGAGATCAGAATACTTGGAACCAAGCAGCCCCCAAATACAAGGGCTTTCTTACCACAGTCACAGGGCTAGCAACGTGAGCCACGGCTGTGGCTGGCCAGCAAACAGCACCTCATGCTTGGCCAGTGTGGGATCCCCTCCCTCAGCATCCCCAGCCCTACACCCCATACACCTCATGTCAGTGATCCCTGTGTCCCAGGGACATACAGCCTTCTCTAGTGATGAGACAGCAGCAATCCTGTGTGAGGACAAGCCTGGCCCAGGATCCCATCTCCCCCCAACAATCCTCTCTGCTCCTGGGGAGCTGGTGACTGCAGGAGGATCTGCTCCACCAGCACCTCCTCTTAACTGCAAACCAAATGACACGGCAGGACACGGGGCTTGTCCCAACCACTCCCCACGCACGCAGCCAGCAGCACGGCAAGGAGCCCACGGCTCTTCCATGTGTGCCACGTCCCTCGCTGCGGGTGGGTGGCCAGGCAAGGGCACAGCTCGGTGTGCGCACAGGCGGGCACGCTCGGCATCTGCCCGGCAGCCCTGCACGCCCCATCCCTCCCCTTCTTCCCCTCTCCTCCCTCTCTCCGGTGTCCCAGGGCAGGGAAGGGACACCCTCCCCTCCACGCAGCTCAGCCTCAGCTTTCACCTCTGCTTTGTTCTTGCTGCCACCGTTTCCAATCCTCTCCAGGGCCGTGTTGGCTGCAGACCTTGAGGGAAGACAACAGCGGCGTCATTTCCAGCAAGAAGCATCACCTACTCCTCCTGGACCTGCCCTCCCTCTCCTGGGACACTGGGATCCCCTTTTAACATGCCTCAGCCAGGCACGTGCTGGCACTCCAGGAGCCCAGGAGGTTTTGGGGACAGAGAGGGGACCTGCCAGGGCAGTGTGACACTAGAGGGCAACAGAAGCCTGCACCCCAGTGCAGGCAGCGGCGCTACCCCAGAGTGATGAACCCTCTGGTTCCCGCAGCTCCAGCCCTGCTCGGGGCAGGTCAGGCTAACGCTCGGCCAGGGAGAACAGTGCAGGAAGGAGGTAAGGGGGTGCTTTGCTCAGCCCCATGAACCCACAGGTAGCACTGGTACCTCTTCCTCAGGCAGAGTCCAGCCAGGAAAGCCAGCACAACGGTCACGCAGCAACACCCCACAATCACAGGCCAAAACCAAGCGTCTCCTGAGGCAGCAGCATCGTGGGTGTGCGCTGCTCCTCGTCCTGCTGGGGAGACACAAAGGCAGGGGATGGTACACACAGGGACCCTGGCCCTACTGCAGAAGCACCGTGGTGGCAGGTTCAAGAGCCCCCCAGGAGCCTCTGCAGCCCTTCTGCGTGGGGCTGAATGGAGGTGGGAGCAGTCCCAGGGCACATACCTCTCTGTCCCATGGGGCTGACGTGCAGCACCGTGTAGTTCTTGAAGATGCTGCTGTTCTCAAACAGCCGGATCTCGCACACGTATGTGCCACTGTCGTTCACCTGTACATTCTGCAGCTGGATAGAGCCATCCCAGTGGGAGATGTTCCCTTGCCACTGTACCCGGCCCCGGAAACGGCCCACAGGGACACTATGCTTGCTGTAGTAATAAAACACCATCTCCTCCTGCCAGAGCAGAGACAGCATCAGGTGAAAGGAGCCCAGTGGAAGGGCACTGCTCAAGAGCCCTCAGGTCCATGCTATCTCCCTCTCCCTCTGCACACCGGAGCCCAGCTCACTCCCACGGTCTCGGAAAGCCCCAGGAGGCAGCAGCCAGCGCTGAGCTTCCCCTGCGGTGCAGGGCCACGGGGAGTGATGGAGACGCCCCGCCACCGCACAGGGGAACCTCCCGCCACCCGTGGCCTGGGCCAGCCACACGGGCTTCCCCACAGCCTCCCGAGAGCAGCAACGCTGCCTGGCTCACCCTCCCCTGCCCTGCTCCACCGCCCACCCCCTGGTCCCTACCCACCTTCTGCACGCCAGGTCCCGCCATGCGCAGCCAGTCCACCTTGTCCATGGTCCAGCCCTTGACCACCGGGTCTAGGAAGAGGCACTGCAGCAGGACAGAGTCCCCAGCGCTGGCTCGCAGCTGAGGCTTCATGAACACCCAGCCGGCCGACCCGCTGCCTCGCTCTGCCAGGGACAAGGACAGTAGGATGAGTCCAGGAAGGATGGCCAGATGCAGGCTGCCTGTCCCCATTGATATCTCCTCTCCAGAGAAGCCTGGGGCTAACGCCACTGACCAGTCCACCACGCAACGGGGAAGCCCTGTGCAGGCAAAGCCTCTCCCCGACCCCTGCTTTTGGCGTGCCTGGGATGCGGGGCAGCACATCCTCCCGGCCGCCAGACCAAGGGCTGCGGCACTCGCTGAACCAGCCAACGCAGAAGGGAAGTGAGGAAGCACAACCCCAGCCCTCCGTGTCTGCGAGCCAAGGGCTGCAGCTCCGGCGGGGTTGGTCCCGTGAGTCACTGGCTGGGAGAACCAGCACCGCTCTCATCTGCGCCAGGCCAGGGGCCATTCAACCACTTCACATGAATTTCAGTTCCTCTTCCACAACCTGCCCATTTAGCCTCCTTACCCCTTGCTCACGGGGCTCCTGACCTGGGCTTGGGCTTGTCTGGCCACATAACTAGTGCTTAAGATTTCTAGAGAAGCCGGACAGTGGGTAAAAAAAAAACCAAAACAAAGCAGAGGAACATCAAAGAGCACAGAGCTGACACAACCAGCATGGAGCAGCTGCCGACACGGCAGGATGCGAAGGATATAGCAGGAAGGGGAAACAAGGAGGGCAGAAAACATCCCTGAAGCTCGTCAAGAGAAGCCCTGCATGCCCCAGAGTCCACATGGGCCACGAGAAGAGCGGCTGAGGCTCTGGAAGTTGTTTGTCAAGAACTGAGTGAGCCGAGCAGGGAGCTGCTCAGACAGGTCGACTTTTCCTGGTGGCTTAGCCCCTCTGCTCACTCCGTCCACAAGCCACCGAGGGCTGGGCCCTGGCCAAGCACCACATACTTGTCTGATGCCCTGTAAATAACAAATGCAAAGTGCTACAGCTTCCCAAACAGGTTTCTTTAGGCCTTGACCAGCTGTGGAGCTGAAAATGACAAATATTTGCCAGCGGAGAAGACCAAGGGAGCCAGTTGCCTCAAGCAGAGCCAAAATCAATACCTTGGAAACCCTTCCCTGTATTTAGACTTGGCAAAGCAGTTCTAGTTCTTTCAAAGCCTTGGAGTCTGGCAGAGTAAGTACAGGATTCCACCCAGGGATGCCATTGCAGTTTGAAGCCTACAGATGCGGGAGCTCTGCAGGAAGGGAAAAAGCAGAACCCAGCGAAGTCACCGGTACCCAGGAGCCCACTTACTGCTGCCAGCCCCCTGTGCCTGCAAAACCCCGGGGAGTTCTCACCACAGGAAGAGAGGAACGATGGGTCTTTTGGCAAAAGGCAGAGGGGAAAGCAGGCAAAGGCACTTAAACCACCAGAATGACTTACAGCTTACCCAGCCACGTCAGCACCAGAGTCAGGCTCAGCAACACCTTCATCTTACTCTAGGAAGAAGAGCAGAGGTGATGGGTGAATCAGTTTTTCCCAGGGCAGGAACCCTAACAGCTTGCAACTGAATTGAACCCCAAGCTCAGAAGAAGACTTCCTTCAGTCCTCCAGTGAGGGACACAGCCTTTGCTGCCTGGATTTTAGCCACTATCCCAGCCAGGAGCCTGGCACTCAGCGAAGCACAGACCTCAGTGGTGTCTCTGGTTTGAGACTGCTTTGAGCCCTGGAAAGGAAGGGAGGGCAGGGGGGAGGGCTCAGCACCTCTGCATTTTCCCCCAAGTACTGAATCTTTCCGGTGGTTTGGGGGTCGAGTCTACAGCATCTGAACCGAGGCGTTCATAGATGTTAACTCTGCACGGAAAGCAATGGGACGTTTTTTCTACTACATCCTCAGAAAAGTTGGGTCCTAAAAAACACAGACCCCTTGCTCTAGACATGAACCCCTTGCTCCAGGGTGCTGCACATGGTGAGAACTTCTGCCGGAACCCTTCAGGGTCTGTTCAGACAGTGCCAGGTTGGTCACTGTGTTCAGTTTGACCTGCTGCACCACCTCTCAAAAGAAAGCCAACATCTCCTTTCTACACGTTGTAGACAGACTGCAGCCTGAGGAAGGACTGGCTGTTGTCATCAGGAACACACCAACCAGCGTTCACGCACGGAACACGAGAGAGCAAAAGCCGGTACCCTCTTGCTGTGTCTGTGCCCCATGGTTCAAAGCTTTGCTTATTCAAAACTGATAAAGATATTTAAGGGCAAAAAGTTACAGGGAGAAGCCCTCCCGTTTGGAGAACCTGCACATCACAGTTGAATTGGAGGCTGCCGTTACCAGTACTTGTTTTCCAATATGTACATTTGTGCTGCTGAAAGAGAAAGCCAACGAGAGACAGTCATCTCTGAAATCTTCCTGGCTCCTCTCATTTATCCTCCACTGTACAAGTCAGAGGATCTCTAGACCACCTTCAGTAAGGCTTGGAAGGGGAAAAGGTGCCGGATATTTCCCCCCAAGAAACAGCTATGAAAAGAGTTGGAGTAAATGCATAAGGTGCATCTGCCACTATTCCTAGGTGGCAGAGATCCAGGGGTCCCTTCAGCTCTGTGGAGCAGAGAGAGCCACAGCCACAGATCTGCGCTCCGGGGATGCCAGGTTTGCTGGGGCAGCACCAACGTCCCCAGCATTCCTTGCAGAACCCACGGTGACAATAACGCCAGGCTCAAAGGGCAGCAGAGAGGCGAGAAGAGACATACCAGCTCCCTGCATGTGCCCTGGAGTGGCAGGAGCACAAACAAGGAGCAGGGAAGGTCTCCCCTAAGAAAGCCTCCACCTCCTTACATGGCCAGGTATGTTTGCTACTTCCTGTTTCTTTCCAAATGCATCTTTTTCTCAGCAAAGGAAGCTCAGAAACACGCTGAGACAGGCACTGCAGGCCCAGAATTAGCTGCTGGGGGCCCCACGGGTCTGTTCGAGGCTGAGAAACATCACCAGTGCTTTCCAGTCCATGCGTGGCATTGCCCACAGTCAGAGATGTAAAACTGCCTCTGCCAGTCATTGCCTTCCCCTTTCCACAAACAAAATCCTGAGAGGCAGCAGCAAGCCTTCTGGAATCCTCTCAGATCTGCCTTTCAAGCAATAACGACCCATTTGGGGGTTGGGTGTTTGGAGGTGGAGAGGGAGAGCTGTGTGGTTTTTTGGCTGCACCGTCTGCCGCTTTGCCGTGACACACTTTGTGCACAGGCGACCTACAAACACAGCGCAACTCCTGCCGGGCTCCAGAGCCCGGGGCTGGTGCAGCACATCTCGGTGCAGCACATCATCTAGGTGTGGCAGCCCCAAAGCACCCTCCTTCCCAGCGACATTGCAGCCAGCCAAAAGCTGCAGAACTCAGAGCTGCACCCTCCCAGGGCCACCCCCGTGCAGGTCCCAAAATAGGAGCCAGCTTAAAAATAAAGTCCTCAGCGTGCAGAAGGCTGTGTGCTGGGACATCCACAGCCAGAACTTCAAACACTCTCTATTTCTGAGCTGCTGAGGCTCTGGGTCCTTATTTGCCATCGAATACTCCCTGGATTTAGCACCTGATTTCTCAGAAGAACTACTGGCCCTGCCTGGGAAGGCATTTTTGCAGAGTCTCCCGCTGCGACAGGCAGCAGCGAGTGGGTGCTGTGGTGCAGCAGCTGCAGGCAGCACCCACTCACCCAGGCTGTTCTGTAGATTATGGTGCTGACATTTCCAATCCTTCCACAGGATAATTGCCTTTACTAAACAGATGGGGGGGGGGGGGGAGGAATACACAGATACTGTACTGCCTTCACATTTTCCTGCTTTTGCACATGGTACCTGAATCCTCAGCGAGTCTTTGTTGCCCTAGTTCTCTTTTCAGGAAAAAACAAAACAAAAATACATATTATTGCAAAAAACACTCACCTGGGGTGGCTTGGGACAGTCAATTTGTCCCTTGCACAAAGGGTTCTTCAGTGACTAATTGGGAGCATCGGAAAGACTCTGGGTCTTTCTGCTGCTAAATCATCTTGAGGTTGAATGTGCAAAAGCTTTGTTGTACTTACCATCTGTCTTTGGTTTCAAGTCTCTTGTTTCAGGCTGAGTTTGGTGGTCACTTTCAGCTTGCAAGGGGAAGTCAAGAGCCAGACTGAGGCGGTGACAAATGAGCGAGCAGAAGGGGCTGTTTTGGAGAGGTGAGAGCTACAGATGAGGGTGCCCCAGAGCGAACGAGGGGTACAGAAGGAGAAGACACTTTGCATGTACAAGACATGGCTCAGTCCATGGTGCCAGGCTTCTATGTGCGAAGTCAAGAACGGAGAGATTCTTGGGAAGCAACCCTTTTGCTCCCTCCCGCTTTGTTCTTTGGGATGGGAGGTGGTTAAAGCACCACCACTCCTCCAGGATCACGTCCTGATGAGGCACCAACAGCACACACCACTGAGTAGCTCAGCTCAGCCTCGTTGCTGGGGGTCACAGGCATCTTACAGGAAAAAGGGATCATCAACACGCTTCTCGCAGTGTTGTCAGCCGCCGCCTTTGGAAACACACACAAAATACACAGCAGAGACCGCTTTCAGCTGCGCCACCCCTCATCAGTCACTTTGAAAGCTAATTTTCATCCTTCCTCTTCCTCTGGAGTACCACAGCAATCACTGTTCTCTACCCCACTATCAATGGTTTCAATAGTTCACAAAGCAACTTCCATACAGCAAAAGAAGAGAAAGTTAAGTTTCACTCATGCTTGACACCATTCACACTCCAGAATGCTATTACCTTCAAGGTGAAAATTTAGCATCACGTCAGAAAGATTTGCCCAGGTTCTAGCCCCCTGTTTGCAGAGGAGTCACAGTTGAAGGCAAACGTTTTGCAGACAACGAGTAATTCATTCCCACAAAGAATATGAGCAATGTATTATCACCGAAAGAGGAACAATAAAACCACTTCCTCTAGGCTGCGCATCCCACCAACATCCTTTCTCAGGACAGTTTTGCTTGGGAGAGCCATTGCATCACTAGGAAGCACAAGCTTTTTACATATTATTTTACAGGAAGAAAAGTATATTTCTTTCTGTGGAGACATAGATCTACAGCTCACCTGCTTTGCAGTCAGGAACTTCAACATACCTGTATCTGGCAGCCCTTGCAGAGCTGCTAGAGAGGGCCTCAGTCTGTACTCCCTTTTGAGTTCAATCTGTTCCCTGAACACCTTTACCCATCACCATGTGACAATTTCTACAGCTACATAACAACGCAGGATGGCACTTCTATGAGTTCAACTGTATTTAGCCAAATAAAGAAATCCACAGCCCAGAATGAAAGAATGTAATTTATTGGTAATGGCACATCAAGGTCAACGGTAAACTTAAACCACATGTGTAAAAGGAGAGTATCTGACCAATGCCACATACAGAAGGGAAGCAGAAAACAGCAGCTATTTAGGTACAGAGCACACACAAATTCTGCCATTCTCTGTCACCCATTATTGGACAAGAAAGAGACAGTACTCTTTCTTAGCAGGCAGTCATGATGTGTGTGTAGCTGTTTTCCTAGAACGGCACCTAAAAGAAGAAAGGAGGCACACGGCTGTTTTTCTGAACACAGAACATCCCTTTGGATGCTGCTCGAGTCAGTGGCTGAGGTAGATGGGGTTATGTTTCCCCAGACACAGAGTCCCCATTTATATGCATTTCGGATTTTAAAAAAAAGTAGTTCTTTATGAATTGTTCTTCACTCCTACAAGTAGGAGAAGTACCAAGGAACACAGCTGTTGGAGTAATAAAAAAGAAAGGGAAAAGAAAAAAAATCAGGTTTTTACCTCACACATCAACAGTGTGAGGTGGTCCTGTAATTAAGTGGTATATTAAACCAAGAAACAGTTTAAAAATCAATAGGTTCTCTTCGCTCCAAGACAAACGATGCCATGCACCAACTTAATCAAACTGTTTTAAGTCCTTTGCAAATACATTCCAAAAAAATTTGAGAAGAAAAGCTTGCCAGTGCCCAATGATGATGACCTTAGAGAGCTGACCTCACTCTGACGTAGCCTGTGCTTCAGGCAATTCGAATTCAAGGGTGCAGGAAGGGAGGGACATCACCAGTAATAAAGGAAACAAATTTGCAAGTAGACTAAGAAACAGGTATTGTCAGAGTGCTGGTAGGAAACAGGCTGGACAGTTGTAGGCACTGAGGTATCTATAGGCACTGGAGAAGTGAGGTTAAGACATTTTTTTTTTCCCCAATAAATTAGAAAGATTTCGAAAATAATTATTTTGTTCTTAAATAAAAGCAAATTATCCTATTGGCATTATTCTTCCAATCTCCCAAGATTAGAGCAGATTCTTCAATCTGCCCTGTTATCCTGCAGCCTTTGTCCCTATCCAGCCATGATTTTCAGTGCGGTAATTTTGTTCTTTAGCCATAACTTTCTTTGGTCTTCCGTCATCAGTACGGGTCTTCCTCATCCGTGTCCTAAACAGGGAGCATTGAGAGAGAAATTGAGACTATGTAGAAGACATGAACCAAGTTACGAGTTTAACGAGATTTGGAGTCAGGCTTCTGACAGGAGCTTAAATGCTTTCCAAAACACTGCTGAGCTTGAAAAAGCCACAGGATTTGTAGCTGTGTGAGCACTTGTGGCTAAATCTGACTTACCACAGGTACACACATAAATTACCACTGTCTTTTAATAGAAGAGCAGCTAAAGCTCAAGCAAAAGACAAACTGCCATCTTCTTAAAAAGCACCACCAGTCCCTACAGAGGAGGCCCGGAGCAGCAGAAGTTGCTGTTTTTCAGCTACAACCAACCCCATACCCCATCACCTATTGTTTTAACCCCAGTAACCATTGATGGCATCCCCACAATCTGCAGCTCTCAACTTGAAAGCAGCAGAATCAATCACAGAATCACAGAATGGTTTGGGTTGGAAGGGACCTTAAAGATCATCCAGTTCCAACCCCCCTGCCCTGGGCAGGGACACCTCCCACCACACCAGGTTGCTCCAAGCCCCATCCAGCCTGGCCTTGAACCCCTGCAGGGATGGGGCAGCCACAGCTTCTCTGGGCAACCTGTTCCAGTGCCTCACCACCTTCACACCAAACAAGTTCTTTCTCGTGTCTAATCTAAATCTCCCCTCTCCCAATTTAGAACCATTGCCCCTTGTCCTTTCACTGCACTTACTGACAAAAAGTCCCTCTCTGGCTCTCCTATAGGCTCCCTTCAGATATTGAAAAGCCGTTATAAGGTCTCCCTGGAGCCTTCTCTTCTCCAGGCTTAACAGCCCCAGCTCTCTCAGCCTGTCCTCATAGGGGAGGTGCTCCATCCCTCTGATCATCTTCATGGCCCTAACTCAATCTGCCAAATACTCAATATGAAAGCAGCAGAATTATAGCATTCAAATTTGCCTTCTCTCAAAGGAGAAGACGACATTTTTCAATTTTTAACATCTCCAACTGTCTGGCAGCATTTGTCTCACCAAACTGGGGCTCCCATCCTCTCCCATCTCTCTGCCTGCAGGAAAGCAACGGTGCCTCCCTGCTCCACTTACAACAGCCTTTCCATCTCCCATGGCAACTCTCCCATTTCCATAAAGCATTTTTGGCTTCCCACACCTGGCAAAACTCTCTTTCCCATGCTGCTGCCTTGTAACTGCTGTGTCTTATGTAGAATTGTAAATATTTCATACATCACTTGAATAATTGCTCAGTTTCCATTGTGTATCTAATAAAGCATAGAAACCATCAGCACACACCTGTCTGAAGGCTCACATGTTTACTACGTTTTAAATCACTGACATTAGAGTAGTGAATCAAGCAGCCCATATTTAAATCCTCCTTAACATACTTCCCCAACCGTGTATGAAAGATGTAAAGGTGTCTGAGGTAACCTTGCTCTGTAGGACAGCAGGAACAAATGAAAAGACTCTCAAATTAGGCATATTAGTGAGCTTACTTTGGAATGTGCCACGCTTATGGCCGTGGCTGCTCATGCCAGCTCACAGAATGCAGAGGCACCTTTTACAAAACAACTAACAGCAGAGGATAAGGACACTCAGTAGTCCCAGCACAACACATCTGATTAACAGATGCTTGCTGGCAGGGTAGCAAGACAACAAGCAGAATTAGAAGACAATGATCACAACAAAACAAACAAAAAGTCAGAAACAAACAAACCACAAGAGTTCAGTGGCGTTACAGTGTGACCAAAGCAGTGCAAGTAGGAAGACCTCCAAAAAAGGAGGCGAGGCTGCACACTACCGTCTTCGCAAGAAACAGAGTGGACTGAGGTATCACTGCCTCCATTCCCCACCGCAGCACTGTCAAACCCAAAACTGCTTTTGCACAGCCTTGAACGAAACTATGCAGCATTGTAGCTAGCACTTAAATTCCGAATTTTCATCTTAGAATCATAGAATCGTCTGGGTTGGAAGGGACGTTAAAGATCATCTAGTCCAACCATCAACTTAACTGACAAAAAAATAAGTAAGAAATAGGAAATAAAAATTACCAAACCATATTCCTGAGGACCATGTCTACCCGTCTGTTGAACACCTCCAGGGATGGTGCCTCAACCATTTCCCTGGGCAGCCTATTCCAATGCTTGATAACCCTTTCAGTGAAGAAACATTTCCTAATGTCAGCTTTGATTTCATTAAAGTCAAAAGAAAAATCTTTTTGGCAGATCTGAAGACAACTTCCCCTATCAGTAATGCAGCATGACCAGCAGCTCACATCCCCTATAGTCTGAACCTGGAAAACACCAGGGAACATATGCCTGGCAGTTTGGGACACTTCTTTGACATCCAGAGGTGTCACGACAAGCTCTGCCCGCTGCTCTTATCGCCTCTTCTGAGCGCCAAACTTGACAAAACCACTTACGAAAACACCAGCTTTCACTTACCACACAGTTCAGGCACCAGTTTCTGAGTTTCCCCAAGCAGTTGTCTCTCTCTGTACGTTCAGGCCTGCAGGAAAAGCAGAGGATTAGACTCGTCTTCTATCTCCTACGGACTGTGAATTCTAGTTCTACCACACTGAACTGAAGGCTTTTCATCGTGAGGAAAAGCCCTTGACTCTGCACAGCAAAACTAAAAAGAATAAAGAATCTCAGGTCCCTTATTCTGAAGGATGACATTTGACTTCAGTGCCGTGAGAAATACAAGAGTCATTATTTGGCTGGCAAATCTTACAACGCTAATAAGACCATTGCATTAAAAACCCATTCTGCAAGAAATCATAGTACTGAATTCATTGTAAAAACAGGTGCAGCTCCAGCAGTAGCAGCGTTACCTTATTGTTCTCACTAGTGAACCTTTCCCAAACAGAACCCTCTGCAGTTCAGAAGGGAATTCAGTCTGTGAGGCTCACTCAGTACCTGCCACCTCCGCCCAGGCCATCGCAGGGGAGCCCGTTACCATCATTCAGTTTCTTTTGTCGGCACAGATACTTCATACCAAAACACAACATAAAGCCCACATAAGCAAAATATCTTGCTGATTTAGACTGAAATAAATCTGATTGCAGAAGTGAAAGACAGTCTAACCGCTTCAGTTCCACGGCCTCACACAAAAAGGGGAATGTACAGCACGCGCTTCATGCTCCAACTTGGGGATTTTTGAAAGCTTTCCAACCGCTAGCTAAATTATACTTATGGAGAAGTAGATTTCAGTGACTGAACTGCAGATGCTGAGAGCTATGAAATGAAGAACAGTGGAGAAACTGTCCTTTGGCCTGTCTCAACAGGCCAAAGCAGAAATACAGGCTTTAGGTTCCAGCCAGAACTTACTCATCAGACACTTCGATGGAAGACTTCTTACAGCCAGATTTTTTTTTCTCCTTTAGCACTCCAAATTTTCTTCCCATCCTTACCAACAGCAGAACGACCACAATGATGGAAGGGAGAAACACTAAAATGGAGAGCAGCGTTGCTGAAGTCAGCTGGAAGGAAAGGCCTGCAGGAAAGACAAAGAGCAGCCCAGCTGGACCAGCAGGAAAATATGGCTTTCTTAAGTCTCCATGAGGAACGTTCATCCAGGACACAGGTTGCCAGTCTTTTCACATAAACCACAGAGCCGGCAGATCCAAAACAGCTTGTTGCTGAATCTGTTGGATTCCTATCATAAATCCAACACAGTAGGGTGCTTTATACACACACACACACACACCAAAAAAAAAAAAACTACAAAGGCAGGCAGGTCACAACATAGTTCTTTCAGCATGTCTAAGCTGCAAATTCAGGGCAGGTATCACATGCAGGGCAGACAAGGAAACAAAGTATTACTGAGAATCAGTGTTTGTGACATGACAGCTATTTTAAACCACTATTTCCTAAAATGTTTAACTTGTTCTACAGCTGTGATATGTGGAGACAGGAACTCCTGAACATATGCACTTTTGATTTCTGTTATTACCGCAGCTTCCTCTCTCCCTTCCTCCCCACAATAAATTCAACAGTTCTCAATGTGTTTAGCTCAGAAAGACAGGCTGAGGCAACTCTTGCTGAAATTCTAACGTGGAGCTCCAGGGAACCCATTTCACAGGTGATGCTCAGGCTCTTAGATCCTAACCAAGCTGCCATGCAGCTGTGTCACATAAATGAGGACCTGCCATTGAAATGGAGTCCTTACCTCTCTCCACAACGACCAGCATCGTCTGGGGAATGTTATGGTATGCGTCTGGAGGGTTCCTCACGCTGCAGATGAACGTCCCGTTGTCACTCGTCACTGGGCTTTGGATAGCAATGGAAGCATCACCCTTGGCAACATTCCCAACCCAGGATATCCTCTCTTTGAACTTGCCCACTGTTGTTGGGTACGGAACAGACTGGTAATGAAAAATCTAAAAGGAGGCAAAGACAATAATTGAGCCAATAAAACACTCATCTAAGTGAGCAAACTAAACTACTGTTTAGATTGTAAACAGAAAGGAATACAATTTAAGTTATCAAGAAAAATACTTCTTATACAGGAGACTTTTTCAAGTTCCTATTCAATAATTTTAAGTCAATCCCATTTCATTAGCTCTCCAATGCTTTTATCTACCAGCCTCAAGCTCTCGGATGTCACCATCACCATTCTCACCACCTCATTCCCTTCCTTTCAGCAGAGGAGGCTCCTTGCCTCGTGCAAGACAGAACACTGCAGTTCTTCAGGTTTGGGTTCTTGCACTTTTGCCCTCTCTGTCCTACAAGTAGAGACTGAGCAGACCTCGCTTCATAGGAGCGGCACACTTTTGTTCCAGATACAAGGACACTCCTAAGAGTTCAAATGCTTCAGGCAGCAGAAGTCACTGACAATCCATGAAGATGTGCATTCCTGTTTCCACCTTGGACAAGAGATTATGCTTAGATTTAAAAATGCTGCCAACAAAACCAGGAAGTAGCAGCCCATAAACCCTAGAGGCTGCCATTATCACTGTCTTCAGACTATCACTGCCCACATGTTCTTACCAGTCCGAGGTATATCAGCAGCAGACAACAGAACTGCCAGGGTGCAGCCGCCCTCAAGAAATCTACTAAATGTTTTAGTCATTCTATACACAGCTACAGCATACAATGCAGCACTTGCGTCAAAACCCGAAGTTTATCTACTTCATTGTCATCATGCTGTTATACATTTACATAAAATATTTTTGCTCAAACAAAAGCAGTTTCACAATGCAACGATAAGACTCCCAAACCCCAAAATGATGAAGAAACACAGCAAGGCAAACACAAAAAATATCACCAGATTTTGCATGTGAACAGAGGCCTGGTTAGTCTCCACCAGAAAAAGACTCCATGTTCCACTTACTGTCTCCATCTGACCGCTTGTGAAAGGCCGGTACGTCCAGTCTATTGTCAGGCTCTCAGTGATGGGAGAACTGGATTTGAATGAGCATTTCAGTGTCACTTGTTCACCAACAAAAGCTCGCACTTTAGGACTGACTTTAATTTCCAGGGAAAGAGCATTGCAGACACCTGACGGAACAAAAGACAAGGATTAGATTCTCATTATCTGTGAGGCACAGGAGTCACAATGTCCCAAAGGTATCAATGCACGTGCAGCTCAACCACAATCCCAAAGACTGAAGCACAGTAGTGACCACCCTTCATGATGAAATTTAAAGAAAAGCACACAACTTCCCTAACCTACTCTCTGTGGGACTGGAACTAGCCCCAAGTAAAGTATTTATTTAGAATATACCACCAAGAACCTATAGATATTTAGATGCAGAGAAGAAGAGCTGAGAAATCGCATCAGCTGGTTCTCTGACAAGTTGCCAAGTGCCAGCTTTAGACTGCTTCAAGGAAGTTCTAGCTATGCATGTCTTGCCCCAAAGTTGATATGGCCAGTGACTTGCACAGGCACCAGCTCAAGAGTCACCCTGCAGCTGCAAGCACTCTTACTTCTCGTTTTCAATGTATGCATTCACCTCCTGCGATGCTCCAGCCAGAGATGAGGGCAGCCTGCCCAACATTTAGCAGGAGCATCACTCAATTCCTCCCTTTCAAAAATCTCCTGCTCCCAGCTTGTGAAGATTCATTACAGTGACACTCTGCCTGAAGTTCTGCCCTCATTGCCACAGCTGCCTCCTGTGCCGTGCGGGTTCAGAAGGAGCAGGCACAGATTTCAATTCGCATTTGCCAGTTCCTCTGCAAGTTTCTGGCACCGCACCCCTGTTCTACGCCTGCCAATATAAAATGCGGGGGCTTTGACACCACTCTCTTTTTGCTACCAGCTCAAAGCCCAGAAGTCCCGAGTGCAGCAGCTGGACCTTAGCAAGGGGAGCGGAGACGGGGTGAGGAAGCGAAAGCCTGAAGGGGCTTCGTTCCGCCCGCCGCCCACCACCGGCTCTCCCCTTCAGGGACCCGGTCCCCCCGGGGACAGCACAGCCCCGGCCGTCCTCTCCCCCCTGCAACGACCCTTCCCGGAGCCTCCGAACCCACCGCCCCCCCCCGCGGACCACCCTCCGCCGCCACTGGAGCCGCCTCCTGGGCAAGCCGTGCGGGGAACCCGGCCGGGACCGGCTCGCCGGAGGGCGGAGCCGGGCCCTCCCACCTCACCGCCCCCGGAGACTGAAGAACCCTCACCCGGAGGACCCCCCGTTACCGAGAAGAAGCAGTATCCCCCGCAAAAGGAGGAAGAAGCCGCCGCCGGCCGCCGCCGACTCGCCGCACCCCATCCCGGCTACGCTCAGAGCCGCAACATGGCGGCTCACCTGCGGGCTGCGCAGGTGAGGGCGGGAGCCGCCCCAAAATGGCCGCCCCCGGTCGCCATGGCGACGCGTCGTCCGGCAGAGGAGGGGTCCGTCCCGGCCGCCGCGCCCTACTCTCTCGGGAGGAAGCGGGTACCAAAAAACCCTGGGCCGTCCGTTTCTGGGTTACCCGATTCTGGCACTTTTTCCGGGCAGAAAAGCCCTGAAAGGAAAAAAGGGCGCAGCAGGATGATACCTCTGTGACACCCACACCGCTCTCCCCCAGGCACGTTTATTTATTTATGGCACTCATGATAGAAAACGAAAACATACAAACAGAGAATGTGGCCAGCACATTACAGGCAGAGATAGAAAGTCATAAAGATACTCTTTAAACAAAACGGCTGATGGTGTCATAGAATGATACAACAGAATCGCAGAACGGTTTAGGTTGGAAGGGACCTTAAAGATCATGGAGTTCCAACCCCCCTGGCCCTGGGCAGGGACACCTTCCACCAGAGCAGGTTGCTCCGAGCCCCATCCAGCCTGGCCTTGAACCCCTCCAGGGATGGGGCAGCCACAGCTTCTCTGGGCAACCTGGGCCAGGCTCTCACCACCCTCAGAGGGAAAAATTCCTAAATCTCCCCTCAGCCGGGGAGCCGAGGGGAAAGGAGGTCAGCGTTGAGATGCACCAGCAGAGATGGAGAGGGGAAAAGGAGCTGCCAAAGGCAGTGTCCTCACTGCCACCATTACCAAGCCTACTGAAGCTGCAAGAGATCTATATGAAACAGACACCCACTGGTAAATGTCAGCCCGAGTGAGAAACACCACACATTCCCCATACTGTAATACTTCCCATTTAAAGCAGCAAAGAGATTTAAAGTATGTTGCAGCAGCCGCCTGTTCCTGTGATCCCTCCATAGTCAGTCTTCCTTTTAGTGTCATCAAAGAGGATTTTCAGGGAGGGAAAAAACGGGCAACAAAAACGCGCCTCACAATTTTTAAGGTGCAAGAGTGCACCTGCCCAGACACTTTGAAAATCTCTGTTCAGTCAGCAATCCTGGCATTTTGTTCAAATCTTTTGTTGGCATTTTTTTTATCTTCAGAGCAGCCTTCTTCATGTTCTGCAGCTGTGAAGATGAAGGAAAGTTCCTTGTTCAGGAGGCAAGTTCCTCCTGGTTTGTTTCAATGAAGGAAATTTACAACTGATGTCAATGGCAGCCTCTCGCCAGAATTTCAGGTTGAGCAGGGAAACCACTCGCAGCGCGAGACATCTGTAATTCAGCTTTGTTCTAACATCCAAAATTACAAGCTTTCACCATCTGCTTTAGAAGTACCTAAGAAGGAGAATTATAAGGAAAACAAAACAAGAGTCGTTACTCGCAGTTATTGTTGAAAACAAAAGTAATAGAGCCAACTGCTGACCTCAGAAATTGAAGGAGTAAAAACTATGCTGAAATGTTTCGGCAAAGCCAGCAAATCTGGAAACAGCTCCAGTCTTCTGTAGCAATTTTAAAACAATAAAGTAAATGAATCAAAAAGCAGATTCAAAACTGGCGAAAGGAAATGAATTCATTAATTCCTCTTTATCCACAAAGCAGGCCAGTCACGGAAAGTAGCCACAATGGCTTTCCTACAAACAATCCTGAACACTAGGGTGTTCAGCTAAGAGGGAGCTGTCTCCACTGCCTGTTTCGCTCTCAGTCTCTCTCTGAAGGTTCCTCGAGCGCACAGTGTGACCGTGGCCCCAGTTGTTTCTGCTTAAGGCTACCACAGCCTGTTGACTGTGAACAGAAGTGAAATACTCGAGTAAAACTGTCTTAGAAAGTCTGCAGTGATACTGAGACATTCATTAGAGAATGTTTTAATAGATACCTGCATTATATATTCCAAAGACCTCTAGTCTTCTAGTGGACAAGCTTCCTTTTCTTCTGTGTTCTTCAGCTTCTCCTTTTCTCTACTGTTATAAAGAAAGAGACGGGAGGAAGAAAAAAACCCAAATCAGAGATCCTGAGCAGTAGAGTCACATTCTGAGTTACATATAACATACATAACATAGAATGAGAAGTTATATGATAAGATAATAAGCATCCTATGGGCATGGTCACCACAAGGGCAGGTTCATGGAGGAAAGAACAGAGCGATCATCTCCCAACACCACCACAGCACCTGGATCCCTCTCTGAGCAAGGAGCCACTGTGAAGGACGAGAGCCAAATGAGGACTCCAGATCTCGCTCATCTTGGGGCCCTGTTCTGACTGCAAGCAAGCAGCCAATTATTGCTAATTGTGCTAGCAGTTTTGCATTGTAGACGCTCAGTGTAGGGTCCAAGACAATGATTCAGAATAGCTACGAGGATATATTTGGCAAGCTTTCCCGGAAGCCTTTCTCTCTTTCCTCCATCCTTACAGTTCAGTGTCTGTCACCTCGATCCTCTTCTCTTGCGCTTTCTTCCGATGGTGTCGGCAGATAATTACAACTATGACCACAACGATCATCAGAACACAAGCAGACCCGATAGCCACTGCCAGGAAATGGATTTCTGAAAAATGCACTGCATGGAGAAAAACACATGAACGAACGAGTAAGACACACAGAAGGCTCTATGTATGGGGTTGGGAACCTGTATCTGTAACTATAACCTTTTGTAAGGCTCCTTTTTAATTTGTATCCATTAACTGCCCTCATGCTTTCTCTTTTCTTCCATACACTTGCCCAAATGTGGAGGAAGACGTGCCAGTGCTTCACACTGGCTAAATTCACATCACTTCGGGGGGGGGGGGGTGGGGGGGTTCTTGGCCGCTCACCTTTCTGCACAACTCTGAGCCGCACTTCACCAATTGTACCACCAACGTCGGGTGGGTTCTTCACCTGGCAGGTGAATGTCCCGTTGTCAGTGGGCTGCAGATTCCAGAGAACGATGGAAACGTCGTGACGCTCAATATTCCCATCCCAGGTGACTCGCTCTTTAAACCGCCCAGCTGGCAGCTTGTAGGGCTCCTTGAAGTAATAAAATACCTAGGGGAAAGAGAGGAAGGTGTCATTCTCAGGCTCTGTGCAGCCAAGGTGGAAGCAGCGCATGGAAGTGGAGTGGCAATGGCCAAGGCACTGTGTTGGCTCAGTCGCTCTCAGATGAACTCTGGGGCCATGTCAAAAGAGAGTGCCTTTGCTCCAGCAGCCACGTGAGCTCTGTCCTGCTCAGGCCCAAGGCTTCCTTAGGTGCATTCAGCTGTCTCTCAGTTACACAGCAGTACAAGTTGAACCACTTGCCCTGCCACACTGGCCAAGGCAAAACACTCTAAGTCGCATCAGATGCAGGTTGTCAGCAAAGACATCGGGTTCAGCTGTGGTGTAAGCAGGTACGGTTTCATCAGGCCCCAAATATTTTAACCTGGATTACCCAAAACTAAACATAAAAATTATTTCTTTAGCCAGGGTCTACAAACAAAACTTCTCAGAGTAATCATTATGAGTCACAGAGAGAAAGCCCAACAATGTACATCCTCACGTGCTTTGGCTGAACTCGCCTCTGCTCAGACCTGGAACTGCTGCAGTCACTGGGCTTACTCAGTGCTGGGCTTTGGGAATGTTTGTTTGGGCAAGAGTGCATCACTGAAATGGGGCATAAAGATCTCACTCACCGGCTCATGAGAGCTCTGGTCCTCAGGCTGGAAGTTCCAGGTCACTGACAAGTGCTGGCTGACAGGGCTGCTGCTGGAAAAGGTGCATTTTAACCGCAGGTTAGTGCCGTTCACAGCATCCACCTCCCTGGAAGTGTGAACTTCCACGGCTGCCGCAGGCCAGAGTGCTGGAGGGAAACAGTAGGTGTTAGAGGCAAAGAAAACTACCGTCTGGGAGCAAGCTCATCATTTTTCCTTATCTGCATTTAATCTATGCAGGAGCCTGCCTTATCTATCCTGGTCAGTGTTTAACCAGACAGTCGGCAATCACACAGATGTAATTACTGAGGGAGATGATCCTGTGTATGCAGAGCCCAAGAGATCCCCTGTGCTTCATAGATTTTTGTCTGTTGATGTGCAAGCTGCACCGTGCTGGTTTCAAGGGAGTCTTGAAGGGAGGTGCTTCAAGGGAGCATTCATCTGTATTGCCAGTACAGAGCTTTCTCTACAGTTTTGTGGCTGCACAGTTAAACATTTACAGATCTGATAACCGGTTGAGAGAGGACCAGACAAGGGCTTGCCTATACGGACAACAGACTTTGTTTTGGGAGGACATGTCTCTCTTCAGGCATAAGCAAACTTGACTTATAGGAGGTGCAATGTGGTGAAAATGCTATCCCTATTTAAATTCATATGTGGTCCTGACTGGCACTAAAGATATATAACTTCTCACATGCTTATCCTGGTCACATTATCAGAAATGATTAGACTTTACTACACTCAATTCGCCAAGCAGATTTCTTCAGAAATGCAGTCCTGCCCTTTGAAGGAGGACTGCTGAGCCCCAGTAAATAATCACTATTTCCCATGCTAAAACTTGCCTTGATAGACTTCGTATTATTAGCCCGAGCATCACGTACACCGCAGCGAAAAATGCTCTTATTGACGTACAAAGTGCCTGTTAGAAGGTTAACAGCCCAGCTGGACAACTATAGTCAAATATAGTCAGGCTGAGGAACTCTACAGGAAATCCTCTAGGTAAATCTGTAAGCATTTGTTTGTCAAAGAAACATCCTCTGTTAACCAAACCACCACAGCTGCCACTTTAAAAATAAGTTAGCATCGCTAACTCGATGCTACCCTGCAAGAGGGATAATCAGTGAGAGAGAGCATCAAGACACAGGGAAAATAAAAATAAAAAAGAAAAATAGGAAACCCAAAGAGTTTCTGGTGAAGATGCTTCTCATCCCTGAGCCCTAGTTGTCCTCTGGCTTGCCATGCTGTCCCAGAGAGAGTTCAATCCCTCTGGCAGATCGGTGCTAGCAAAACGGTGTTGCTCTAAGTTCCCACTTTTCCCCCCCACCACGGCTGTTCTGCTTGCCTGATTGCTCTAGCTCTCCAAGTTAGTTCCTGCAAAGCAGCAGTGCTGAGCTAAAAATCTTGCTGCTGCTGAAAGAGAGAGTTCAGCCTTCCTAATCATGTGCTCCCTTAGTTTTCCTTTACATAATGGTAAAACCAACCCCGTGGGGAGAGAAAATATTAACTCATCTTCCTAAAGTAACAGGAAATTATTATCTCACCCCAGCGTGATTCAAGAAAAAAAAAAAAAAAGCTTATATGGAATTGTAGAACATGGGTTCATAACAAAAAAAATCAATACATTTTCTGTATTTGAAAGTAATTTATAACCAAAGCCTTCCTTGCCAAGCAATTTCTTTTCTCAAAGGAGAAAATATTTGAAATGCCAAAACATTGAAGGTGTTCACATTTGAAAACCTTTATTGGCAGACATCGATGTTTCTCATCCAAAGATTCACTGTCAAATCCTTGCATTTCAAACTCCTTTAAAAGAACAGCCGTGGGAAATAAGCATAAAATACTTTTTCCAAGACAGGTTACAAGCCTCTCTGTGTGCTGATGCATCTGGGAAAGGAGGACATGATGGTCTTAGATTCCAGCTATATTGATATAAACCACTTAAATCTCAAGCGAATTTATTGTTGGCCTGGAGCCGTTGCAGTGTGATGGATCTAAACCCAGCGCTGCTTAACAATCTCCAATTGTTCGGTAACAAAGATAGTGAAAAAAGCCATCTAGGAGTAAAGTCCAAATTCCTGGCAGGAGAGGAAAAGATGTGTAACCAGAGCTCAGAACGAGATCAGTGTTCTTCTTCCGCCTGAACACACCTAAACCTGTTTGTCCAAGAAACTCAATTCCTTCGTGTCACTTGCAGTGAACCCCGGACTGAAAGAAACACAGCAATCCTCCGCAACCAGTACCTGAGACTCCTGTAAAGTCGCTGCATTAATGAGGATGATAATTAAGAGCTCAGAAGAGGAAAGTCAAGATGGCAACGGAGGCCAGACGGTACCAGGTTTCCTTACCTGGGAGCTGCACCCCAAGGACGAGCACAGCACCCAGCCAGCTGGGGCCATGCATCGGGAAGACAAGTCCGTACTCCACAGGCTGAGCAGAACCGGAAAGAGAAATTCTTTTCAGGTTCTCGATGCCAGGTGAAAGATGAGTTTTCTCAAAGCCTCCCCAGCAGAGTAGAGCAAATTCCTTTCTCGCAGCTTGGCCTGCAAGGCGATGTGAGTCCTGTGAGTCAGAGAGCACTCCCTGCCCTCCCACTGAAAAGCAAGGTGCGGCCAGCACGGCTCACTCCTCTCTGTAAAGGAGAGAGATTCTCAAGGTAAGATTATTTTCTTCTGCCTCCCATATTCCTTTGCTCTTTTGTGTTGCAATCATCCCTCCTCCCAGCTTCCACTTGAAACCACTCCCCTCTTGTGGGAGGTAATTATGCTCCTAAAAGAAAATTTGCCTGAAGGTGTTCACAGATACCCTGAAGGAGAGGGCCATTAGTATGGCAAAACCCTGCACAGGATCAAAAATAAGCAACCCAAGGTCGGCAGTCTGCAGCAGCACTGCAGGCACACATCCAGAGAATGGAAATGTCCTACTAAAACACAGATACCTACAGCAAATTGGAGCGATCATTTTAATGTTACTTGGCTGCAGCCGTCCCACAGAAGAACTGGGAAGCTGCATTAACTGGTACATTAGAAAAGTCAAAAGACAGCTACATCCAGCCTAGTGACAGTCCAGGCACAGGTGGGGAAACCCAAGCTTACAAGCAGCCCAAGGCATTAGAGAAAAAGAGTGCAACACAAACTGTTTTCCTGGTGGCACGTGGCATTGGTGAGAGCATGAGACTGAGCTGTGCATGCGCGTTGGCAAAACAAGGATGTTTGCTTTTGAAAACTGTAAATCACTTTAACAGCAGAACCTGCTGCTGGCTGTGGCTGTGTTTGGTCCATGGCTTAGTTCCAAAAAAGTTATCCCAGGTTATAAACTTTTGTTATTACTGATGCTAATTTTCCTTGCAGCAGTGCCAAGGCAGGAATGGGAGGATGCCCCAATCTCTGGATGTTTTGAAAGGTTCCCTCCAGCTCCAAGCTGAGGAGCAAAATAAGGGGATTCTGCTGCGCAGCAGTGTGGGCTGCAGCTGGGATGTTTGGGATTACCTGGGACATGCTGAGAGGATGTCAGAACCAGCCAGTACAAGGTTTTGGTGGAACGAGGACAGCAGCAGGACTCTCAGACTTCCATGAGAACATCTCTCCTCCCATTTGCTGTTCTAACCACCTCATGGCAGTTTCTGAATAGAACACTGAATTTATTCTCAACATTTAAATTTCAGGTTACAAATTTGACAATAAAAAAAAAAACAAAACAAAACAAACAAACCAAACAAACCAAAAAAAACCCAACACTGAGGCCATCAGTGTCACAGATGGTCCACAGAACAGCACAAAGAATCTTGTCTCTGCTAATAGTCCGGAGGTACCATATATCTCTATTTTCATGGGAATAATCTGACCCTGTGTTAACCCTTCATCACTACATCTCCCCAGATTTTCACTCAGTTACTATAAGAACCGATTAGGCTGGGGTTCGTTCTTTGTTTTGCAAACAAAGGGTACTTTTGCCTTATCAGATTTTGTTTCAAGTATCTGTAAGGCAGAGCTCAGCAGTCAGTTTGCTGCCACTTCCTAAGACTGTCTTCCTCCAGAGCAGCAGCTTCTCACCCTCAGGCGCTCCTGGTTGCCGATACCACGTTCCTGTAACGCACAGGGCTGGGAAGAGAGGCTGTTCTGATCCTTATTTGCAGAATTTCACTAACCTTCAGCATCTTGTTTCAAAAAGTGCTGACTCCAGCTGTCAGCAGTCAGAAGACCGTGTCCCCGGCATCTTTAATAGTAACCGAAGTTCGCTGACGTTTCATTTTGAAATAAGTAAAAAAAAAGATCTGAGAGCTAAAGAGAGCACCCCAATAAATGAATCAGGGCCCGCAGCGTTGTGGTTAGCCACATTGCTAAACGGTGAGCTCTTGGGAAGGAGCGAGAAGCCAGCTCTGTCCTTCCAGGCATCTGGAAAAGTGTCCTTTGAGTGGGACATCTGTGTGGCAGGTGTGGAAACGTCTGCTTTGGACACGTACCCTCAACCCCCCGCTATACTCACACCCGCACCAGCAGCTCCGCTGCCTCTGCAGGCTTCGAGCAGGGCGGGACAGAAAGACGGCGTGTTCTCACTTCGTCCAGGCTGGATTTCCATCCCTGCTGGAAGCAAAGCTCGGAGAGGCCCCCGCCCGGCTCCCACGGAGGGATGGAGAGCTGTGCCTGCCCCGGGTGGCAGTGGGGAAGGAGCCGGGTCCCCCTGGGGGGCAGCCGGGGTGGCCGGGGCGAGCGGGGCGGGCTGGAAGGGCTGCGAGCTCCCTCTGCTGGAGCGCGGCCGCCAGCGCACCCCCAGGGCGAGAGCCTCCCCACAGGGACCCGGCGAAGCCTCCAGTGGGCCAGTGGCAGAGGTGTTGGAGCACAGCAGCTGCGTGGAAGGATGTCTCGGGCGTTCCCGTGGCTCTGCTACAGCCGTGGTCCCTTCTGCTTTAGGCAGCTTGCGAGACAGAGACTTTCTCCCAGGAGACCGCCTTCCCCCCAGCATTTACCTTTTGTGAGGGCTGCCAGACTGCTGAGTAGCCAGACATAAATGTGATTTAAAGAAATGATGCTGATTTCATTGTAGGTGCAATTCATAACATGCTGCATGGAAATGTTGAATTGCTTTTGCAATTTTGCAATATTTTTCTCATATTGAAACCAAGGAGAAACAGCACCAGAGTTAAGCAGGTTCCCCCTTGTCAGGAGCACGCGTCACGGAGTACCTGTTGGGAACGGAGCATCGGCGTCAGGCCAGAGCCGGCAGCAGGACTTGTGGGCTTCACCACCCCTTCCAATGTGCTCCTCGCTGCCAGTACGTGCACGGAGGCAAGTCAGGGTGAGGAGCTGACAAATGCCACCCTTGAAGAGGCAACAGGAATAAATGGGTTGTGTTAGAGCTAAATAACAAAAGCAAAGTTTAGTTAGCATCATCAGTGACTAAAACCTCCCAGGGTTTTACCATCTGGCACTTACGTGCTCTTTTCTGCTGGCCGTGCAGCATCTCTAGGTGCTGTACCATTTCTGGTTCCTTCACGTATTCCCTTGCTATGCTAAGTTGCTTGCAGTAGTTTGAACTTCAGAAACACTCACTTTGAAGTGTTGTGAGGAAGGCTCTGATGGCAAATCTAATCCACATTTATCCCTCCTGCTGCTCCCAGGGCAGTACAAAGGGTCTCCTGAGCCTTGCGCTGGGCTGGTGCAGAGCAACCACCCCTTGTTGTCAATGACGTTCTGTGAAGACGTTTTGAGTCTCCGCACTTCCTGACACGGGCTTATTTTACCATCGGTGTTCCGTGTCTCTCTTGGCTGCTCGCAGGTTTCACTGGAAACAGTGAGTCTCCCCAGTGCTGTTCAGTTCGTTGCCATACACAATTCTGGGAAAAAAATGTCATGGGCCTCTTTCTTGTAAGCGAGAACTTGAAAAGCCAACGTGTTCTTTCTTCCCTCGCAGCCAGCTGCACCGATCTGATGTGGTAGAGAAGAGCAAGAGAAGGAGGAAGACGACGATGAGGTTGGAGTGGTCCTTGCCTCTGCTGGGACTCCTGCTGTGCATGGGTGAGTACAGGCGGCCAGAAATCCACAGGGATGCAATGGGTGGCTGCGGAGGAGAAAGCACAGGGTTTGGCAAACTACCTGCGTGTACACTGCACGTGGAGCTGCTGCTCTCCAGAGTGAGCCTTCCCTTCAGGTTACAGGGGCAGAGGAATGGGAATCCGGCCCTCTCAGGCTAGAGAGAAGAACCCAAGGTCCCTAGTGAATTTTTGCTTACCAGCTGAGTCACTCAGATACCTGCTCTCCAAACTTCATGCAGGAGGGTTGGAGCTCGATGGGCTGCTTTCCACAGAAGCGTGAACTATAAGGTTCTGCAGGTTTACTATGATTTTTACGCTTTATTAATGCACTTTTCTTAAACTTTTTTTTTTTTTGGTGATCATGGGCAAATAACTTCAGTTTGGATTCACTGTGATATGATGGGAGTGGCAGCAATTTCTGTTACCAGTTTGAACTGACCAGCATTTAGAAATCTGGTTTAGGATGAAGTGCAGACTATCTGTAAAGACTATAAAGAAGCTAGTAACTTGATAAGCTTGAAAGATAATTAAAATAAGACTTTTTTGACTACTCTGCCACAAATACCAACTGCTATCCTTTGAGAAGATTGAAAACATTTGATTTAGCAATGGCCTGTTTTGTGGTTGGTTTGTTGTTTGGTTTTTTTTTTAAATTTAAATTCATCATATATATATATATATAAAAGAATCAGATCACCTTCTCTCTAGCCAAGTCCTATACCTATGGAATTTCAAATCCGTAATTTTATTATAAGTAACTCCTGTCGTAAAGCAAGCACTACCCAGGATGAGACAACAGCACTGAACACATGAATACCGATCATTTCTTTGCTTAAGTCAGTTTCTATCAACAAACGTTTTTAAAGCAAATCACAAAATCTTATTCAGATCTCCTAAAAACCGTTTCTATAACACTCCCCTCCAGAGGCTTCAATGGAGCTACTTATTTCCTACCAAGAGAGAAAAATCACATAGTTGAGCTGCTTTACAGTGTTAAATCAAGCACCAGGGGCCAATCCTCCAGTGAGTACACTCTTGCAGAAGACAAGGGTTCTTCCTGCAGAAACTAGGCATGATTTTCCAGCAGTCTTTGGTCCATGATAACAAAGTTAAATTCTTGGGCACACAGCCTGCAACAACCCTTTTTCTAAACTGGGGGGAGAAATTATTCAAATTTCCGTTCTGCGTTACTCTGTGTTAAAAATGGCTTCCAAAGGAAAAGACTTCATTTTAGAACATCCTGTCTCAGCTAACAGAATGCTTCTAAGGCATTTAACACAAATACAGGAGTATAAACATCACTTTTAAGCAGCCAAGTTCAGAAAGAATACCCTTGAACTAGGAAAGGTGTATGATCTCAGTAGCTAAATTGCTTAACACTTGTTTTTCTTTCTTTTGTAGTTGGCACCGCAGCTCAGCAGGGTAAGTGTATTTTACCAGCATTCTTAACTATTGGGTGTGATAAAAAGTCCAACTATGGTTCACAAGTGAGGGTTAAAAGTCAAATAGAAAGATTTGAATTTTGTAAATATTTCAAGATTGTAAAAATCCCTTACTAATTTATTGTTACTTATTACACTTGATTTCAAAAATTGGCTGTTGTGAATTGTCCCTAATTATTGCTAGAGATCCCCAGGCAAGGTTGGGCTTTTTCCAACAGCAACAAGTACTGAGATTACAGCAAGCTGATTTCTTAACACTTACTATTCTCTCTTTTACAGAGGATCCTGAAGAACAGACGGGTAAGTGTATTTTACCAGCATTCCTAACTATTTAGCATGACATAAAGAGTAGAGATGCCTCACAGGTGAGGACTAAAAGACAGAAATATTTGAATTCAAGCAGTATTTTAGGAAGGAAAAAAAAAAAATCCTGTTTGTTAGTTGCTACTGTCATCACCCATCAGAAAAATCAGCTGTAATGAGTTGCTCCTAATCGCAGTTAGTGGTCTCCAAGCAGGGTTGCCATTTGCAGAGAGCGGCAAGTATGTGGATAAACAGAACGACGGAAGTAGAATACTCTGTGATGTATTTTGATACTATTTAGTGTTGCAAAGAATTAGTGTAAAAAACTAAAGGCAGGCATGCATGCAGAAGACACATGCTCAGGGAATTTACATTGCATCATAAAATCACAAATTTCATAGTGCAAACTCTCACGGTGGGATCCAGGGGGTGCAGGGAAGCCTGCCCAGAAGCTGTTTGTAACACTGGTTTCCCTTCCCCTTGGCCCACCTGCCGATAAAGAATTCCTGGTGGACATTTCCGGAACCACGGTGACAATCACGTGTCCCTTGACTGAAGACAAAGGCAACATAGTCTGGGAAGCAGATGGGACAAGAACAGAGGACAAAGAGAGGAAGTACATTATAAAGAATCACAACAGCTCTCCTATGAACATAAGCTGTCAAGTACATGGCAAGAAGTATTACTTGTACCTGAATGCCAGAGGTGAGTCAAAAAGCACTCGGTCTATGGGCTACAAATGCCATCTATGCACATTAGGAGCTGAGACCTGACGTTGAGTGATGCTGGGCTGGGTGAATGCCATTCTGCTGAAGTCCTTCCTGCTCTTTGTGGGCAGTAGAGAAGCCCAAGAGTATGCTTTTGGCAAACAAAATCTCCCTGCTCTCTATGCCTTCCTCTTCTGCTGCCCTCAGACCAGGTGGCTCTCAATGGTTCCCGCATATAGACCATACAGTCTTTTTTTTTTTTTAATACAGCTTCTGCCATGCTACAAGGCAACAGTAATATCCGTCACAAAAGCCAGAGGCATTTCTTACCCTGCAGAGTGGATGTTTTGAAGCCTCCAGCTACCTGAGGGTAGCCAAAAGGGCTGCGCACACCAGCCCCTGCTCTGTGTCTGTCTGCAGACCAAAATGGAGGGGCAAATAGAACAGCTTGTGCTGTCCCCGTTCCTCCCTTTGCTTTTTTCTCCTTCCCACCCAGAACTGTCTCTTTTTTGCTGGCACTAAGGAGGTGAGCAAGGCCTGGACTTTCCATGTTGGAAAGGAAGGGTGCCCATCTCTGAGCACCTTCATCTCTCCTCCCGGCAGTGTGTGCAAACTGCGAGGAGCTGGATGCCTTGGCAGTGACAGGGATCATCACCGCGGATATTCTCATCACCTTCGGGGTGCTGATTCTGGTCTACTACTTCAGCAAAGACAGGAAGGGGAAAGCGAGCACTAGTGCTGGCAGTCGACCTCGAGGTAAGAGCCATCTTGGGCATCTCTGCTCTCCACAATGCATTAAATGGAGCACTTGTGACAGGGAATTCTCCATTCCCCAAAAGCCTCCAAGATCCTGCCAAACACCGCTCCTGCTTGCTGCCTTCTTGTACGGGATGGGTGTGGCTGCTGTGTCGTGTCAAAGGCTTCCTGCCCGTAGGAAACCATTTCACATCACCATTGAGTCTGTGCTGAAGCAAGCTCTCTACGGCAGATGCTCAGCTTGCAAGCGTAGCTGCAAAGCCAGCCTGGCCCTGGCCTGCTCAGCTGCTGGCTCAGGCAATCAAAGACCAAGAATTAGGCTCGTACGCAGAAGATAGGATTGGAAATCATGGTGTTGCTAAAACCATACATTTTAATTTCTGGCTTCTGAGACCATGGTTTGGTGACCTAGTGGATCCAGCAGTGGGGCTCATAGGTTATACATAGTAGGGTAAAGTGATGCAGGGTGGTGACCTCACAGTGCTGGTTCCAATTTGTTCCAGAAGCATTGATGGTGACATTTGTACCCAGAGACTGCCTATCAGACAAGTACCACAGGTGCTCACCAGACAGGCTTTGTACAGATCAGGCATTGCTGCTTTTTCCCTGGCCTTCACAAAGCTGAGAGAGCCCTTTCAGCAGGTCTAAATTCCATATTGTGTGATCATTGTGCATGCTGTGTCCTGGGTTCACAGAACCATGGTGACGTGCTCGTACCTGTGTGGCTTGCTGAGGCAGAGGAGCATAGATCTGGTATCCACATTGTGGAGCTGTGGCCTGGAGCTTCTCGTTTGCAAGTTTTCTTCACAGCCAGGAAAGCTAGATTCTGAAAGAAAGCAGATTTCCTTCTAAATGATCATAGGGCCTCCTGCCTGCAGCACTTGAGTCTTTAAAATCTCTAAGCTCATAATAAAGGCATGCAAGTTGACCCATGGTATGCATTACCCTGGGATGATCTCCATGAAGGTCCCCTGTGCCGTGTTAGATGAATCATCACCAAGGATGACCCACCCTTCTCTGCCCCTGTTGCAGGTCAGAAGGTGCAGCGACCTCCCCCTGTTCCAAACCCGGACTATGAGGTATGGAAAACCTGCATTTTTTTCCATCTCTCATTGCTGGTTGGGGACAGATAGCCAGAGCTGGGAATCTGTAGCGTTTATCCTTTTTTGATCCTTGGAAAAAGCATCCAGTCAACCTCCAAGCTTCTTTGGGAGTGGAGGAAAAAGGTGGTGAGGTGGACCTCTTCTCCCAGTCCTGTGTGTGCTACCAGAGCGGTACCGCACCACTCTCTTGTGGTTTTCTCTGCCTACCATGTAAACGAAGATTCTGGTGTTGTTTGGGGGTGTGTTAATAAGGATTCCCAAACTAACATCTCTGCTGTTCCCACAGCCCATCCGCAAAGGCCAACGGGAAGTGTATGCAGGCCTGGAATCCAGGGGCTTCTGAAATTCCCAAGGGTGACAGGCTGGAAAGCAGCAGCAGCAGAGGGGCTAAGTGCTTCTGCCCAGCTCGGTACCGGTTCTGCTGGAGCTCAGGCATTTTGGGGTAAGCCAGGCAGCTCGCAGGACAGGCACCCTGCTGCCATCCGCTGCCCCACGCTGATGTGCTACTTCAGCCTTCAGTTTGACGTTAGGGAAAAGAAACAAGTGAGCACGCATTGGCAAGAGAAGTTTTCCTTCTCATTAAAGGACTGCAGCCTCACTCGTGGTTCCTGGCCTCCTTTCCCTTCACACTTCTCTCTCTGTTCCATTTCCGTGTCCATTTAATTGCCTCCCATTTAATTTCTGCCCTGACCACCTCCACTTTCTCCCCGTGCCTCCCTGGGTAAGCTAGCAGGCAAAGAGTGGGGCCTTCTCAGAGTGACTGCCCTCTGACCTTGTGTTAATAGCCTGTCTTCATTTTGTTGCCCAGCATTGTAATGAGAGGAACAGAGGCAGACAGCATATAAAAAACAAATTGGTACGTTTTCATAGAAAAGACACTGCTTTGAATGAAAATATTTCAGTGGGAAAAAAAAAAAAACACGTTTTTCTTTAAAAAAAAAATAAAAGAGAAGTGCTTCTACCATTGCATGCAGACTGACCTGTCCATCCCCCAGCCCTTCTTCTGTAGGAAGCAAGTGGGGCTGGGTACCACCTTGCACCCACTGACCTTCACTTTTCAGACCTTCAGCAGAACATCTTCACAGGGACACATGAGGATTTGATGCCTTCCCAAGCCATCTGAAAGTCTCCTATTAGGAAATTGAAGTGCTTTGGTTAAATCTTTGTTACTATTAAATAGCAGGGCTCCTAGATATTTCAGCTAAGATTTGAACCCCCACTTAGCAATAAGTGCAGTCTGACCGAGACAGGGGATTTTCGTGTTTCCCAGAGTGGAACGGAAACCCTTTGGCTCAGCCCTGGGACTAGCACCCTGCTCAGAAACAGCTGCTTCACTGGAATTGAAATGAGTGCACTGGGGCCACAGAGGTAAAGACCAAGACCTACAAAATCCAAGAGAGCATCAAACCCTTTTGCCAGACTGCCCATCTCATCCCAGACTTCACAGAGTCCCTTTTTACTGATATTCTATACTGTAGTCTAGGATAAACACATTTCTTAGAGTGTGTTATACCTTAAAGGGTGTACATTTGCTGGCCAAGTGTCATTTTCCAGAACCGTCACTCTCAGAGATTCTTGAGATTTGTCCTTTGCTGCTGCCTTTTCTCACCCCATTTCAGCTCTGCAACTTGCATTCTGCTTGGATTCTGTTAGAAAGATAGCGGGCTTCTTTCCTGTTGGTAAAGATCCATTTTAACTCTTTAATATACATTTAAAAACTGTAATATATTAATAAAATGGGGACAGCACCACCGTGTATGCGTTGGAAAAAGATGTCCCCTGTGTTTTTGGCTCTGTTAAATAAAAAAGGTTTTGTTAAGGGAAGTTTCTGGGTCAGGAGCAGTCCGAGACACTGAGGACTTGGCAGGTCTGTTTTGACTGACTTTGCAGCAGCCTACGAGGGTTTGGGAGCAGAACATGCCAGGATGGGGGGGACACAACCGCACACATAAAAATGCCCTGCTGTGCCTGGGAGAACAGGGCAGGGGTCAGCAGGAGCTGGGCAGCGAGTGTGGGGGCAAGGGAAATAGCTGAGGTCCCACACACTCTACGCAGATGTTAAATCTGCCTGATTTTACAAGCTGTGATTTCCAAAGCAGCAGCAATGGGACAGGCAGAAACTCAAGGAGAGGGGCCCAAGAGATGCTGGGATGCTTGGGAATGTTTCTGGTTGAACACTGAGTTAGACACATTTCTGTTGCTTGGCAGAGCAATAGCTCTGCAAAAAGGAAACAAAAACGGCAGCAGTGATGGGGGCCGGGGGTGGTTTAACCCTTGAATTTCAGCATGGGGAGATGAACACCCAACAAGTTTCACCCTTCATATTGCTGTACTTACCCTGCAGGATGTGGTTTTAGAGGCAGCACAGCTGGGTTTACCATACAAGGCACTCAACATCTAGGAGGGAGATGGCCAGATAAAATGAGCACTAACCCCAAGCAGCTCTGAAACCACTCTGGGCCACGTTCTCAGCTTCTGCAAAACATCACTGCTCCTGGGATGTTTGCTCAGCCCAGCTCTACAGCCCATTGCTGTGAATGGGATATGAGAATCTTGGAGCACTCTGGGGGCACAAAGCCTACATTTTCCTCTAAGCTACACCCTGGTGCTTCTGCCACCGTTTATGGAGCTGCATGTTTGGCTACTGTTTGCCCCAACAGTGTCATCCCACGCTCTCCTTATCTCAGTGGGATCAGCACCCACCCTGAGACAACAGCTCTCTGCCTCTGTGCTTACTTGCACCACAGAAATATTTCTTCATCCTCCCAAAGATGATGATGCTGAAGAGCCTCTCACAAGCAGGAGTTGTAAACATTGCCCCTGCTGTGTCTTTGATTCATGCAGACCATACCCCCACCCACTCCGCTCCAGGTTTCTCCTGCTCTTTGCTCATTGCTTTAAGATCTCATGGTGATAAAAGCGCAATGAACTAGGCAGTCTGCTGGTCGCTATTTTAATAAGGTCCTACCCAGACAACTTTGCAGACCAAAGGTGGGTATTGACATAGTCTACCTGCAATGGTCACAGCAGGCTCAGCCTTCACCGGAGTAGCTTAGAGCAGAAAAACCACTAAGCCACTCTTTGGCTCCTGTGAAGAGCAAAATTTCATCATGAAAACAGCCGACGCTCTTTGTAGGAAAACAAGTCTTTTTCTTGTTCACCATCCGCAAGGCTGATCATACACCAATTCCCGTAAGGGCACAAGGGGTGTACCCACAGCTCTTCACAGCCCGTGTGTCATTTGCTATGTCAAACGTGTCACAGATCAGTGGCCAATTTTTATTGACTGTTAAGTCTTCTGGTGCTTACTTCATACCAGAGTCACACAGCAATTCACAGCCTGGTGCTCTCTAAAGCCCATCACCCAGATTCTTAGAAAAGCAGGAAAACACAACCTACAGGTGTGTGCAACTGGCACATAAAGGGCGACCCGGTTTCTGACGTTTCCAACTGCTGATCCTGTCTGTTCTCTGCCTGCCACTTGGACCATAGTCAGGCTCCATTACCTGCTTCTGCTCAGAGCTGGGGAGGGGGGGCCTTGCCAGGGGGAGCTGAGTTGGTGTGGGGAGACCCGGTGCTGCTCAGCATCTGGAAGGGCAGTCAAGATGGGAAAGGCTCTGAAAGTTTGCTTCACTACATCCTGTACTCACCGTACTGGGATGGCTAATGAGCCTGAAAGGGGGGTTGCCGAATGTCCCACGGAAGATCCCTGGCCTGATCACAAAGGTGGGCTGCATAGGCCACAGAGGATGAGTGGTGGAGACTGGGATTAAATATCAAGCCCTACATGTGGAGAGGAAAAGTCCTCCTGCCCGGCCTCCAGCTCTGTCCAGGGGACCAAGGCACACAGGCACTTGGAGGGGTGACACAGACCCTAAGGAGTGTCACTAGTGTCACTGGTCCCCATTCTGGAAGGGGAGTGAAGCCAGACAAAGCCTCTGCTGCTATCAAGGGGCAGCAACCCTCTCCCTTCACAAGGTCCACCATCCCCAGCTTCAGCAATAGACCCTGTCATTTAGATCCTGGCAGAGGAAGGTGGCACAACCATGGGCACATGCCAGCGCTGGCAGAGCTGGACAGGCACGAGACTTATGGCAAATCCAGGCAGATCACATCCAATATGTGTCTTCCCCAGGTCTCAATAAAACCAATGGAGCGGGGAGGCTGTGGGATAGGCTCATCTTTAATGAGAGAAATACAGAAAACACAAGAGGTCACAGAAAAAACAGAGTGCTACAAGCAGCCCATCCCGGCAAGGAGCTGGAGGGCTCTCTAGGCAAAAACCTGCACTGCCTTTGGCCAGCACTGAGCTTACGGAGGTTCTGGCCGTGGCTTTGCTGTAATATCACTCCCAGCATGAAGGAGCCACAGTCCACAGCGTCTTCCCACTTCACTTACGGGCCTTGGCAGGTGTCAGCCGGCTGTACTGTCCGTCGTCCCGCTCGCCAAGGGGCTAGGAGGGGAAAAAAAAACAAACAACAAAAGGTAAGATGAGCTACAACTGTGTCTCTTCAGCCCTAGGAGGAAGGGTACAGGGGAAGCTGGCCCAGCCTTCCCTTTGGCAGCTTTTGGCAACTTTCCCTCCCCAGCACAGAGCTTAACAACCCCAAACAGTAAGAGACAGCTGAGCTTGCCCCATCCTCTGGGTCACTCAGCGGAGGTGGCTGCAAACACTCCAACACAGAGCAATCTCCAGCACAGCTCAGTGCCTTGTGGCATCAACCATCACCCAGTAGCTGGGCTGTCACGGCCACACTGGTTCCACCATGCAGAGGTGCTGAAGCACATGTACACACACGCCCACGCTCACCTGGTAGAGCTGCTCATTGGCAATCAGGTTCTGCCTGTCTGAAGCTAAAGAAAGAAAGAAGGAGGTCAAGGATGAGGGGAGTCAAGGGCAGCGTGATGAACATTTACAAACAAACGCAAGCAGCTGACTGCTTTCAACCCTGTGCTTTTTCTTCCTCTGTGAGGCTCGGTGGAAAGCTCCTGCGAGGCCTCAGGTGTTCCTGTGCCACCAGCTGCCATCATCCAGTGATGATGTTTAGGTGAACCTCTAAAGTATGTTCAATGGCTTCTCCCAGGAAGCTCAGTTAGGGGCAGGAAGGGCACATGGTGTGCTCCCTACTCTAGATCCACTGTATGCTGGCTGCTGCCTGCAGCTTGCACTGGTGGGAAGTCCCCAGGTACCACACACAGCTCCTAAAGATGACCAGGCGCTTCCCACCCACACCCGCAGGCAACCAGCAGGGCTCTCCCCTCACCTCGTGACATACGTCCCTTGTCGTGGCCCGTGATGCAATACACAGCAACTGCCAGGAAGACAGTGGCGATGACATCTGCAACCACGATCCCTGAGATGGTGGGAGCATCCACTTCAATGCAGTTCTGGCACACTGGAAACCCAAGAGGAGACAGATGCTGAAAGCAGGATCGCAACCAGGACCCTGCCTCTTGGCCACCTCCTCCCTGCTGCCAGGGTCAGTCTGAGCCCAAAGCACTCAGCCAGCTCCCTCAGTCCAGCCAGGCTCCAGTCCCAGGGAGAGAGAGGCCAAGAATTAAGTCTGGATGCTGTGTGACCCAGCGCAAGCTGCCACCTGTCCCCAGCACTCAGGCCACAGCAGAGCCAGAAAGTGGCTAGCAATGAGGCAGTGCAAGTGCCAGATTACAACACCAAATGAAGCTGTAGAGCTCTCCTGGGGACAGGGGAACATGCAACTTGGCTGTTCCCATTGGAAACCTAACACAGGAGCTGCCAGGACTTCTGCAAACTGGCGGAACCACCCTCAAAGAAATCAGTAGTTCCCTCAAAACTTTCCTGGGTGAAGTCTCCAGATAGTTCTGGCTCTAGAAAACAGGTTTGCAACACTTACTTCGATAGTGCACCTGGAGGGAAGAGTCTATTGTCTTTCCGCCTATTGCACACTTATAGGTGCCTCTGGGGTCATCATAAATTGCACCCAAGTCCAGCTGCGTTGTGTTTCCTACAAGGTTCCCATCTCTCTGCCAGGTTACTTCGCCTTGGCTGCTTGCCACACAGCGCAGGAACACCTTCCCGCTGGCTTCTTCCACGATTATGTGCTGTCCTGTAAAATAAAGGAGGAGAGCAGAAAGCTTCACAACTGAGTCCTCAGCCCTCATAGCGGTGCAGAGCTCAGAGATCTTGTTCATGGAGATGGTTATTATAGACAGCATCACATTAGGGTGTCCCCTGAGCAGGGGAAAGGACACAGCAAACAAAAAACTCTGCAAAAAGCAGACTACCTAGCAGAAAAGTACCCCAGCATTCAGCTGCTGGCTACAATCGATGCAGCTCTGGGTAGTTTAGAGATCCAAGTTCCCTTAGAATGAAAACTAACTGGAATCGGGCATTAACCTGGACCCCACTCAGACTATACGTGCATGACCCCCATTCCACACCCACAGATGACATTGATATTGACATGCAACTGCACTGAGACACACTTGAACAGAAAGCTAAATGCTTCCACCAGCAGGGACAGGAGCTGAGCCCAATTAGGGAGACAAAGACCCGCTTGGTTTTTTTTTACCTAATGGTAAAAATGCAGTTAGTTAAAAGCACGCAAAAAAAATCTGCACAGAACTGCTTCCTTGGCCCAAAGGCTTTGCCTTCAGAGTGTGCAAATAGAGAATAAATTCCTTGTGTTATTTGCTGAGCACTGCAGCCGAGTAGAAAGTCTCTCCCGCTCATGTATTTGTGCTGGGCACAAAGCCCACAGCCACTCTAGTCTGATACCGTGGTACTGCCAAGCCCCACTGCTCTGTCATTGCAAGGCAGGTCTGAGCCTTCACAGCCAGCCAGGGAGCAGGGGACACACTCCAGACTGTCACAGTGATGGTCCAGGGCAGGTAGAGCTGTCAGAGCGACCCTCCTAAACCGCTGCACTGATCCACCCCTTCTCCCCATCAACATTTACAAACCTCACATCAAGGTGCCACAATGGACAACCCCAACGAGCGGCAGGGACCTTCTCCCCAGCCACCCTCTCACCACCACAGAGACCCCCGGGGTGCGAGCAATGCAGGTGGTGATCTCCAGGGACCACAGCAAATGCCTGACCGACCCCATGCTGACCCACTGCAGCCCATGGGATGAGCCCTATCCCGTGGGCTGCACAGGGTCTCTCAGGAGCACCACGTTGGGGTTCTCCATGTACCATGTCGATCAGCACTGCAGCAGCCTGTGGCTGATGCCCAGGGACTTACCTCGGACGCCCCAGCTGGCCACAGCCAGGCTGGCCAGGAGCACCCAGGCACCCAGGGCTCTTCCCCTCCACATGGCGCAAAGTGGTGGCAGGTCTTTCTCCTGCTCAGGGGAGAGGACGTGGAGAGAGCTCCTCACCACGACACACCACGCGCCACAAGATCTTTGTCAGGTACCGGATGCTGGGGGCTGGAGCTCCCTCCCACAGCAGCCAGGGGATGTCTGAGGCATCCTGTGCCTGCCTCCTCGCCCCAGCCATGGTGCCCATGGAGAGGCAGGGGAGGGCAGGTGGGGCTAGGGGTGGTGGGTCCCCCAGCAGCTGAGGACGCCCAGCAGTCCTATCTTCCCCTGCAACCACGTGTCCCACCACAGCCACGGACCCCCAGCAGATACGTGTCCACCAGCAGCCACAAAGCCCCCACCAGCAGCCATGGCTCCTCCTACAACCATGGTCTTGCAGCAGCCATGGAGCCCCCCAACAGCTACAGAAGCCCCAAGCAGCCACAGGTCCCAGCACAGCCATAGAGCCCCCCAGCAGCCACGTGGCTCCCACGGAGCACCCTTACAGCCGTGGAACCCCCAAAAAGCTACAGGCCCGCTACAGCCATGACGCTCCCTAACGGCCGTAGACACCGCCAAGCAGCTACAGGTCCCGCTACAGCCACAGAGCCCCCCGCGCCCAGCCACGGGTCCCCTCGCAGCCACTGGGACCCCCAGTGGCCACGCGTGGCCCCGCAGCAGCGAGGACCGCCCCGAGCAGGTCTGTCCCAGCCCGGCCGCCGTAGCGGCGCCGCCGTCCCGTCATGCTGTGCGGCGGCGGGCGGGCGGCTGCCGAAGCGACAGCGGGGCCATGGCGGCGCCGGCGGGCTCGCTGGTGGCGGCCGTGCTGGCCCACTCGGGCCGTCTCGACAAGGAGGACCTGGGCACCCGCATCGGGCGGCTCTCCTGCCGCGTGGAGGAGCTCAAGGCAGGGCCGGGGAACGGGGGTGGGCAAGGGGAGCTTCGGGAAGAGCCGGGGAGGGGGGCGCGGCCCCGGGCGCTGATCTCCGGCCGTCTTTGGGGTTTTGGGGGTTTTCGGAGCGGGCTCGGGGTAGGAACCCTTCAGCCCCCTTGTGCCCAGGGTGGCCCAGGTCTGTGAGCGCCGCTCGCCGGAGTGACGGTGTCCCCGCCGCCCCTCTGCTGCAGGGAGAAGTCTGCAACATGATTAACAAGAAGTACAACGAGTTCCTGCCCAGCATGCGGAGCGCCGAGGAGCTGGTGTCCCAGGTGGAGGGGCTGTCCAGCAGCATCGACCTGCTGAAAGCCGGCATTGAAAATGAGGTGACGGCGGGCTGCGCCAGATGACACCCTGTTCCACCCCAAACCTGTGTCGTACCCCCCATCTTGGTGTGCTACAAGGGGGCTGGGGGAGGAGGACTCCTGACCGAGAGCCCTGGGTGATATCACCCCTCAAAAACGCCTTCAAGGTGACACATGCTGCAGAGATGCGTGTCACAGCAGGGCTGTAAATAAAGAGCTGTTATTAAGGGCTGGGCCGTGTTTGCTCTCTGTACAGTTGGAGAAGTGTGTCATAGCCTCTTCAGAAAGGAGAAATTGATCAGCCTCGTATGTTGCTGTGTGACAGCAGGGACTGGCTAAGGGCCACTCCCCCAGTTATTGTGGGCAGTGGGAACCTACACCGTAGCCATGCACGTTCACAGCTCCTGCAGGCTGGATTGCAGACCCACTTTTCTGCATTGATTTTCCAGCATCTGGGTTCTGCAGCACTAATTAAGAATTAACTTTCAGCTCAGTTCAAGCATTTTTGCATTTTAAGTAGCTGTGTTAAAGTCTTTTTGAGACTAAATTTCCTTACCCTGCCTTTAAAAAAAGCCTGTAGCGTATTAAAAAAGAAACCAGTTTGTTTCTAGTGTTTATAAGGATCTTCCTAGGAAGGCATAAAATGGATAGAGCCTTTTTCCTCCTCAGCAAACTGTTCTAAACCAAAAATATTTGAATCTACTATCATTATCACTATCAAGAGGAAATGCCTCTGATAATATTTGTTTGCTGTAAATTAACTGAAAAATTTGTTGTTTTAGGTTCAGCGAGATCTAAATGTTGCTGTTGCTGAATTCACTGAACTGAAGCAGCAATTGGAGCGCGACACCCTGGTTCTGAGTGTTCTGAAAAAGCTACAGGAGGTGAGGAGAAGGGAGCAGCTTAAAATCGCAAGCGCTAGTCACCCTCTCTGTGGCATTATTCTGGGCTTCTCTTTGGAATGACCATCTCTAGCTTCCCCGTCTCTAGCCACATGGTTGAAAACATTGGAGTCATGTATGCCAGTGTGTATCTGCTATTAATCTGTTTGATTGTTGCAGTTTGATGCAGCTATTAAGGACTACAATGCTGCACTGCTGGAAAAGAAGTACGTTGCAGCAGCTCAACAACTGGAAAAGGTAATAATAACTTCTTAAACATATGATAATATTGTTCATACATGCTTTCAAATAAATTTCACGAGATGCTTTTCCTTAGCAAGGGCAACACTTACCCATGTTTTGTGTTTGATCTTCACCCCCAGGCGCGAAGCAGCCTGAAAATGCTGGAATCCCGCAAGGGCTTTGAGCTGAAGATCCTGAAAGCACTGGGCATGGAGCTCACGGTGCAGACACAGAACATGCTCTACCATCTAGGAGAAGAATGGCAGAAATTGGCTGTGTGGAAACTTCCTTCTTCAAAAGGTATTCACGATTCTAGTTCATTCCACTATTCGAAATGTCTGGCTTCAAGCACCTGCAAAATAGGCAGTACAGGAATAGTGTTTGACTGAGGTTGGTTTAAGCACTCTTTCTGCTGTTTGCATAACTTAATGAGCGGGAGAGAGTAGTGGCTGGCCGTGTTCTTTGGGTATCACTCCACTCCCAGAGCATTCAGCTGCTACCAAAAGCAACGTGATGCAGTCAGTAGTTTTTAAACAGAGTTTTGAAGGTTTGTCTGCCTCATCTGGGATATTTCTTAGAAAAAGTTGAAGCAGAGATCAGAACAGCTAATGGCAAGAAGTGCCTAAGGGTCTGTATGTTGCTGTCAGCATTGAAGCACCACCTTTTCCTTTGGAAAAGAAACAAACCTTTTCCTTGAATTTGACTCAAAATGGTGAGAAGAGGGCAAGGGAAGCGATTGTCACTAGATATCATTCAGTTGCAAGGCAACTGAATTGAGAATTCTCAGATCTGTTGTATCTCAAAATGCACTCTGACAGAGAGATGGTTATTCTTCCGCAGAAAGTAGCAGCCTGGAGTCAGCGATGCATTCAGAACTACACTTGCACACAGTGCCATCAGAAAAGAATATCACTGGCCCACCAGTTGCCTCTGTGCTGCAGGCGTTTGCTGTACTGGGAGAACTCCACACCAAGCTTAAAATTTTTGGTAAGACAGACCATGGATAAACATAGCTGGAATGGCCTGAGCAGTTGAGTTCAGATCTGTTTTAAGATGGATGTCAAGGTTCAGTTCACTTCAGTAGTACAGGCTTGTGTTTCCCACTGTGCATGAGGAGAATACTCCGGTTCTTATTAATAGGAAATTATTTATATGGAATTTTTTATCCTTTCCTGTTAATTTACTCTAGTATACTAGTTTGATCTGCAGCTATATGATTTCACAGTCTGATATTTAAATAAGTTGTTTTTCACTTTAAATATGCTGCTCTTTTAGGCCTCCATGTGCTTTACAGGAGTAAAATGGTCTTTAGTGAAACCAAACCAAACATTTTACTTACTGGAGCAAACTTCCTGCCTCCTGCTGTTAGAAAACATCTGTTTTTCATTTTTCAGGCCAATTATTGCTGAAATACATCCTCAAGCCGCTGATTTCATTCCCTTCTCTTCAGCCATTCACAGAGGAACAGTCAAATGTGCTCATCCTACGTTTTAAGACCAAGGAGCCTAGCTTGGATCATTCTTCTCCTATGGAGGTTTTTTACAAGATTCAGCTTGTTTTTGAAGCTCTCCACAAGTATCTGCTGAGTACGTATTTTCTCCCTTTTGGAATTAGACTGAAATAAGTACCTTGTTCACATAATTAGAGTGGAAGCTTTCTGGAATATCTGGTCATTAAGCAGTATTGAATTATGCGTAAAGAGTAAGCAGCTTTTAACCTTAACTGACTATACTGTGCTCTCCAACAGCTTGGCATCTTGTCAGACTGGACTTAATGATGGTCCAACATTCAGAGCTGGAAAAATGAAAGAGGAAATGCGTTGGTTTTTTTTAATGAGTCAGCCACTGCATTTATGACCTTTGCAATGCAGGTGTGTTAAAATCCATTTTTATTCTCTCAAATTCAGATGTGCCTCTGGAGCAGCCTGCAGAAGATAAAAATGAGCGCAGAGTTACACTCGCAGAACTGCTTGGTGATATGATATGGGAGGAGTTATCAGACTGCCTCATTCAGAACTGTTTGGTGAATTCGATCCCAACAAACAGCAGCAAACTGGAGCAGTATATAGAGGTAGGTCTCAAAATTCAGATCCACATAGTGGAAATGCCAGATGGGGAGCTTCATCAAAAGGCTGTGTTTTGCAAATACGTAGTCGTGTATTTCTCTCAGTTAAGCTATGGCTTGTTTTTCCTGTCACAAAGTGTGCAAGGTCTCTGATCCATGAAACTGGGGCCATATTTAGCAAGGACCTGGAAACTTTCAGGGCACGCGATGTCAGGCACTCTGGGAGGCTGAAGATGGTGATGTTGCAGTACTGCTTGCCCAGCTGGCTTCCTAAGGACTGACTGCTTGGTCTGTATTTTTTGTTAGTGGTCACAGGGGTTTCTTGCACAGACCACAAGTTTTTTTAAAACTTCATACATAAACCAGAACTCGCTGCTAGTGAAGTGTGGCAAAAAAAAAAATAAAAAAAATAATTATTTTTCCTGGAGAGGGGGCTGTTTTAAACAGAAGCAGACATAGAATAAGCTTCCCGGTCCCTTTGCCCCAGGTAGCCCAGCGTAATGAAATTTGATCACCTTGCTCCTCTGCTTAATTAGTCAGCCAGCACAGTCAGGGGGACAAACCTATAGTTCAAACACTGTGTTATTATGTGATTGTGGCCCCCAGCCGAGCCAGCTTTTTCCAAAAGATTGCTGAAAAGCTGTTGGATGGTTAGTGCCCTCTAAAGCTCAGGTTCAGCCTTTGCTTGCAGCTGAGTTTATACCCACGTTCCATTTTGTTCTTTGATTTTAGGAAACTACATTAATGTAGAATGTGTGTTTGCTCTTCTCAGGTGATTAAATCCACAGAGGAATTTGAAAAAGCCTTGAAGAACATGCAGTTTTTGAAAGGAGGCACAACTGATTTACTGGAATATGCCCGTAATGTCAATTCCCACTTTGCTAACAAGAAGTGCCAGGATGTGATCGTGACAGCCAGAAACCTGATGACCTCAGAAATACACAATACTGTAAAGGTGACTGCTAATGCAATACACTGGTTTTCTGTGTGAAAAATAGCTTAGCTGTTGAAGACAGCTTGTCTAGGACAGTTGCATCCTTTTTTTGTGGAACACTGATTATTTAGGGATCCTGGCAAGCAACAGCTTCAAAGCCTTTTTCAATAGAGCTCAAGTAGGTTATTTCAGTAACAAGATGTTTCTTAAAAATACTCAGAAGTTTGCTTTTATAGGCTTTTCTGGCTAGTATCATAACACAAAAAAAAAATTAGAGGATTATTTACAGAGTTGCTTCTATGTATCCAACACTATTGAGATTGTTTCATGGTCTGCTGTGTTGTTCATAACCCAGGAGACTTCCAATAGCCTTAGGGGACTTCTGCAGCCTTGCACTTATCTTGAGCCTTAAATCTTTGTCATTCAATGTTTTTTACTTTTGTGCAGTCTCCTTCCTCTGGGCTCTAAATTGAATTGTATCTCTCTCATTTTCCCTTAGATCACACCTGATTCTTCTGTAGCCCTACCAAGGCTTCCTGGTCCTGCAGCAGGAGATCACTTAAAAACGGACAACACTTCTAAACCACTGCATAACAACATGGTGAATTTGGAGCATGAGACTAAACTGAGCCAGTACACCTTTTCCCTGCCCACATGCCGCATCAGCTCATCGGTGGAGAAACTGATGGAGCTGGCTTATCAGACGCTGTTGGAGGCCACAGCCAGCACAGATCAGTGGTAGGAATTATATATTTTATATATATATATCAGCAGATAACTCTTAAGTGCCAGGTACTTACTGCCTTTGGCAACACCAAGCATCTGTTAATACATTAAAAAAACTTTAAAAGAACAGAAGATACTTGAAAATTAGAATCAGCCATGACAGTTACTGTTTTGGCTGGAGGATGTTTCTACGGGATCAGCACTGCAGGAAGAGCTGCAGACTCTGTTTCCTGCAGTACTCGGGTTAAGCAGACTTTCGGACTTAGTTTTCAGAGAACATTCAAGTACACTTTTTTGTAACGTAGCTATTAAAGCAGTGAAAACACAGTAAGCTCCCTAGTATGCACAATGTAGTTCACAGCTTCAGTCTTTGAGTTGGGAGAAACGCTACCGTGGTGTTCACTTCGGTGTTTTATTGTATGTTAGCCGTCCCTTTAGAGGAATCACAGCCATCTTTTTTTTTCAAGCCAAATGATAAGCGACAGCACCCCTTCTGAGGCAAATTCTTGCTTTCTTTGTGCTGGGTGAGAGCGAAGAACTCTAGCTCTGCATCTGGCAAGGCTCTTCAGAGAAAACAAGCAATTTGAGGAACCACCTACGGTCTGCTGTAAAAACTGGCAACTAAAGCCCTGAAGGAGAGTTGCCTGGGTACTGAATGCCCTTCAGTGTCCTGTAGCAGAGAGAGGGCTGGCTATTTACGCACACCTGGGCGGGGGGAGGAACATTGTCCCCTTTGTTCCCGGGGTCTCATATATCTCCCTTCTGACAGGTGGTCCAAAGCTTGTCTTTCCCACACTGAACTGACAAGGTCATCGCAGCTTTTGTGAGAAGCCTTTGTGAATTTTCCAGAATATTGCCTTTATTGACATCGCTGTAATTGATCCTGACAGTCTACTCTTTGTGCCAGTGCTTCAGTACTAATAAAATCTTGTTTGAGAGAAGGGTTGAGGGTCGCTTGTGACCAAGACATTAATACCACTGACAAACTAACGTGAACCTTATTTTCCTTGTAGCTGTATACAGCTCTTCTACTCCGTGCGGAACATATTCCAGCTGTTCTATGATGTAGTGCCAACATACCACAAGTAAGTGTGTGTGTTACCTAGGGCCTCCTCTGGAGAGAGACCAATGCTATTGGAACAGCCCTACTTGTCCCCAGTTTCTCCATCACAGACAGAGATTACTAATGGCTTTCCTCCAGTGGCAGAAACCTCATATTCTTAATCTAATGTTACAACATACCTGCTACAGAATAGATGCTCGAGAGTTTCTGAGTTGGTAGTTGCAGGTCTTTAACAGTCGTGTTTGAATCCAGCCACGTAACTTTGACTCCTGGAGTGAAAGAGAGATTTTTCATGTTTTTCCTGAAAAAAAAAAAAAAAGCAGCAGTGAGGAATGAAAGTATACAATTCTGTCAGAGAACACTGGGGTATTACTGAAAAGAACTTGTCTCTTCTTTTCCTCACCATCATGCTACAACAAAGCATCTTCCTGTTTGAGAGTCTGCTGCTTGAAACAACAGGGATATGTAATTCATGGTTCAAACACCAAAGTGTCATTTCACTAGCCATAAAACTCCTTTCCTCTAAGTTCTCGTGAGCGTTAAATGCTTTTATTCCAACTAATATCTTTATGGGGCATTGCCTACAGTTAGTTACTTGAAACATCTGTCTGAGACAGACCGTGAGTTTCTCTAGGGTAGGTGTGACAATTTTTTTTTAACAGAGCCAGGTCCAAATAAGTTCATTTCTTCCTCTTCCCTTCCTCCTTCCTGGGACAGAGAGAACCTCCAGAAGTTACCTCAGCTGGCAGCCATTCACCACAACAACTGCATGTATATTGCTCATCACTTGCTCACCCTGGGACACCAGTTCCGATACCGCCTGACCAACATCCTGTGTGACGGGGCAGCTACTTTTGTAGATCTGGTACCTGGTTTTAGGAGACTTGGTAATTTTACCTTAAACATTGAAATACATTGAGGGATAACATGGTCATTAATCTGGCATTTGTTGCCCAGTAATTTAATGTGTGGCTACTGGCTGGAGCAGTAGATTAAGAGTTCTGGACAAGTAGCAAGGATGTTTTCTAGATGGGGAAGTCTGACAGAGCTTTATGACTCTAAGGAAGATCGCTGTTTAGGGCTTCACTCTGAAGCCCTATCTTCTTGTCCAGCACATAGTTCCAAGAACAGTTCATTATCCAGTGAGAACTCTTGGCACTCATATTTTGGGATCTGCTTCTCAGGCCTTTAGTGTTTTCTTTACCTTATATTCAATGGACACAAATTCTGAGCTAAGTTTGTAAGAGGAGCCTGTCATCCACAGTTCATTTTGCTACTTGGCTCTCTTTCAAAAGTACTGTAGCAATGCAGCTGTGCAAGAGCTTACCAAAGACTTGACTGGGCCTGGTTCAAGTGGCTCTAGGAGACTGTTGAGAGACTGGAAATTCCTTTAGAAATAAAACATTATAGCAAGTTCACTATTCAGCACATGCAGTCTTCAAATTGGCAGAACAAATTTAATAATTGCTTAATTGCTTCTCTCTGCTTGTGTTTGATAATAAAGGGATGGAGTGTTTCCTGGCCCAGATGCGAGTGCAGAAAGGAGAAATCCTGGAGAGGCTGTCAAGTGCCAGGAATTTTTCCAATATGGATGATGAGGAAAATTACTCCGCAGCAAACAAAGCAATAAGGCAGGTAAGACAGTCAAAGCCCAATATCCCATTGTCTGTAGATGTTGTCCTTGGGAAGGAACAGTGTGTGATCTCAGTCCTGAGAACTGTGCAGCGTTTCAGCAGAATGGAACTTTTCGAAACAACAATTTTCTGGCATGATTTCCCCACCCCAGGCTGTGTCTTTTTGTAAAATCAAAGCGTACCAAGTTCAGTGCCTCTTGCTCCGAGCCGAAACGAAAAGCTTCTTAATATTAAACTTTTGTTTATAGTAAATTTATAGCGGCTTTAACTTTTGATGGAAAAGATCTGTCACACTTTTAGTGAGCCTGAATGCAAACTGAAAATGTGTCATTTCCCAGGAACTTCTGCTCAGTGCGATAGCAGGATACTTCATTGCCTTTTGCTTCTTTCAAACTGGTTTCTGACCATACATAGTCACCTTATGTGGTGCTTCTCAACGTTCTTTTTGATAACATGTAAGTAACACACAGCTTTTCTCTTCCAGGTACTGCATCAATTGAAAAGGCTGGGAAAAGTCTGGCAAGATGTCCTTCCAGTGACCGTCTACTGCAAGGCCATGGGGACTCTACTGAACACAGCGCTCTCAGAGATTGTCACCAGGATTGTTGCCCTGGAGGTAACTGCATGAGATGGCCAGGTGTTGGGTGGTGTGACTAGCCTTTGAGACCTCCAGAAGTTCTTTCCAAGATCACGTTTCAGTGGAACAGTTATCTTTCACAGAAATTATCATTGTGGTCTTCTCTCTGAGAAACGTTCAAGGTATCAATAACTCACATCCAGTTGAGACTGAGAACTTGTTGAAATAGCTATTCATTTAATAGGTTATATTTGCTTGAGAATGTTAAATGCATTCTAAGCCACTGCTTTCATCGGCACTCACACAGCCACCTTTTTTCATTCCACTTACAGCTTGGCACTCCAAAAACATATCTGACTGCTCCTCTGTTTGTTTGTTCAATCCTAGGATATCTCTGCAGAAGACGCAGACAGGCTGTACTCCCTCTGTAGGACCATGGTGGAGGAAGGACCCCAGGTTTTCACCCCACTATCTGAAGATGACAAGAATAAGAAATACCAAGAGGAAGTCCCAGTCTACGTGCAGAAATGGATGACATTCAAAGAGCTGATGATCATCTTGCAAGCCAACCTCCAAGAAATAGTAGATCAGTAGGTGTCTTCCTTTCTTCTTTTTCAGTTCTCTCTTCACCCTGGTAACTGGAATCATCTGACATCAGCAGGGCCCTGCACTCAGGGGACTCTGTTCAGACAGAAGACTGTTAATAAGGGTCAGGTAATTGCTCCTGGGGCTGTTTCTTGGCTGTGTGTTTATAGTCCATTCACAAACTTCTTCACATGTTCAGCTGCCTCCTGCAAGGAAAAGACAACAGTAAAAAAAACAACTGCCAGAGGAGAGCCAGCCACAGAGTGATTGTGCGTCCCTCTTGGCTTCTCTAAATTCACACGTGCCTCACCGTAGGCAGCCTGGCATTTTACCTACTCCTTCTGGTGTGAGCTGTGCCCTGATGCTGCAGTTGTTCCACATGATTAGCCCCTGCTTTTTAGATGCTGTTCCTTACTTCTTTTAACTTGCAAGGGGGATTCATCTGAATTACACATGAGGATTTGCATAATTACTTCTGTTGCTTTAGTTGGCACAAGTTGTCAGAAGCTAGACATTCCCTGTTCACAGCTGCCTCATGCGTATGTCTGAGTAGCAAGAAAACAAACTGTCCCTCAGCAGGAAGGCTGAAAAGGTGCCAGCCATGGAGAAAGCATGTAGGGAGGGCAGTTCCTCTTCTGTGCCCTGCTCAATGCTGCTTTTGGAACCGTGTTACACACCAGAGGTTCCCAACTCCATTTCCACCTAGGCAAAACTATGTTTTGGATTTTTTCCCCTGTTGTTTGGGAGGTGAATAGAAATTTTGCAGACTGAATTAAGGCTTATTTTGGAGAAGGAAAAGGCACAGTTTGTAATGGGTGCAAAAGTCACCTCACAACTTGTTGCTTTATATCCCTAGCAAAACAAATGCTGGACTCGAGATGCATGCAGCTAACAAGGTGTTAACTGGATTTGTTTTGCCTTCAGACTTACTGCTGTACTGAGTGCTCCGGCGGCTTCTTTTAACGTGATCTTTCTGTTCGTAGGTGGGCCGACGGGAAGGGGCCTCTCGCAGCTGAATTCTCTGCTGCTGAAGTGAAGAGTCTGATCCGCGCCTTGTTCCAGAACACAGAAAGGAGAGCAACAGCACTGGCCAAGATTAAATAACTGTGTTTACTCCTACATCTTTCGTCTTCTGATAAAGCAAGAGCAAGCTGAGTCTTTCAAATATTTTTTTTTGATTTGACCCTTTTTGTTTGTATTGGTATAAAAAAAAGCTTAGCATTAGGTAAGTGCTTTCTGAAGGCTTGACTGAGCAGGGAGGAACATTTCCTATAGCTCAGTATTTGTAGGGCAAATACAGTGGCTCTGTGAGCCTGGGACCAGGAAATCAAAGTGTGGAACACAGGAACACTAACTGCTTCTGCTCCCTCTGCCAGGCAGATGGAGTTTGGGCCTGAAAATTCAGTCTCCTGCCCCACTCCCCAGAGGTCTGGCCAGATCCAAGGTTTCCTTCACGCAATGGTGGGTGTAGAGTCCTGGTGAAGAAGAGGAGGTGCTTTTTGTGATGTTTGCTAATTTCTATTCTTTAGGATTTCACCTTCCTGTTAAGCCCAGCATAGAAAAATCAAGTCATGTATCCAGCATCTCTCCATGAAAACAGGCACCATTGTCAGATGGGCCTCTCAGGCAAGGCTCTGGATAATGTCGTCTCAAGCTTGCTTTCTTAAGTGTCTTGTAGAGGGATTTTTATTTCTCAGTAGTAAATCTTACCTATGCAGTTTTACATTGGGGAGCATTTAGCTCCTTTATGTCTTACTTCTTCTGTTCCTGCAAGTTACATAAGAAACCCACAGACTTTGGTAGCTTTTGATATGCTCCAAAGAAAGCTGAAGTGCCAAACTCTGCTCTTTCCCATCTCAGGTTTCCCTGAAGAGCAGACCTCAGGAGGGTGAAAACCTAGTGGAGGGAGGAGTGAAGAGGAGACCCTGTTCTGAGCAAAGTGTTTATCAAGACAAGGTTTTGCACAAGTGGCAAAATTCCTCATGGCTTTATTTCTCACAGAAAATATCTTAAAACTGACTTAGAATTTTTCCATGTCACTTTTCCAAGTGTAGAAGCCAGTTCAGCTCCTTCCTTTACCTTTTTGGTGTGTGTGAACTAGGTGTGGCATCTGTTGTCTTTCTGGTAGTAAATTTTCTGTCCTTTAAGAATAATCAAAAAATCGTTTAGGTCAGGAAAGACCTTTAAGATTACAGAGTCAAATTGTGAACCCAATACATCTAAGTCCACCACTAAACCATGTCCCTCAGCACCAGATCTACACATCTTTTAAATACCTCCAGGGATGGCGACTCAACCCCTTCCCTGGGCAGCCTCTGCCAGTGCTTCACAAGTCTCAGTGAAGATGTTTTTCCTGATATCCAATCTGAACTTCCCCAGGCACAACTTGAAGCCATTTGAGATAAATGTAAGCGAATATAAAAAGGGAATGAAGCATGCACTTAAAGCATTATTTAAGTTACAAAAGGCTATGTTTGAGACTTGGAGAAGTGTACATTTCTTTTAATGGAAGATATCACCAAGAGCATTCATTAGAACAGCCCAGAGGCCAAGACGTGCCGGTTGCTGCACAGGTGGGACAAAATATTTCCTACCACGAAGAGCTTACAACCTGCTTACAGCTGTTTCGATCACAGAGCTTAACGTTTCAGCCTGTTATCTCCTGTTGTATCATTTTCACTGGCACTGTTGTCTGACTTCTCACGTTCCCAAGCGCCGGTGCAGGGCCCGAGCCACAGCACCTTTCACAGCACACCTAAGCCATCACAGAGTTGAGCAGCCGTTCTGCCCACGGGTCAGCCCAGCGCAGCCATGGCCAGTGGCAAGGGGACCCTTCTCTTTCTGGCTCTAACTGGCACAGGGAGCAGGGAAATGCAGTCAAATCAGCAGTTAGACCAAGTCCAGCACATGAAAAGCAATGAGGAAGGGAGATACTAAAGTAAAATCTGACTGCCACTCAAAACTCCGGCTTTTTCTTCCCCTCCCAAGTGATTTCTCTGAAGGCTGGGAGTGGTTCCCATAACACTTGCATCCCATGGGATCCCCTGCCCCTTTACACACAGCAATCAAAAAAACACCACACATTTTGAAAAACGGCACTTCTCCCTTGCAGATTGTTCACAGAAATGTAATTTGCTATTTTCTTTAATAAACTATTTATACGTTTTCTAGTGTTGTCTGGGTTTTTTGTGAGGGTTCTAGTAACATAGTAGGAATTAGTCCTGGACCGTTCTCCACTTACTATGCAGAAAGGGAAAGTGTTGCTCTGTGAAGTCTCTCCATGCCTTAGTTCTAGTAGATCTAGTTTAAAAAAAAAGAGAATGCAAAAACGGGAATCAGTACCATAAGGTACTGGTGGTACTGCGGTACAGGAGGTTGTCCCAGAGGTTTGTGTATCAAGGGTGAGCATAGACTAGTGAAGAAGAGTTAAAGAGGATTCAAGCATTGGGATTTGCCTGTGCCACGTGCGTGGCTGTGGGTCAGGCTGAACACACACCTGTGTGTGCCCCAGCTTACCTCCGTGACACGGTAAATCCAGGGCAGCAGCTGAGCCACGTTGGTATAAACCCCGGGGTGGTTGGGTTCAGCGCAGCCCTGGCCCCAGCTCACGATGCCCACTAAGCGCCAGGTGAATCCATCCTGGCAAACCAGGGGGCCCCCGCTGTCGCCCTGCGAGACAGAGCGAGGACCCGTGAGGCAGCCGGGATGCAGGTGAGGCTGCCTTCTCCCACATCGGCCATAGGGGCGGCTGAAACAAGTACCGTGCACCTCCCTGTGAGCTTTCCATATTCCTTCTATAAAAATAGATAAATCTCAGCCCAACACCGACACCCCGGGGCACTGCGGTCTGAGACGCAATGGGTCCGGCACCACCCCTCGCAGGCTGTTTATTACAAGCTGCTGCCACAAACCCCAGCGTTTGCTGGAGCATAAACAGGGAGGTACAGCATTTCAGTCCTTTCCACACCCAGCGTGAGCCCATCGCCCCCAGTACCTGGCACGCGTCTATTTTCCCAGGCAGGTAGCCGGCACACAGCATCCTGGCAGTGAGCTCGCCCCCGTACACACACGAGCTGTTGCACCTCTTGGTGCCGATCAGAGGAACGGGAGCTTCATTCAGCGTCTCAGCGACCTGCGCTGGGGAGGGAGAAAGAAGGCAAGGGGGGAAACAAGATCCTCAGGGAGCGAGAGGGGACAAGCAGGGCAGCTGGAGACATCGGGAGATGGGAAAGTTGGGATTGCTTTATGGGACTAAATATGGCCAGGCCCATGGGAGCTGTGGATGTGGCGTGCAGAGCTGCTGGAGCAGAGGTGGGATGAAGGCAGGAAGGGGCATTTGCAAGATGATGGGTGGCACGGAAGGGGCTGGACCGGGCAAGTGGGGGGCAAGGGGAAAGGCTCCAGGCAACCTGATCCAGCAGGGACAGGATGGGAGCTTACCTTGGTCTGGTCTGGTATAGCCCCAGCCGGAGACCCAGCACTGGGTGCCCTGGAAGAGGTCCTGGTGGGAGGGTGGCAGACACACAGCACGGATGGCATCTGGTAAGAAGATGAGGGGGTAAGTGCCAAGGCAGCGGGGACAGCTTCAGGCTGAGCTGGAGCAGGCAGGGACGGGCTGCAGGGCTGTCAGCCTGCAGAGCCACTCAGCTAGGCACGATGAAGAGGAAGGCTCTGGGGCCAGCTGCTCAGGAGAGTTCAGCTCCCAGAGCCACCTTCCCATTAATGCACAGCTCTGGCAGTGCTCAAAACCCACCGCGCTGCTGTGCACGCTGCCTCCCAAGTGCCAGGCTGGACAGCCTTAAAGAGCTGCTCCGGAACAGCAGGCTCAAAAAGCTGGGGGTTTGGCCATCTCTTAGTTGTGGGATCAGACAGACAACTCCACAGATGGGAGAAGGACACAACAGCATCACAACAGCAGCTTACCTGAGAAATTCAGGGGGACTTGGAGCTTCATCAGAGCAATGTCGTAGTCTAGACTACTGTCATTATAAAGTGGGTGGTAAATTATTTTCTTTACTGATACCCCGGCTTCCTGCTTCATTGCTCCATGGGTGGTAACACCAGCAAAAACCAGCCAGGCAGAGGCTTGAAGCTGCCTGTAACTGAGCAGAAATACAGCCTGCCTTTAACTATAGGGCAACGAGGTCTGGGATAAGAGGAGCTACACGGCAGCTCCAGGGCTGGGCACGAGAGAGCCCGGAGGTACCTGTGCACGCAGTGAGCCGCTGTGACGATCCATTCCCGGGCCAGCACGGAGCCTCCGCAGTGGTGCTGGGAGCTGTGGTACAGGCTGACCTGCCAGGGCCAGCGCCCCAGGGACACCTCTGTCCCCCCGACCACCCGCACAGCCCTGGGGAGGAGCCCACACTCTGCAAGGCAGCGGGGAACAGGCATTCATCGCAGCTCATGCTGGAGACAGCCAGTGTAGGAGCAAAGGAACCAGCTAGATCCCAGAAGAGACCTTGAGGATGTAAGGGAGGAGAGGAGCACCCACCTGAGCATTTCAGAGCCACGATGTGACCCGATTCACAGCTGCTCCTGTGAGGGAATAAGCCTCTTGTCAGAAAACACATGAACGAAAATTGCAGGGCAGGGGGGCACTATGGAGCTGCCACGGTCCCCAAAGAGGGTGCTTCACTGCACAAAACCAGGACAGATTTCCACGTCCTTAAGCCCGAAGAGGCGGCCTCTTTTTTTGGAGCCCCAGCAGCAAACTCCCCCAGACCCACCCTTACCTGACCTGCCACATGTCTTCCAGGCTGCCTTCCTGGTGGGGTCTCACCTGAACGAACTCCTGTGTGTCATTCACCTTGACATCCCTCAGGTTCACTCCTTTCTGATGGGTCATTCTGCAGAAGCAACAGTAAGTGTCCCAGGAAAAGGCTGGGGACCTGCCAGGGGATCAGGCACATTTAAACCTGCCATGGGAACAATGGTCCACAGGTCTGCCACTCCTGCAGCTGGGAATGAACCTCCTTGGCATGAAGGATCTTCTGCAGCTCTTCTCACAGTTCCCCATGAGCACCTTCCACATCCTGAGACCAACTTTCCACCCCGCACTCACCAGGGGGCTGACAAACCCTGACAAACCTCCTTTTGGTGCCTTCAGCACCTGCTTTTCCCAAGACCAGCCCCCCCTTGGAAAAGGGGGGGAATAGGGGTGCAGGCGGCCACCTCTGCTGTGCCCACCTGAGATGCCCGAGCTGCCGGCAGAGCAGCGTGCCCAGGGAGAGGCTCCAGTGCTCATGGCATGCCAGGAGCCAGCCAGGGTGGCCTTCCACCTCCACTTCCAGCAAGGAGTTTGCCACGTTGATTCTGAAAGACACTAAAACCATTCCATTAAAAGACAACTGACAAGTTCCCTTTCTCGCAGTGTTCTGTGCAGGGCCAGCACATCTAAAGAAAAAAAAAACAACAAACCAACACCAAAGCCCAGAAAAAGCCATTTGAAGCAACTGGAAACTATGCATTAACCTGCTCACATATTCTCAGTGCCTGGGTGGCAGCTGTGCTGGGTGATTACAAGCAAAGGAGTCCTGCAAGATTTGCCTTTGTTGTGGGATCACTCCATGCAACAAAGCCGTAATGCTGGGGAATACAGCAGGACTTCTAAGCCAAGAGAAACCATTGCAAAATGCAGCTAAAAGCAGCTGGTAGATAAGAGATTTGTTATTAAAGACCATATTTTCTGCTTTTGTTGGGCTTGGCAAGCACTGCCCTGCAAGCTGCTCCCCTTTCCCCACCCTCTGTGGGGGCAAGCAAAGATGTAAACCTCTACTGGGAGTTCCAGGGACCACAGGGTCTTCCTCTTCACCATCGCTGCACGCTGGGATCACTTCCAGCTGCTGCAGCAGAATGAATTCCTCATCCAGCTGAGGTTTCTTCAGGTGTTTCACTTCAGGAAACAGAGAAGAGGATGAAGGTGGACTCACACGGTCTGTGCAGCATCCGAGGATGCACAATATTGGGAACAATCCTGCACTGCCCGCTGGAAGAGGCGATGAGCCTCTCAATGGGCACGGCTGCAGCTCACTGCTGGGACCACAGCAACTAGCAGCAGATCCCTGCTGGTCCAGCAGCATCCTCCCCATCCCACACTGCAGCTCACTGACTGAGGAGCTCCCATCACCACTGTCTCTGCTGCTGGCACCCCAAACTCGCTCGCCGCAGTAGCAAGGTTGTCCGGAGCAGACACTGACCTAGGAACCATGCCCCCGCAGCTGTCCCTGCCAGCAGCCCAGCAAACCCAAGCAGAAGGAACAGCCTCCTGATGGCACAGGGAGTTTTGAGAGACTCATTAACAGGATCTTTAAGAAACAGAGAGGGAAACGGGATTAACATGGCCTTGCCGGTCTCTCCCAGCACTACGAAGCCCCTGGTGAAGCCCCCGTGGTGTTATACACCTCATCTGACCTCTCCCTGCAATGCCAGGAGGAGGTGAGATAAGGCCATGAATTCTGCAAGAGTTTAAGACTCAGAGGGCCTCCCCCCCTATTCCCAAAGCCCAAAACCAGCTCACTCACCATGTTCCAGGGTCGCCTGTGTCCTCCTCTCTTCCCTCTTCAGCTCTGCTGTGGGGGTCCTGCAGCTTTGCACAGCATCCTCGACGCAAGGAGGGTTGTCGGGAAACTGCTCAGCTGAGGCTGTGCTCTAGGGAAAGGAGCAGAGTCCCAGGGCGCAGATCAGCAACAAAGGCCAGGTCTGATAGAAGGGGACAAGCTTCAAGCGGTGACAGGGCTCCCCAGGCTGGCTGCTGCAGCAGGGTCAAGGGGAGGAAGCATTTCTCACCATGATGGCCAGGAGCTGCTCACTCAGGCTGCTGCCAAGCGCACAGGTTTCTCTGAAACCAGCTCAGGTTTCCCTCTGCATGCTCCCGTGCACGCCCACTGTGCTGCCACCACGCTGAAGGGACCCCTTCCTTCAGACGCCCCCCCCCCCCGCCCGCCACTGCCGGGACCCTTGGGAAGCCCCCAGGGAAAGGCTCCCATCCCTCCCTGCTGCCAGACGAGCAGCTGGTGAGCCGCCTCAGGTCTCAAACCCATCTTCCACCTGCTGCACCCCCTCCCCTCTTATTCTGCTTAATTGCCATATGAGAAGTGCTGAGGAGCAGCAGCGGTCCCCAGGCTGTCGCTGTGTGCAGGAGCCCTGCCCGGGCTGTAGGGCAGCCCTCGGCACAGGCAGCAGGAAGGATGCCGACCAACCCCTCTGTGTTAGTTATTACCCTCAGGGAGACAAGACCTTAGGGAACAAAATGTCCTAAGCTGGGAAGAGATGAGAATAGGCAGCTTGCAGCTGCTTTTTATCACCCTCCCATCTCAAGCCAAGTGCCTGCCAGCTGCCTGCAAGCTGCATTAGGGGTGTGCTGGAGAGGGTTGGTGGGACCCTATCACTCAGCAGGGCCCCCCGCACCCCATATGCACAGAGATCTCCAGGGAAACAGCCCCACCTCTGGGTGTGCTGGATTTTCTCTGCAGTCTTTTGGCTGTAGCACACAAAGAGCAGTAAAGGTCAAATAGCAGCTTTCAGCTCAGCTTCTGATTTTCCACATAATTTCTTATTGCTGAAAGATGCCTGGCTGGCACCCTGCAGGAAGGGGAGACTTTTTGACCTGTGGCTGGGATACCAGCTCTCCCATGCTGGGGCAAGAGACATTTTTCTTACCAAAACAGAGCTCTTGCAACAGAGGAGGATCAGAAATCACTTGTGCTGCTGCATCCACTCTTTTTCCTTGGACCCAGCAGATGATCCATCGCAGTCATCATGCCCAAAGCCGATGAGTGCTGCTTGTCCCCAGCTGGCACGCTGCTCCAGGCAGGGACGGCAGCAGGATTACCTTCATCCCATTGCCCAGGAAAGCAAGGAGGAAACCAGCAGCTGCTGGCAGAGGGCAGGGGAAGACACAACTCACCTTATGAATAAACCTGCCTCTTGCCCACCTGGCACCAGAGACCATCCTGGCCACAGTCTGCTCACAACCCTTGGTACTCACCACTAAAGCAAAAACACTCCGGACTTGCAGCCAAGTTTGTAGAAGTTGTCAAATTCCCCACACCAAAACTTGAGTTTGGAAGTTGTTATGCAAATTAGACCCAGGCAGTGAGATGCACAGAGTTTATCACCACCTCCAGATTCCTGGGTGCTCCAGCAGCACCCAGAGTCCCTGGGAAGAGCCCCAGGTTCCTGGTGTGCCACACAGGCACTTCGCTGGCTGACCATACCCCATCCAGAAATCCTACGATGGCCTTCTCCAATTAAGTTAGAAGACTAATTTCTCCTCTGAGAGATGAGATTGTACAGATTTCAGCATGTCTCAAAAGCAAAAGGCAGCTGAAGCAGACTTAAATAGCTGTCTCATAAAAGAAAGACTTTCCTTATGTACATACTTCTCCATTCCCGAAAGATACAGCTGATGGCTTGTTGCTCAAAATATCAATGAATTTTTAATGTTATTTACTCAAGGAAACTCCTATGAATATTTCATGAGAGCCCTGTCTTGCAGGTTCAGGCTGGGGCTTCATGCTGTGGATGAACAGCACTGCGTGTGTTGTGCCACAGATCTAAGCTGTGCTGAGCAGGAGGTGCAGCCACCAGGTCTCAGAGAGCAGAGACCCCAGCATCACAGGAGCCACATGCTGCAACACTGCTGAGGACCTGTGGCTACAATTCCCTGAGAATGGGCTCCTTTTACAGCCTCGTGCTTTGCAACCACTCAGCTGGTGTGAAAACTAGGGGTTTTTTTTTTGTTTGGATTTTTTTTTCCCCTCCAGGCCCCTTATCTCATCTAGCCATTAGGCCAGAAAGAGGAGAGGCAATACCCAGGGCTGCAAACATGCCCCAAATCACAGTCTTGGCTCAGCTGCTGACCCTTTCCTGACCACAGCCAGGCTGTACCTGGTGACACTGGAGCATGTCATCAGTCCACAGAGGACTGTAGATGGTGCTGGAGGACCAGGGAGCACCAGTGGGAAACACGAGGCAACAGCAGAGGCTGCAGAAACCACCCTGAGAATCCCTTGCTGCCATCTGCCCTGTATTTGGGCTCAGAGGAGGGGAAGGATTCACCCAGGGCTCTCCCCACTGCCAAGCACCAGCCCACAGCCACTGCAGGACCCGTTTAGTTCATCTCCCCCCCAGCATCCCATGCCCTGGGGCTGTTGGAAAGCCAGCCTCTGCAGAAGTTAAATGAAGGTGCAGGCTGTGACCACAGCCAGCGAGACACAAACACTTTCCCTGCAAGTAACAAAACACAATGAGCGAGCATCAGTCTACACATGGAAAATAAAAGCAAAATTCGAAAAGCTACATTAGTAGCAGTTAAAAAATAAGACCCATCTGTCAGTCTATACTAACTTACTACTCTGAGTCACGCTCATTTTTCTTTCTTTTAAAACTCATTTTAAAAAAGATCAATATTTCTATCAATTCTGCTTGCCTGCAATAAGAAAATAGTGACTAAAATGAGAGCTTTCAAAATTAAACATTGACACACAACATAACAGGTAGGAAGGAGGACAGTATTGTAGCTTTCTCCTCTTAGTTTTCATCATTTTTCTGTTGTACTTTAGAAAAACAAAATAAGGAAAAGAAGCCATAGTGATTACAGATATTGACAGCTGCCAAAATGCCCATGTGTTGCACGAATACCTGACAGGTGGCAGAGATGCTATGAAGCATTAGACATTTCCCTCGTCATTTTCCTACATTATTCCCATTTTAACAGACTTCCCCTGCCCACCTGAGAACAGCAAGCAGAGCGCAGCTGCAGAGCAGCAAGCCAGATGTTGGCTCACACTGCTGTGACACCAACAGTTATAAAGTCATGGCTATGCACAGCAATGTGAAGATCCACCCTACAGCTCACAAAGTGACATATTTTGAGCTTGTGCAATAACAAGCAAAAATTATCTCTAGGTATTCAGACAGTTCTGCTGAGATTAGCAATAAAAGGTCATTGACTGGCATGCTAAATTGCCTACTGAACACCTGGCCCTGCTGCATCCTTCTCCAAACCCAGCTCAGAGGCTGCTGGACATTTCCAAGCTGGAACAGGAATCCACAACAAGCCCAGGGCTTGGTTATCCTCCAGCCAGCCACTTGTCACCAGGTGCCCTGCCACACAGCTCTGGCAGCCCTCTTCCCAACAACCATAGGACCACATAGGGTGCAGGGAGAAGGGGTGATGGGTATCACCTGGGTGCTGCAGCTCCAGGCTCTGCATCGCCAGGCACTTTATGGGTATGGATTGCAGCTGCTGCCTGTGGGTTTGTGGCAGCATCACAAACTGTGCTGGGCACAGAACCAATGCATTGAGAACTTGTTTCTTCCCAACCACCTTTCCACCCTGGGATGATTTTACCCCACATGTCATATATGTGAAGTTTTCAAAGCAGCCTTATCAGCCAGTTGTTGAATATTGCCTGCTTCAATTCTTTGTTTTAGCCTGTTCTCAGATTGCTCCATCCTTTCCAATAGAAAAGCTGAGTACTTCCTTGGGGATTTAGCCAGAGGCTAAAGCCTCCAAAACAGTGCTAGAAAAAAAAAAAAAATAACAAAAAAACCCAAACTGTTTCTCTCATCAGGATTTAAAGGATGTCTCTTTTTCTGCCCCTTGTCTCAAAAAGGGGTTTTAAAATCCTTCCTGCAGCCCCTGAGCTCTTCCACTCAGACCATCACAGCTGGACAGCCCTAGTAGGAGCAAAACAGTATTTTAGTTTTAATTAGGGATGGGAGGTCCCAGCTGTATTTGCTGGATTCAGTGCCCCAGACTGCATCCAAGCTGAGGTGTCCGTTCTTACCAGGTGCCAAGGGGGCTTGCCTTTTGAAAAACAATATATGAGCTCCTGTTCCATGCTCCGAGGGAGATGCAGTGTTTAAATTCTTACATATGAAGCACTGAGGTGTGAAGTTGCAGACTACCAATGCAAAACCCCAAGAGCCTGAAAAAATTCTCTGTACTTGCCCCAAAGGAACACAGGAAGAGAATACCCAATAAAAAGCAGCCAAGTAAACGTCAGGCAAGTCAGGATTCATTTGGTCTAGGACAAAAGCACATTCAATCTCCTACTCCTGGACTGCTAAAGCAAAAAGCTCTGCAATAGCTGGGGGCAGGGGGTGGAGGGGAGCAGTAAATGAGAAACCATCTTTTATTTAATCCAGTAGCTGGAGTTCATAGGGTTTCCTGCCTGTTCCATCTGCGAGGCAGATGCAGCTCATCACTTTCTGAGCGGTTGAGAGGGAGAGCAGAGGATGCCCCAGGGCAGTGCCATCGGCACCAAATGGGAAGAAGGAGCAGCAACAGGAGGAGGTTGTGCTCCTCCAGATTAACCAAGGAGTGGGAGAAAAATCAGGCATTCTGAGCACACAAGTGTGACAGCCCCAGCACTGTCGACAGCAGGACCTCCCACCCAGCTCTCCCGATTGCTCCCACCCTACCCCAAACAGGACTGTGCCCAAAGCTCTCCAGGATTCACTGGGCAAGACAGAATGAGGCAACACAACCACTACCTCCAGACATGACTTCGTCCCAGCCTCTCGTCCTCTGCTGGATATTTTCCATCCTTACCTCATTTCTTCTGTCTCCTTTTAGCCTCCTATCAAATAAAAGCACTCCTCCATGCGATAAGACAGACGTTGTAAGCCTGTAATGAGGGAAAAGGCCAAAAGCAACAGCCTAAAACATGCCTAATCCTGGTAGCAGTCAAATCTCATAATGGATAATGAATGCTGGATGTCCCAGTTGTGATTTCCCAGCAGTGACACTGTGGTCCAAAAATAAAAAAGTCAACAATAAACTCTCAGACAGCCTTTCAACACACACAACCCCCATAGAGTTTCCTAATCCCTTTTCACCACCATCTGCCTGCCCCCATCCCCATTTTTTCTCATCTCTAGCAGGATTTAGGTATCCGTGGAAGGTAAAATAGCTTGCTCTAGACCTGTCATTGCAGTCATGGCAGAGTTTAATCTCAGACTCACAAAACATCCCACTCATGTCACTGTAAGAAATAAGACCTGCCAGACCAGACGTGACTTGCCATCCCTCTTCACCTTGCATCTTGTTTCCAAGGCCGATATCCCAAATCTCATAATGGGAAATTATTCACTAAGACTCTGTTTAGCCCCAGGCAGTGGGATGTACGGACATGAAGGCAGATAGTTTATATCCTGTATGAATTTAATGGAACCACACATCTATCCATAGTTCATATAAATGTCGAGTCCTATTTGGACATTTCCACGGAGTAAAAAGTTGTTACTCTAAGCTTGACAGGTTGTCACCGTATTTTTCATTGTAATGATTTATTTCACATCCTCTACTGCACACTGAGCCCCTGCAGACCCTCTCACAAGCTGAACGCTGCCCTGTGCCAGAATCCCACCGTGAACCATGCCAGAATCCCCACCATGGTGTGTGGGTCCCAGGACAAAAGCAGCCCCTCCCCTGGGGCAGCTCAACACAGATTTACCTGATGAATCTCCCACCATAGCATAGCACATGCCAAGCAGAAAACAGCCCCTGCCCTGCTCCAGCCTCTTTCCTGAAGCAATTTGCTACATAATGATTATAGAGTTGAGGGAAGGCAATTTCAAGAAAATTAGTTTCTCTGTAGAAGGAACAGAAGAGAGGAACTACAATAATAACCTGATACAATCATTTATTTTAAAAGCAGCTGGCACTGCATGAAGCAAACAGAGACAATTTAGAGGCAATTCTCTGCAGAGACGGTACCACCTTCCCCAGCTCTGGGGCACGGGCAGAGGCACCGCCTCACACGCTGCAGAAACCAGAGACTCTTGCTCCAGAGAAGCAAATACCAAGACTTCTAAGAGAAAGGGTGACAATTTACAGGTGCTGTGACTGCACATCCCCACACTCCCACATCTTAGGGAATACAAGTCTTGTTACTCATTTCCTTCGGACACCTCGTGCTTCTTGCAGGAGAACAGACATCCTGATGGATATAAAGCAAAAGGCCAGAGATTAAACTAATTAAGGCCTGGAAAAAGTACTAGTACGTCACAGAAATGCCATGAACCATGTAGTTCTACAGCCTGTTTTCTCATCTCCTTCAGAGGAGCAGGAAGAAATTTGTCCTGGACTCCACTGGATGCTGTAAGTAGGAGAAGTGATAGGAAACTCTCAGGTCCAACCTTGAGCAAGATATTTCTATTTTCTGTACCTCCCAGTTTACAACTGTCATCCTCACAGGTGACTTGTAAGATGCAGTGTTGTTTGATACTCATGTTTTTGAGCTTCTTCAGAGGGTTGACAGTCAGAAGAGGGCTGGGGCCTGGATTCTCAATCATCTAATAAATGTAGAACTTAAAGATGTCAGGGATAGAATGTTTTCATTAGCTGTATCGTGTTCCAATGCAAAGATACCCTAAGAGATTTCTTCTTGGAGAGAAGTCAAAGAAGAATAATTGTTAAGGAGCAATTAATACTATATTCCTTCTTTTCTGTTTCCAAACATATTTCATTTTGTAACTTTGTCGGCTGACTCTTTGCCCTTGCAAGCTGCTGAGAACCTACCACATCCCAGGAAGGGAACAGAGAAAGACACCTTCAGGACACTCAAGTGTTTCTCACTCAGCTGTACCCGTACATCCTGCAGTAAAACCTTGGTGCAGCTCCAGGGATGTTACCCCATGGGGGGCAGGGGCAGCATGGGGGACATCGCCTGGGACACAGGACAAGCCCTGCAGCATCACAATCACTGCTCTGTGACAGGCTCCACACCTCTCCTTGATGCCTCAGTTGGGACCTGGGCTCACCTGAACTGGGAAAGCTGCTGCTGGTGGCGATGCCACAGTGGGCAAGGATCACCTGCTGCCACATGATGACGCTACACCACATCTGTGCAAACATGAAAGAACCAATCCCAGAGGCTGAACCACAGTCTGGCACCACTTTCACCCTGGTTTTGGCCAGTTCTTGCACTACACATCTAATTTGGTAGCCTGAGGAACACTACGGGGACAAGCGTGACAGCCTTATCAGAGAAGCCCCATCCCTCTGACCACAGTCAAAGGAGCTTGTACTCAGATCAGCTCAGCAAGGCACATCAGAGATGCTTTCTTACCCAGGGAAAAGGCCTAGCATCACAACGATTCCCATTTGCAAGCTATAACAATTACTCACTGAAGAAGGCACAGAGAGAGGACCAGAAGGAGCCGAGGCAGAGACAAGCTGTGACACAGGCTGGCCTCGTGTCCCAGCCAGTGGCTGCAGCCAGGCCCAGACAGGCAGCTGCCACCTGCACTGTTAAATACGGTGTCCCCTTGCTCTCCCCTGGCGGTGCCGATGAAGTCACCAGCTGATGTAATGGTGGCTGAAGGGCTGCTGGGGCTCGCCGGCTGCCACACAGCAGTACTGTCTCGTTTGCAGAGGGGAGCTGATCCTGTTCTATCCAGCTCCTTCCCCCATGGAAAACAAAACAAAACTCACAACAGAAAGCACCCCAACTCTGAAGTTTTCAGCAATTTCTTAGACTTTGATGGCCTGACATACACCGGGGAAAATACAAGTAATCCTCACATTCCACCCTGCCAAGGCTTGCAGAAGAAGATTGAAAAGGAAACTCGGATGTGTGGCAGTCCCCTAGAAAGCAGCTATCTCACAGCAGCCAAGGACACTACGGTAGGATTAGAGTCCAGCTAATAAACCCTTTCATAAGATGGCACTAAGGGCCATGAGGGAGCAGGATGGTGTTGCCCAGTTGGATATGTGCTATTATCCTGTGAGAGGACAGCTAAAGAATCAGATATTTATCTGGATCCTAAAGACATCCTGAAGCGTATGATCTGCAGGTGCAACGCGGGGCTTGCTTTCAGAACCTTTTGGCTGAACAGCACCTTCAGGCTCCGGCGCAGCCCTGCCTTGTCTCTGCTAATCAGCATCTTATCCTCCTCATGCCTTTATCAAACACCATCACTGAATTGTCAGATTTCACAAGAGTCAAAGTTCACAAGCTGCAGCAGAGCCTTCGAGTTCTGGTGGTTCCTAATGTCCTAATTTTCTTCTCACATACACTCCAGTAGAAAGTGTAGTTGTTCTAATCCTTCTGTTCCTTCTAAGTGCATTTATAACCTGAGATCTTCTCTCCTCTCAGCCTTTATATTACACAGCTAAACCTTTTTTTTCATGTTGAATGCATTGTCTCCAATGGGAATGACCAATTATTCCAATAAGGTTTCAAGGCTATTAACATCTTCTGCCTCTCCTGGGACAAGCTTTCTTGATACAACTTTTCACAGCCCATTGCACTTCTATTCTTACCCACTGAGAGCAACCCCCCCCTCCCCTGCAAGCATTGCTCATTAAACAGATGACCTTTTTTCTTTCCTGCAACCAAAATTATCTCACAAATCTGATCAGGATTTGTAAATGGCTTTATTTCTGCCTGAAGCTCAACTGTCTGGGGAGGCAAGGGAGTATTTAGTATTCCTTTATATCACTTATCCTGGCTCTGTTTTCCCTGCTGTTGCTTTAACAGTGGAAGAGATGCCCTTCACAGACTTGGAGAGTGCAGCAATCTAATCAATTGTATCCCTGGACTCTGACACCATCTGCTGAACCTGCTCTGAAAGCTCTCCTTTTGGGCCAGATTTGTTCAATGCAATTACACAACTACTAATTCCATTCCTTCAGAGTCCAGCCCTCGCCAGCAGGTTGATTTTTCCACACTGATTCTCCAGTGTGAATTTCCACCCTTTCCTTTCCACAGTGAGGACATTCCGATCAGACACGTCACAAAATCTAAGCAACTTTAAAGAAGCAAATCTCAGTAGCTGCAGACCTCCATTTCCAGTTTCTTCCTTCCCTGGAAGGGTCAGCAGGCACTGCAGGTTGCTACAAATCTCAAGTAATAGACAGACCGACTGCAATAGCACTTGCTGAACTATATACCAAAGTCAAAGTGCTGGATTTTCAAGTGTACCCCCACAAGAATGTATTTAAACACCTAAAGAAGCACAGCTGACGGGCTGAGTCAAAACATGTGCTGAATAATGAACAAGAAAGGGAACAAGCTTGCCCTGTGCTTGTGGGCTTTGGAACTAGGGGGAAGCTGCAGGCATAGGGGACTCTGGCCCAGCAGCATTAGATGTCTCTAGGGCTTCCTGCTTTTCTTGGTGGCCAAGTGCAGATGAGAGGCACAAAGACTCAGTGCCTCAGTTCACAGCTACCTACCCTTTCAAAAGAGGATGCCCAGTCTGCCACATGCATCACACATTTCCTAGTGTAAGAGGTGCGGCAGTTCAGTGTCATTAGGCTAAAGTTCCCCTTGCCAACTAACTGGATTTTAATTAACACAACTCATTGCTTTTCCTAGTCAACAGCAATCAAAGATGTAGAATGCAATACCAGTCAGGAGATTTTATTTTCCTCAAAGAAATCCCATCTTGAATGACTCTTCCATTCTCCCCTTCCTTCTTTAGCTTTTTGCTCCACAAAGCCCACAGCAGTGAGGTGCTGGTGGTGAACCCTCCCCTGGCAGCCCTGTTCCCATAGCACGCTCTCGCAGACAGGTATTTTGCAATCTCCGCAGCCTGCACGCTTCCCCCCTGCAGGGAGCTCTGCAGCCTGAACGAGCTCAGCAGCAAAGCATCCGCCTGACCTGCACAGCCCTCGGCCTGCTGGCACAGTCTTCCACCCTATTAGCTTCTCTTCTCCCCACAGGGCACAGGAGAGGCAAGGGTCAACACGATCTTAATCAGCTGTCAGAGCCTGCAATTCCAGCAGATGCTTTTTATGAACCCCTGCCCTCCTGCCTTCATTCTGTTCTGCAGAGGCCAAGCTGGGGATAGTTCTCCCAGGAGTTCATCCCAGCTGTTGAACATTCCACATTCATAAAGCAGGTGCTTCTGATTTCCTCCAGAAGTAGCTCTCCAACATGGGCTTGTCTGGAACATAAGCCTAAGTAAGCATTGCCCAGTGGTGGGCTGCAGAGCTCCCCATGGCCACTGTGTGCCCACCTCACCCTCTTTTCCCTCCACAGCATCCACCAAGGCTAATGGTGCTCTTAGCTGCACCTGCAGGACACCACCTTATCTGCAGCTGCCCAAAATCACTCTCTGCTCTTCAGCTCACAGAGGGGTCCCTGCAATCCACACCAGGAGCCACAGATTTTTCCATTTCTTGTTCTTTCTAAAGACTCAGGAGAGAAGTGTTGCATTTGCAGAACCTTTTTGCATCGTGTTCTTCCCTGGGGATACATCCTTGGCAGGGCTTTGGATCTATAAGGCATAAAATCTACTTGCAATCAAGGTCCTGCCAGAAAGTTATCCACCTGCAAAGATAGATAGGTCTCTTGGTTCTCATTAGAGCCTGCTAAACACCCGATAAAATTAACTCCATGCACTCAAGGGGAGCTTTCACTTTTTCTGAGCAGTCAGCTTGACAGTATTCCATGTAAATCTGTCATTGTTCAGCCCAGCAGCTTCTCACTCCACAAGAAAAAGGTATACCCAGTAGCAGGTGGATACTCCTGCCAGCCTTTTCTCGCAAGATGTTTCAGTTAGACGCTACTGAAGCTGACTTCCTTCTTAGAAAAAAAAAAAAAAGCTTCCCCCAGCCAGCAGCATCCTCTCTCCACAACAGAGGGACACAAAGTCATGGCCAGCACTGTTAACCAAGAATACCTGCCTTGAAGCTCACTCATACAGCTTATTGACTCCACATTATGGATCCTAATTATACATTTTAATTAAATGTAATTACAGTCCCTACTTATGCAAACAAACATGCTGACTGTAATTACAAATTTATGAAAAGCAGTTATGAAGTATAGATTCAGTTACAGAGAAAACCACTTCTGAGAGCTCCTACCCAGGTCCTATCCACTCGGCAACTGTCAAGCCCAAAAATACAAGATAGTCTCACAACTAAGAATCAGTCCAAGTGGCCCTGTAGGAAGCTGCAAGTAGCAAGGATGAGGACAGAAGGATGATGATATTTAGCGGAGTAAAATTGCGAAGTAGCCTTTCCTTCACCTTTCTTGTTTCTTTCTGCCCATAAATTCATGAGTCCCCACCAAAGGATCACCTAAAACTCAGCCCCAAAATTTCCCTTATCTCTTGCTATTTTCTTTCTGCATGCAAGCAGTTTGGCAAATGCAGCCATCCTCAGGGCAAGGCTACTTTTTTGCAGCTCAGGAATTAACACATTTGCAGAGCAGTGGGTGCCAACTGGGAAAGGGGGAGGAAAAGGCAGGGGGGGAGGGAAGGATTCACTTAGGAACTGCTACAGTATCTAACTATTAAATCAGATGCATATCTTCCCAATTTACTCTCCTGAAAAAAAAAAAGAGACTCAGCTGTTTTTCAGAATAAAAACATACTCTTCAGAGGTCAGTGCTCTAATTAAGTACAAGACTTGAAGTAAATCAGGACATTTCTCTAGTTGACAAAACATCTTTGGCACTGCCTATTTCTATGTGCCTTTGCAGTTCCTAATGCCACCTTCCTTTTGCTTGTTAGACATTTTCCATCTCAATGGCTTCTGGACACAGGGACTCCCTCTGAATTGCCCATTTCTGTTCTGCTATTTCACACAATTGCCTCATAATCCTGCACTCAGTCACAACCTGGTTTATATACCTGTGGGAGACTGGGGATTTTTCTTTCACCCCACAGTTAAGAAGGAAAAGAGAAATCGTATCACACAGCTTTGTTGAATGCAGTTTTAAGACCCTTATCCCAAGTTTTTGGTTTCATCTACTCAAAGACTGGTGTCATTTTACAATCTGCCTTTTCTATTATCACAGGCACCAGAAAGCGTTCATGCAAAATACTAATGAGAACTGAACGCATGCAGTAACCACATTTCATCTCCTACACTTGCTAAAGCATTGATGTATCACATGTGAGGAGCGTTAAGGATTCTACCTGCAAAGCATCCGGGAAACAGGAACAGAAGAGAGCCTTCAGAGGTGAAAAAAAAAAGCCTACCATTCTAGAAAAGGACAAGGAGCTGGAAACTGTTCACACAACAAATTAGTCTGGAGTTGAAACGTGTAACTCCTAGATGTGACTAATTGCTCACCTCCCATCTATCTTAGGCATATGGCTGGATCTGATTGCAGCTGAGCCCCTTTATTCCACACCGCAATAGAGCTTGTGCTATTAAGCAATATATCTAAGTAAGATAGGAACAGTAAAGATGCAAATAGCAAATATTAGCAATAAACCACAGCCCCGGATAAACAATGAACAACTTTCCCCTTCCCTCCCTGACCCCTCTGGTAGCAAACACAGACATCACTGTCAGAAGAGTCTCAGGGGAGGAAAGAAACATCTCCCATCCCCATTCAGTCTGCATCTCGGCTTTGTCACCAGGAGCCACCGTTTATCTTCTCGAACATCTTTTACCATCACCACAACACTAAGCTTTAGCCCAGACAATAACATCCCCACAGCACTTCTCCCAAACAAGTACACTACTTGTGGCACAAATGGCACAGGAGTAGAAAAAGGGGCTATTTCCATCCTGTTTCCAATGCAGCTAATTAGCACGTTTGTTTCACTAGGCATAGTTTGATAACAAAGCTCTGCAAATGGACCAAAGTTAGAGCCATATTAGTAATTAGATTTTAAGTGGTTAACGGTTTATCAGCAAATGCTTCCTCTGTGGGGTGGCTCCTGTGCTGCTTCCCTCCCTGCTCAGCCCAGAGGGGAAAGCGCATGGAGGGGGCCGGGGAGGAAATAAATCGCAGAAAACATTACCCTCAGTGACTCCGTGGAGGATGTTTTCAGCCAAGTTAGGGGCTGAAGCCCTACGTGATGGGGAGGAGGGAGCTCCGCGGCCCTTCCACCAGCGAATGCGTGCTCGCAGGCACCAGGCCGAGGGAGGGCTGGCTCCCCCAAACCGCTCTGTTGGCACCCCGTGGCGGTGGGTTCACTGCTGGGGGGCAGTGAAAGAGTCTTCCTGAGAGCATTAACACCTCTAGTGATGCCACTGGATGGGGAGAAGACGCCCACCCCTTTTGCAAAGCCTAGAGCAGAGACAGTCGCTCTGCTGGAGCCCGAGCCATCAGCCAGGGAAGGACCCTTCAGCCTAAGTAACAGGTAATTCTTAAGTAAATGCATCAATGTCAAATGAACAATATTTCACAACCTTTTTAAGTTCACCCATTTTCCGAGTTCGGTCAAGATTCGCCTTGTGCTTCTTGAAGCCATTAGTCAGAACTACATCGGGCTGACAGAAAGGACAAGTCTTACAATTTAAATACTACACAAGCGACAGCATTCAGTAGGAGCAGCAAAACGTCCAGGGCTTCTTGCGGGGGCCACAGCGCATTGTTCGAGTCTCCTTCCTCACAACACGCTCTGATGCATCACCCCATTCCACGAACATTAGTAGTGGTGCCACAATTATAATAAAAAAACTGACAGGTTTTAACATGAAAAAATATTTCTTATATAATTATTCCAAGCAGTAGCGAGCTAAGGCGGCAACCAAACTACACCTGTGAGCATCAACCATTTCCCTCTTCTCTTTCCCTGATTGACACGACAAAGGAACAATGCCGTTAAACGGGAGCCCTCGGGCACTCCTGAAGTGCAATCCTTTGTGACCGAGGACAGCTTTTGTTCGGTTCTCATAGGGTACTTAACGGAGTTGCCATCTGTGCCTCGCCTTTCAACACTGCAACGGTCATTTTTTTTTTTTTTTTTTTTACTAAGTCTCAATAATCGAGATACTTTTATTTTAGAATTCGGCGTTTTAAAATACGGTAGTTCTAAAACCTGGCAAGGTGTCTTGCGAATACACATGGAACAACTGGCTTCAGGGTCTTTCTGGAGCTCTACCAGTCTCTGCGTTAAAGCCAGCCCCAGTACCTTTGCGTCAGCCCCCCAGGATCGGCACTAGGCATCCCATCTTGCGCCCGGAGACTTGACAAGAGATCACCCCTCCGTGCCGTGTCCCCCTTCCCCGCAAGGTCCCGGACCAGCGGGGACCAGCAGAGACCAGCGCCGGGACCCGCCGGCCCCGTCCAGCCCCGGGCTGACAGCGAACGCTCAGCTTCTCCGGCTGCTCAGGCGATGTGAGTCAGTAAAACTCACTTAAGCGTTATGCTGCGCTGGCAGCGCCTAATTAAATGCTAATGAACCGGAGGGCAGCGTGTTCAAAAGGCAACACTGTCACTCGCAGAGCAGGAACTTTTTTTTTGCCTGCTATAAACAACATACAGTTGCCAAAGTGCAACGTCTTCCTTCGCTACGATCTTCATCCACTACCTTGTTCTTCACCAGAGCTGCCTTTCAGCTACAGCGAGTACAAAACCGCACGGTGGATATCAAGTACTTCAACTACTTTAGTAACGCAACCGATGCTTGTCCTCCAAAGGACACCAACGAGAAGGTGCACACGAGAAGGGGTGACTGACCACACTCCCGGAACACAGCAAGCATTCCTCCCATATTTAACTCACGCTTTCCAATCAATCACCCCTAACAGACCACAGGAACAAATTTGCCGGTGTTTCAGCCTAAAGATTGTTTTTTCTCACTGAATCCCCGGTATTACAAAGAGATGGTTTGCACATGCAAGAAAACATCATTTTTTTTTTCCCATGCCAGGGAAAATTTTGCTTTTGTCATCTGTGAGATTATGAGTCAGCCCCATGTTCGCAGGCAAGGAAGGAAAAAAGAAATTTCTTTATCTGCACTTACAAATACTTTTGGGAGCTGCTCTTTTCTACGGCAACACGCAGCACAGAGGCAGCTACCCAGATGAACCTCAGACCCCCCAGTCCCTTGGCCACCCAAGTCCCTGCCCCAGAGTCAGCTCTGACTCTGCACTCAGTAGGGCTTCAGTGCCTCAGTTGAGGGCTGCCTTTACTCGTAAACAGATTTGTCTCCTTCCTCTACATTCTAGCAAGATTTGTCAATCTTTGTGAAATGAAAGCGAGGCAACGAACAAAGACTTTTGACATTTGTCATGTTTTCCACAGACCAGGGCTGATTCTTGTCCCAGGCACCCCAGGGAAAGCGGTAGCAGCTGGTGTTAGAGGAAAGCTATTATTTTCACCCTTTGACAAAAGACATTTCCATAAGGCCAGAAACCACAGCACGTACAACTACATATTTCTGCAAAGTCAGTTTTGCCTCCTGACAAGGAACTATTTGTCTGCCAATAAGGTGCCTGAAGCTTTCTTCCCCTTTTAGCATTGATTAAAAGCTTTTGAGCACCTTCTCTCCACTACAGAGGCTGACCCCTAGACCAAGCAAAACACAGCTCCTGACAGCTCCAAGCAGGAGAGACCCTGCTGGGCTCCCTTGGAGGAGTTGCAGCCTTTGGCCGTGGGACAGGAGGAACTCAAAGGCAGGAGCAGGCAGAAAGCATCAGAGGGGTGGCAGGAGGTTCCTCCAGCCCCAGTGACAAGAACCAGCAACTCCTGCCCCAGCCCCCATACCTCTCAGCAGGACCCTGCAGCCACCTCAGGCCTACAGTACTCACATCTGCCCTCAGCTCAGCCCACACCTGAAATGAAAGAGAAGGATTCCTCCCTCCTCACCTTTTATAGGGCCCTGGTGCAGCCCCTGCCCCAGCTGAGGGCAATGAGCATTCCATCCATGCTGCCACCTGCCCCACTGGCAGGCATTTGAAATCTGCTCTCTCCTGCCTGCCTTCCCTTCAGGAGTCAAATTTGCTGCATTCTTTCCTGCCAGTAACACACAGATCAATTGTCCCAAGCTGGTGGGGCTCTAGGGACGATTTACCCCTTTGCCTTGCAAAAAGAGCAAAAGCCTTTGACTCTCACTGTGCAAGGAGAGAGGCTGTGGGATGCTGTCTTTAGTCCACTACTGCCTGTGCCCCCTACCATCTCCTCAGGGATGTTACTGTGTCTCTGGAGCGTGTTTATGTCCTGAGAAAAGATCAGCTCCCCGGCCCTGATGTCCAATGCACGGCTCTGAACCTGCAAAAGGTCCTGCCACTGTCTTCTGTGAGCCTTTTCCTAAGAGCAGGTTTAGTATTTCCTGCTAGCAATTTCAAAAGGTGCTAATCTAATGAGTCATTAGAGACAAATAAAAACTAGGAGAAAGAAATTGACTTAGCACTTCTTTCCAAAAAATACTGTAATTGGAGAATTTTAAGTAGAGTGAACCAGAGCAATTTTAATAATATTAAGCTGAAATTGACAGCAAAATGAGTGAATACAAAAAAGCAACAAAAACCCAAATATATATAAACCATAAGGCATTGTGAAAAGAATATGATTAAGCTTTCAAAGTTATACATTCAAAATTTAGACAGTGCTGGGAATGAGGTCTTTTTCTGCTCTGGTTAAGAAAGATCCCTACCATATAATCACATAACAAAGACTATGCAATAATTCATACAAAGGGAGCTGCTACTTGCAAGCTTCATGTGGCTGTCATTCACCCTCCCTTGCCCAGCTCTGCAGCACTAGTGACACACCTGCCCCTGCGGCACGACCTGCACATTGCTGGGACCACATTTCACCACACAATTTCTATGTCCTAAAAAGAAGTCATCAGACTGGAAGTAATCAAAATAGCACCGTTGTCCCATCTGTCTTAACTGGGGGAAGAGAGACGTCCGTTTACTGGAGTGCTTTAACAGGATCTGAGCGGTGGGTCCTCAGTTGCACAGGCTCATTTACACCTGAGGAAACGCAGGAGGGCATGGGGTCTGAGGGGTCTGTCCAGAAGCTCCAGAAAGTGGGTGGAGGAATCCCCGGCAGCTGCTTCACTCATCAGAGGAGCTGCCACCAAAGAGTGCCCTGTTTTCTGAACAGTGAGTGAAATGAGATGTTGCTGTATTCTCATTGCCAACCACACAAGGAGCAAATTCCTTCAGTGGTTTAGGTGGTTCTTCTTACATCTGCCAAACAGTACATGAATTGCTGCTCAGCAGGGAAACCGGATTCCTGAAGATTGCCACAAAGTCCAAATCATGTGAGCCAACCTGTGCGTGTCTTGGCTGCTCTTTCTCAGCCTCAGGTAGAAATCACAGTTTTTACTGTAAAAATAAACGTGAAAATTCCCATGTATATTTCCTGCCTTCATTTTCATTGTTATAGCAGTGAAAATAACAGCAAGGCTGCACAACTGTCAGATACTGATTAAATATTTTAGCAGCTTGCTAAAAAGGTCAGAGACACTCTACAGAAGAGCAGCTTGGCTGAGGGTGAGGTGTGGACCAGCAGCTCCCAAAAGGGCCCTGGGAATCGACCTGCGCTGCCACTCATCACCCAGGGTCAGCGCTATCCTCAGGGCTGCCTGCGCCAAACTCATTTCAAAGATGATGATGGAGCAAAAAGAAGGAAGGGGCTGTGACAAATAGCCGTGGTTTTGTGCAGCGAGTGCTAAGTGCACAGGGTCGGTCACTAAGAAGGCTTTTCACCCCCTGTGCTCCATGTTTACACTTTGGAGGTCACAGTGATTCTCATCCCTCACTAAATGTGTCTGGAGAAGGAAAGACTATAGATGTTCCCGTTATAAAGGACTATTGGGTCAGTACATGTGTGGAAATTGAGGCTGGACTGAGGTGTAGGGTCGGAGAGGTCAGGAGGGTTTGGCTTGACCAGAGGTATGAAATGCAATGTGCTCCTGCTGGTGCCTTCTTCATTCCTGTGTCTCTGGTGCAGAGCAGCAGCAGGGAACCACTGCAGAAAGGGCTGTCTGGCACAATTGCTGGCTTTCACTTTTCAAAGGTGGACAGAACACCAGACCACATCTTCAGAGCATTGTTGCATCAAAAAGAACTTTTCGGCCTCTCACTGTAGGGCAGATTGGTGACATTTATGGTGTATGAATGTAGCCTGCAGTAGCTGGCTGATACCAGCTCCCCCACTAGTTGTTAAGTTTCATTTGTAAAATAGCTGCATTGATCACAGCAGATAATTACTTGTTAATAATGGCATTCCTGATAAATTGCTCCTACCATGAAATTTACTGCAGTGGCTTTGACACTTTCCTCTTGGTGAGACTTGCAATGTTTGATAAATTACTGCTTCATGCTTGAAAGCTTAACAGGCTTGCTGGGGTTTTTTTTGTTTGGTTTTGTGGTTTTTTTTTTTAAAGGATGGTGGAAGAAGATGAAAACCAGTATTAGTCTGGAGTGATATTTTCAGACAAACCATGATCATAGATATTAAATTGGAATTCAACTCTAACCATTTAAATGATGGTTCAAGAGAGAGAAAAGCGAAGCAGGGACAGGGATTTTTCTTCCACCAGCTCTTGGCACTCTGTGCCCTCAGCCTGTAGCTTTCCGAGGCAGTCACCAGAGCCCAGGGGGCTGCAGCGCTGTGGGATCATGTGCCTGCAACCCTCCCTCCCTTGTGCTGCCAGCCTTCCTGCCAAGCTCTTTCCTTAAAAGTGTCATCCTGTCCCTCGGTCTGGGTGTCCTTCCACTGATGTGTATACGTGGGACGCTCTTCTGGGTACATTGCACTGAGAGACTGCAGGATACAGGGTGGCAAGAGAGAGAAACTCAGATGTACGCAACGGTAAAGAAATAAGGATATAATTACTACAGTGCTAGTTTTTCACTGTGTCACATCATCATCATTACTGTTATTATTAATAATAACAACAACAGCAATAACACCACCACCAAATACTGCCAGATGCCAGGGGGATTACCGTCAAATTAATATTTAGCATAGTTAGGATTAAGCAGGAATAACAGCTTTATGATTAGAGTCTGAAACTGCTGCTAGTAATGACTGATTATGCTCCTGCAGAGGAAGAATTATAAGTACTTAGGGACAAATAACCTTCCAAAAGTTGTTAGCATTGTAAAGCAGAAAAGTATTGAGCAGACGAATAAATTGTCTGCTGCAATGGGGCTGCATGTTTTGTGGCCAGAGAAGTAAGGTGAGGGAGGGTGTGACAGCAATCTCCAGTAGATAAAACAACAGTTGCTTGTCTCCATGCCCACAGCTAACAAAGCTTCAGGGAAAAGCTAACTTAAAAGCAAAAAGGAAAAAAAAAAATCCTTCTCAAATTCCTGCTGCACAGTGGAACAAGACAGACTCTTCACTCTGCATGGGACTTTTATCCCTTATATGCAGAGACCTTGTTTAGTGGAAATTATTTTAGCTGAAACTTGGCAAAGTCGCCCTTCTGCCAGTTTACAGCTCATTAGGTTTGTCTTTATGAAGTTTTCCACCTCCTCAGGGCTCCTCTCAGTGGTCTGCTTTTCTATGTGTTTATTTTCTCCAAAACTGCTATCACTTGGCAACATGCAACAAGGCAGAAGCAGCAAATTTGTTCTGTGGTGCAAAGCTGGAAGTGAGAGAGGGGATCCTGGGGGGAATCCCCACCAGGAGGAGACAGGCAGGGAGTCCCAGTGCTTGAAACACACCAAGGGTGTTCCCAGTGTTCTCCAGGGGGGGCATTTTCTCTGCCACCTGGCAGGTCACCCAAGGATTGGAGGATAAATCTGATACGCAAGGGTCCCGCAGGAAAGAATGTAGCCCCTTGGGAACAAGACTACCTTTTACAATACCTGTGTACTGTGACCAGCAGCATGGTGTGGTGCAGATGGCAATGCCTGGTGCTCCATAAAACAGCCAAATAAATGAAAAAGGATTGTCCACCATTCTTCCATGCTGAGGCCATCTTATCTGAGTCAGATGAAGCTGGAAATGGTGAGGGGACACAATGATGGGCTGGGAGCCGTTACAGGAAAAGACTAAGAGATTTCGCAGTGAAGCTCCTGTGACAGGAGCCAGGAGAGATCGACTCTCCTCCACACACTGCCTGAGACTTTTTTTGTGACAGAAAAACATTGTTTATTCCCACTTATTGCTGCACTCATGTCCCTTCTTGGCTCTTCTTCCCTGTCTTTCAGATTGTCTCTAAATGTGTATGTTGGCAGGATCTGCCAAAACAAGGCTGTTGCTCAGCAAGAGGTTCTCACGATGCCATTATGCGATTATGTGCATCTCACTATCTGGTTACCACTTCCGTATGACCTGTAGCAGCTAGATCCATTCAATGAGACAGGAAGCCTGAAATTCTGTTAGTCACTGACAAATACATTGCCAGATTCACACAATAATTGATCTTACACTTAATGCACTTACAGGAGTGCATTAATTTAATTCCATATGCAAACATACCTGCTGAAAACACAATGTACCACTGCATATGCGAATCCAATCAGTAGATACTCCGATTACTCACATAGAAGAAAATACATGCAGGATCCTAAGTGCAACATGTCTTTGTCATGGTCTTGTTAATGCAGGAAACGTGACTTTCTCTAAGTGGCTGTACTGGGAACGTACAGTTCTTCCAAAGGTGCCCTCATGTAGTAGAACACGGCAATATGAAGTGCATTCATGTAATTACTGCACCTAAACACATCTGCTGAAGAAAAAGCAAATGAATTTGTGATGTCCATATACCACATCCTCTCCACCTCCCCTGCCACGTAAAAATTTTCTTTAAAAAGTTTCTTGCTGTACACTCTGGGCAACATTGAGCTCAAGCACCTCACAAAACCCAGGTGACTCCTACTGAAAAGAAGGAGTGCGTGTTGCACCCTCCTGGGCTTCAATGTATGTGCAATGGGATTACCTGAATATCAGCAGAGATGCTGCTTCCTGGCCGGGGATGGCGAGAGGTAGCCCTCCTCAGGTGTTCTTCACCAGGTGATGTTGTCCCTGAACTTCAGCCTCCTGGGGCTGGAACTGGGCTGGGGAGATGCAGTCTCATGGGTGTCCTTGCTTCAAACACCTGGGCTGGAACAAACACCTAGCCGAGCCTGCCGCTTTGGGACACGGACAAGCAGCTATTTGTCTGAGTCTGTTCCTGGTCCGAGACACCTTCCAGATACTCAGTCTATCACAGCCAGTGTTTGCACAATTCTCCCACTTCAGCTGTCTGTTTCAGACAGACTATTTCTGCCTCTAATATAAGCTGAAGGGTGTGCAGGGTGGGAAGTGTGAATAGGCTTTTATAAACATCATGGATTTTTTTGGTAGCAGTAGGGAGGTGATGACTGCAAAATACAGCATTTTTACCCAGCAGTTGCCCTCCAAGAGCTGGTTTTATTTGCTCAGAAGCTGACAAGGAGAAGGAACACCAGGCAGGAGGAGCACAGCTGAGCATGTCCCGGGCATCCTTTGCAGACTCCTGAGCACTGCAGACATCGGGAGGCACACAGGCCTTGACAACAGCCAATGGGATTGACGTGGGCTTTGCCTTGAAATGGCAGATGCCTGGGTCCATTTCTACAAACAGCTTTGCATGGCTTTGTGTTTGCCTCAGGAGAAACCACAAACAGGGCTGTTGCTCAGTGCTTGTGTTGAGGCCAGAGGAAGGACTTGAAAAGCTCTGTGTGCAGCATGTGAGCGGCAGGTAAGAGTACGTCCCTCCAGACCTGCCGGCCAACAGCTGGATCAAGCTCATCTCCCAGTTTGGCTCTCCTAAGCAGAAGGGTGGCTCACTATGGGCCCAAACGTCCTTCTCTGGATGTAAGAGGAAACTGCTGTCTGAGGAGCAACCATTCCTGGTGCCGTTGGTTTCTGTAGGGACAGATGTGGTAGTTCTCCCTGTCCAGAAAGAGACATCCCAGGCTGGGGGAGTGACTCTCCCATGACTAACCCCTGTGACCAGACTCAGTGGCCAAATACTGACATGAGCTGCAACTCCCCTTTGCCTCACGCCCGGCGTTCTGACAGGGCTGTAGCAAGCACTGGACCGTTTCATACACTTCAATACAACCTTTCAAACAGAATGCTCTGAGGAGCTTTGCAATACATTTACTTTCTGCCACTGTCTCAGCCTTCCGTTTGTAGCTTCATGGTCAGACTGGTGGCTGAGGCTTGGCTGTAGTGTGGAGAAGATACAATGCCCAACTTCTTATTGGTCCAGACCTACGATGGGTGCATCACATCCTTTTTTGCTCAGCATCTGAAGCTCGGTTCACTGTTGCCTTGAACCACGTGTCTCTGAGTGAGGAGGGAAGCAGAACACTTTGGCCTTTCTCTCTTTTTTGAAGACACTGATTTTTCTGATGTCTGTGGATAGATGGGGGACTCTGACCTTGCACACCCAGAAAAGTGAAACAGGGGCAGAGAGAGATTTGTAAGAGTCTCCATGCTAAGATATTACCTGAAAACCAGTGTGTTGGTGCCCCTCTGTGATCCCAGCCCAGGCTGGATGGCATGCACAGTGAGGGGCTGGAGGGTCAGTCTGGCAGCCAGGTGGTCCCGCTGAAATATTTCCAGGCTGCTGGATTTTATATTCCTCTTTTTTATTGCTGCATCTTCTTTCATTTCCCCTTAGCTGGGAAGAATTTCAGATAAACATTGTTTGACATTTTAAAGTATGAAGTTTTTTGTTCCCTGTAATTACTCCAAATCTCCAAGAAAGCCTTAGGCAACTCTTAGACTGGATTTCTCTTGCTAGCTGGAGTCCCTGCCTTTTTGTTGGGGATGGAGGCTGTGTGTGTTCATTGCTTCTCCCCAGGATTTGATTTCAAGTGAGGGTTGAAATGCTTTTCCAGGGAAGTATCACTGCTGATGGGGAAAATAAGCAAATGGATGAAACAGGAGGGAGTTCCATTGGGCAAAATGTTACCATATAGGGTCTCTTGGTGGCCAGACTTAAATAAATCTTTGGGTAATCTGTTTCCCATGGTGCATGACCAGTTTACACACTCCACAGTGCAGAAGGGCAGAGGGGTATGAATGGTATTTTAAAAGAGCTGTATAAGGGATGGCTGATACTACGGGTGTATGATGCATATGTTTGCAGTCGTCATACTGGGCTAGCCAAGCCTGGCCTGTGCTCCCTCCTGGGCCCACAATAAATCTTTAGCACTCACTGGAGTGGATGCACAGCGCCAGAAGATTTTGGGCCATGCACAGAAGATGAAAGAAGTCAATGTAGTGGAAGTGTCCTTTAAGAGTGCCAGCTCCAGGAATGAGACTGAGTGTGGCGGGAAGTTTGTCAAAAGCTGGCAACATGCTCGTGACTAATTGACTTGGTTACGGGATTAATAATGGAGGGAAAGCTGATGGTAACTCCTCACAGCATCTTCTCATTGCCCTCCTATCGGTCTCTAAGCCAGTAAGACATTTTGTGTAATGTATCAAGTTCTAAAATTAAGAGAAGAACAATGAAAACCAGAAAGAAATCAACTTAAACTTGCTAACGGAGAGAATGAGCGGGCTGTGGCAAAATGGGGGTAGGGAAATTTAAGGGCTTCTGGTGTACATGTTGCACCGAGTAAAGCCCCAGTATTTGAAAACCATGCACTGCATGCAGCAGTGAAGTTTATGGCTTTGCTCTGCTGTCTGATGTCCCAGCTGGGCACCAATTAGGGCAATACTAGTTCAAAGCACTTATAGAACAGTATTAACCTGCAAAAAGAAATTTTGATCTGCAGCAGCCTGGAAGAGCGAGTGCTGAATGGTGTTGTAGTACCAAGGCAATAAGAAAAGCTTATTGCCTAGGCTGTCAAGATGGAGGAGAAGGAAAATCTGTTTCCTCATTTCCTGGTCACTTGCAGGTCTGGGATTATCTAGCTCTCCTGTAAGACTCTGTACAAGTACATTTTGTTTTATTGATTGCTTGCTAACTTTGATTTATTTACTGCACCCAAGATAGTCTGGCCACTGAGTTTGGCTCTTTTGGCTCCAGCTGCCTGCTGCCCCTTGGAGAATTGGACTCTTCAGATCTCTTCCTATCTCCCAACCCTTCTGCCAGAGACATTTCTAAACCCCTGCCCCATCCCACTTTGATTTGAGCTCCTTTTTCTCCTTCATCCTGTCTTGGGTAAGTGACGGAAAATGAGTTGTGCGGCTTGCATGGGGAGGGCTGTAATTGATGGGTTCTGCCTGCAAGACTATTTACTACAATATCATATTTAACCTGACGTGCAAGCAGACTGTGGCAGCTGGGAGCTATGATTCATGGCCGACATGAGGCCTCCAGTAGCACATAAGCAGGGACTCATGGCTCTTCCACTTAGCTAATCAAATGAAAATAGAAATTAAGTCTTCAATTAATCTTTCCCTCCCCCCTCAAGGCTTGCCTGTGGTGCTGAACAGACCCACATCAATTTGCCAGGAGCCAACAGGGAGAGGGAAGCAGGTTGGCAAGAGGCAGCTCAGATATTTTGCCAAAATATCAACAGTAAGCTAGAGAGAAAAGTCCAGGTTGTGGTTTAGGCTGTGGCTAAAAACCTAATTTTCAGGTGCTCACTGTAATGTACCTATAGATTCCTTTACTCAGACAGGTTTGGAGCTGGGCTGTGCGAGGTGATGCTGACATAGTGTCCTGCAGGTTCTGGCAGAATGCTTTCATGAAACCAGCTTTGTCTACTTAGTGCAGGAATTCTGAGCCTCTGAAGGAAAGAGTGTGTGTGTGTGCGTCCACATGTGTGTGACAGAGAGCAGATGAATTATACTTTAACATATGACTAGGGAGGGCAATGCATATGGGAGTGATGGGACTTAAACATTGGAAAATTGAATGTAAAACCTTACGACAAGGTAGACTGGGATAGCGACTGGAGCGAGAAAGGCCAGTGAATCTGTATTTAAGGTTAGAGGCGTGACAAAATAGCTCACAGCCTAAGCAAGGGGATTAGCTAGATGGAAGATGATTCCTGAAAGATAACAACTGCCTTTAAGCTTGACACATTTTGCAGAAAGTTTTGTTCACAAAGAGCCTTAGCCTTGGACAGAGGCAGCTCCAGCTCTTGGCAACTCTTTCCCTCCCAAAAGCCAGCATCCAAATGCAGCTGGGTGAAGAGTTCTCCCTTCTGCCTACACACACAGATAAACGTGGGCTGGCAATTAAAGTCCGGATTTTAAAATATGAGTTTGCATTTGATTGCTGTGCGTCAGTTGCAGAGCAAGTCATGTATATGCATGACTCTGCCTCCAAACCATCCCAGCTCACATGAAGCACAGGCTGATGCTCTTCATTTGGATCCAGAGACACATCTCCTGATCTCTGGTCAACGTCCTGATATTCCATTGCTTCCATACCTTGCAACAGCTAAAAATAACCAGTCTCAGTCCTGCATCTAACAAACAATCTGAAAGCAGCAGAACTGGCAGAGCACGTTTTCATATGTTACCTTCTTTGTTCCTCTTATTGCCCAAGCTCCCCCGGCTGCAGAGCCTGAGATCCATGAGACAGGACACATGTTCTTTCCTTCACATGAGCTCACTCTCATCCCCCATTTAGAGGGAAGTGTTTCTGAAATGGTAACTCCACTACAAGTTCAGCAAGACGTTTGTGCAAAGTTCAATAGACGTAAATATTTCCTCTTGAATACAAATACGTGGTTAAATAAATATATATACAATTGCATAGCACTGGGTTTGCTTACCAAGTTAATTTTCTTTCACAGGCTACTAAAGCAACTGCTGGTGGAAATTATTCAGGGCAGCCATGGGATTGGCGGACTGATTGGCTTCATGTGGGAGGATTACAGTTGTGCCTTTCATCATTATTTACATAGTTGGCTTCATTTCTTTATGGGCATCTTAGCATATTTTTTTTAATGTAAGTGTTTGTACCGAGACCTGAACATACCAATTAAGTCATTTGCCACACTAAATCTCACGGGAGTGGAGACAGCCATGCCTTGCTCTGATATTTTTGCTCTGCTGCTCTTTGCAAGTGAAACTCCACCATTGTGGGGACACATTAAATCGACCCTCAATGGCTACAAAGGACAAGGACACAAAATTGTCATCAAGGAGCCTTGCTAGGCACCTTCAAGTCACAATTCACGTTCATTTGTCAATAAACTTGGAGAAGAAACATATCCCCCCATTCAGCTTGCCCCACAGTAAGGAGCAGTCAACATCCTGGAGTAAGTCTTACAACAGGGACCACAGAAACGCTGCCATGGTGGCCAGATGCAGAGAGACAGGCTTCTCTCCCACCAAAAGGTTAGAGGAGAAGCAGAGATGCAGAGAGCTGAAGCAGAGGAGGTCCCACTGCAGGTCCGTGTCAGGTGGGCACCTTCTCCATTCTGTCTAGTGGGCCAAGCTGCCTGCCCTGGGGACGGCAAATAGCACCCTTCATGCCCACCTGAGCTGACAAAGGTAGTAATTAAGAAGCAGCTTGTAGGTGGGTGAGGAAGTGGCATTGATAAGGCAGGCGTCGAGAGCCCTTCTTGCTGTATGACCCTCACAAATGCTATACATTTCCAGGGCTCTGTGGAGTGCTGGGTGAGATCTATGGATTTCTCCAGCTGCAGCTCCAACGTGCCTTGGCAGACTTGCATAAAACAAACAAGAACATGAGGTAAAGCCTCGACATGATATAAAACGTTTCACAGATTCATCAAGGAAAAAAAAGAAAACAAACTCCCCACATGAGCAAACCTCAGACTAGCTGAAAACAATAACAACGTCAGTCTGCGTCAAGCTTTCTAGTGAGAGCTGAGCGCTGTTACACACTGATCTATACCGCACTCAGCTGCCCTGGAAACATTGCTGCTCTCGCAGTGGAAGACACATTCCCATTGCCATAGCCAAGTGTTGAAAATCTCTCTGCCTCAAGGGCTATCCCTCAGTAGAATAACACCCTGCAAGGTTTTCTAACAGTTTTTGGAGTTTCCTTATGTCATACAAATCTTAGAGATCATTTCCAAACATTTATGAGCCATTGAGTCGATACAAAGGCTACCACTAGGAGACTTAGACTCTGGTCTTGGTACAGCGACAGAATCTTCCCGCTTCAGTGAGATGACTGTTCTTGAATCCAGATCTTTCCAAAGGGCACCCGGAAGATTTTTGAGTGTGAGTGTCACCCCTAAATAAATCTTAGTACTGATTTTCACTTTGTGAGGTATTTGGTCTTTGGCTCACGCATAGGTGTTAGCTAGCCTTGAACAGCTGCACATCATAGAATCATTTTGGTTGGAAAAGACCCTTGGGATCATCGAGTCCAACCATCAACCCTACTCTACAAAGTTCTCCCCTACACCATATCCCCCAACACCACATCTAAATGACTCTTCAACACGTCCAGGGATGGTGACTCAACCCCCTCCCTGGGCAGCCTATTCCAATGCCTGACCATTCTTTCTGTGAAAAATTCTTTCCTAATGTTCAACCTAAACCTAACCTGTTGGAGCTTGAAGCCATTCCCTCTCATTCTGTCACTAATTACCTGTAAGAAGAGACCAGCACCAACCTCTCTACAGTGTCCTTTCAAGTATTTGTAGAGAGTGATGAGGTTTTCCCTCTGCCTCCTCTTCCTCAAACTAAACAGTCCCAGCTCCTTCAACTGCTCTTCATAAGATTTACGCTCCAGGCCCTTCACCAGCTTTGTTACCCTCCTCTGTACTCGAGAAACATCCAGTAGAACATTTAGTTACTTTTCCATTCACTTGCTATTTTGGGAGGTTGAAGGAGCAGCCTACAGGCTTGAATCCTAATCCTTGTTCTTCCAAGAGCCACAGAGCTCATGACAAGGAGATTTCATTCTTCATCCACAAAACCTTGGAAAAGTTACTACTGGTAAGGTGTCTGAACTGTCTGACAACGCCTGGAGAGATCTGGGAAAGTTTTATTATGACATGACACAGAGAACCCTTCTTCTGGAACTTAATGGGAGCATAGAAGAAGCTGGATCAGTGGACTGAGAGTCAGTATGGGCAGTCTCAGAAAGTCCTCTAAAAATTCCCATACCTTATTTTAATAACACCAAAAAATAGTTATAATTTCTGTCATTTGAATTTCAAATCCAACAGAAAGATCTACCTGATGCTTCTATTTTAAAATGTGATTCTTTCTTCTCCTTTCTTTTCATCTCCTTTTCAGAGCCAAACATCGTGTTTCATCTCCAAGCTCTGAGATTAAAAAAAGCCAAAACAATTAGTGGGGAGCTGATGAAGGTGACAGGGTCATAATTAGTGCTGTTCCTCTACAGCATGTGTTTATCATGCTAACAGAACAAGTCGCTCACAGGGTTAGAGTCATGAGCTGCAGGAGCATACATGCCTTTTGCAGCTGTAACACTGCTGCGTTTGTTCTGCAGGGAATAGAAGCACAAATAAAATATTTTAAAATAGCCTTTTTGGTGTGCAAAAGACAGACAAACTCGAGCAGATACTTGAGACCCGGGGCGAGAGCCGATGAAACCCAGCTTCCAGCTCTGTGCACAGCTGTTGCATCAGTTGTGCTCTAGGTACAAGGCATACATTTATTTCTACCGCATGGCAGCAGAGCAGACTCCTGTTCTTTGCCCCAATGTTGTTCCATGCTCAGCGTTACCCACAGCTTCAGTCAGATGGAAGCCTGCTCCCCATGACTCCTGGGTCACAGTCCAGAACCTTCCTGTGATGGTCTTTGCTGTCCAGAAGGACGCTCCCCACCAAGCAGAGAAGAAAGAACAAACACCCCCAAATGCAACTGCTGAAACTGCCCAGCTGGTTTTTGAATGTTTATCAAAGGACCAGAAAATAGGTCTTGAGAGAGCTACTAGTGGAAATCTGTCTAATTAGGTACTTAGTGAGCTTTTCAAGAACTCTTTGTAAGTAGTTTCTTTTCACTCTTCCAGATCAAGCCTTGATCACGTATGGTTCGGTTAGTGGGTGCTAGGTAGTATTTTGTGAGAACTTGATTAAGCTTCTTAAAACTGTTTTGTCTGTACTCACAGCTGAAAGTGAGTAGAAATCACCTGGCGAGGGCTTACCTGTGCAAATCCCTTGCTAATTAATGTCTTCTTAAGCGATTCGTTCCCTTGCCATATTGCTGTAGATTTTCACATTTTCCCCTGGTGTTGGAAAGCCAATTGGAATAAAGAAACAATCAGCAACTCTTACTTGACTATATGCAAACACATCGAGAACGAGTGGAGCAAGTGGGGAATAGAACCTGCCAAAGCTGTGGAGTGAACGTTACACGGTACAACCAGATGAGCACCTTTTATTACCCCCAAAAACTGATAAAAAATTGGATGCTTCAGAAGGGATAGCAACCTCTCTGCTTCAAGGCACTTCAGTCTTGGGAAGGGAAGTAGGGGAGGGAAGGAAAAACTCCCTGGTTAAATAATCCTGGAATTGCAGAGGGTTTTGCACTTTCCTTTGATGTGACTGGACCTGTAGGAAGATATCGCTGTCAATATATTCACATGGAAGCTTCTGTGGTTGAAATCTGCTAATTTTCCCACCTTATTGCTGCGTCAGCATGCCAGGGCAGGGGCAGGCATGAGCCTGCAGCAGTCTGCGGGGCTACAGTCCACCAAGAAAAGCAAGAGCCGTTTACCAAATGGCTAGAACGTTAGCAGTTCTACAGCTAACTCCTTGTTTTCACTGCAGTTTGGCACGTGTCTGCAGAAAAGTGCCCTGAGCAGTCAGTAATAACTTTAAATCATACAAACTGCATATGCCCTGCTGTAGGCTGGCTTCACATTTCAGCAATTATAAGTAGTTACATTAGTCATTTAAGAAGCTGATGTTTCTCATTGATGGCCTGCTCAGTATGCTGAGCAGAGGTAGAGGATTGCTGCAGGGTTAATAAAAGTCCTGAGTTTAGAGTCCTAAAGTCTGGGTGGAAAGTACCTTTCTAATTAAGCTCATTGACACCTGCTACCACCGTGTAGACTGTTATTGAACTTTCTTTTTATAACATATGGGCAAGTCTTAATTCAAGGGACATATGGAAAGCAGAAATAGGGCATCTCATCTCCTAACAAATAATGGCAGCACTACAGCAATTTTCATTCATCTGTGATCCTTCTCCAGCTGTTACCATAGCACCTCAATGCCTGGCAGCCCTGTGTCGTCTGCACAGCCTTTGTTTCCAGCAGGAACAAAGGATCCCTGTTGTTACCTCATCAATGCAGAACCAAGGTACAGTGGGACTAAGTGAGAGGGCAGAGAGCACAGGAGAAACCTGTGTCAGAGCATGGCATCAAACCTCCTTGACCCAAATCACGGCTTAATGCAGGCTCCTTCTTCCACAGCAATTCCCGAAGGCAGCATTGCTGGGCCCTTATTAAACCAAGAAGCAGCTGAAGCAATAACAGCCAGGACCACTGTTTCAGAAAAAACTTCTGGTGCCCGAGGCCTGCCTAGGGACTACTTGAATGTGCATCTAACAGCATTGAAGACTTGCAGCTCATATTTGCCTGCCAAGGGTCACCCAGGGAACAGAGACAGGTCTCCAAACTCCATGAATGAGTCACAGAATCACCTAGGTTGGAAGGGGCCTTTTAAGATCATCTAGTCCAACCAATTAAAAAAATAAAACCAAACCAAAACACCACACACACCACACCCCACACCCATGAGGGCTGCTGTCTGCAGGACAGCAGGACAGCCTGCTGCCCCAGTGCAGCTTTATCAGGGAAGCTAGGGCACCTTCAGTCCTTGCAGCTCCTTTTCCATGAGGTAAGGCAGGGCAATATTCACCCTGCTCACTTGCCTGTCTTTCTATTCCTCTTATCTGCCTTCAAAAGTTACTAGTAATGCCAACAAGGAAAATAATGTGATGTAGAGGAGAGACTATCTTGTCCTGACCTTGTGCTGGAGAAAAGGTAGAATCAGATGATTCCATAGTTGAGATGCAGGGCACACACAGAGTCTACGTGGTGAGTCACAGATGGAAGGATACTGTTTGTGCACACCTCATCACAGTATTTCAGATCTGCTTAAATCCTGGCCAGGAAGAGGAATTCAGTTAACAGCCTGATGGCTTTTCTGGTAACTTACTCTTCTCTTTCTGCGTTTGCCGGAGTTCATTTATCTGTTCTCTTTACTTGCCTTTCCACAGAAAGAATAACCAGTCTCTCAGATGGGTAAGCTTTTCGGAAAGCATATTGCAATCATTATAGGCTAATTTGCTCACCGATTCCAGGATCAATAGCACTTTTTGACAGGCACAGGCCAGGTGCAGGGTGAGAGGACAGAAAAGCAGAGCAGAAAAAGAATAAAGCAGGGGAAAGGGGTTTGGTTTTGTTAAGTGAACTGGACAGCAGCCCAAGAGGTTACAGACAGGAAGAAATGTTTGGAGATATCCCAGGTGCTACAAAATTACTTGACAGAATCTCCTGCTTCCCGTATTACACCCCAGCAGCCAGACAAGAACTCTGCCTGAGACAACGAACCACACTGATCATAAACAAACTGAGCGCCAGGGATGCTTTAATAGAGGAACTGGAATATAATAAAGGTAGCAGCCTCCCTTGTGGATGGAAGATGAGTTCCTTACAACAACAGATATCCTCTGTGCTATTTGCAGACTTGCACAACAGCAGCACCCAGGCTCCCAACTGAAACTGAAGCTGCATGTTACAGACACACAGTAGAAGACTTCCCCAGTTCCTGAGAGTTTACAGTCTAAAGCACCAAACCTTGTACCACCTAAGCATTGATTCAGTGGGATTTTTCCTGCTTAGGTCCCTGTAGGATCAGGCCTGTGAAGGTGAAGGGCAGAAACATTATTGTCATTGTCTTATTCTAACATTGGGAGTTCAAAAATTTGAAGAGACACTGCTTTTCCCTGAGACCACATGTGAAGTTCTCATCAGAGCTGGCAACAGATTTCAAATCAGCTCAGATGCGTTCTCTAATCAGAAACACCAACTTCTTGATGATGAATGGTACAAAATCACCCACCAAAGAGCTCTCTAGCATGAATATCTCTATCGTATAACATAGCTGTAAGCTGACAGGTCTCTTCTGTAAACAGGGGAGATTTTTCAGTGATCAGGAGAAGATGACTTCTTGTGGTACACAGCATTCCTCCTAGGCATATCACACAGCAGGCAAATATCCTGAACCTTCACTAACAGCTCAAGAGCATCACCCTGAAGACAGCCCAAAGCCACTGAGTCCAAAAGAACAACAGTTCTTCCTCGCACCTCTTCCACCGTTCCCACTTGATAACAACGCTGACACTATAAAGAAATAAAATTGGCTGCAACAAAAAGTTGTTGTTGTTGAGCCTGGAAAAACACATCCAAAGCAGCAAGGAACACCACTCACAAAGAATTCTGAAGGCCTGCTTCAAGTCTTCAGCCAGGTTAACATTTATTTAGGGCTTTGAGCAACCTGCTTTAATCAGAGGTGTCCCTGCCCATGGAAGGGGGGTTGGAATCTTTAAGGTCCTTTCCACCCCAAACCATTCTCTGATTCTTTGATTAGCCAGTCAGCACTGACCACGCACACAACTTTGCAGCTAGCTCCCAAAGTCAGAGTTGTCTTGCTTGTTGGTTCAATAAAAAGCAGCCTGTTACCATATTTATCTGCTGATTAACTGTAAATTACACGTGAGGTGCACACTAGAGAGTATCTCTGTGCAATTAGCGGTTAAATCCCTCTCTTTTTTTTTAATAACGTAAGTATTCTGATTGTGGCAGTGATGCATTCTGCAGATTCAATGGTTAAGCCTGAAATGAATGCAAAATAAAAGTAAAATAAAAGTAAAAAAAAAAAAAAAGTAAAAGTAAAAAAAAGTAAAAAAAAGTGGATAATCTCCAAGCACCAATTTGCCTATTAAAACTGATTTACTAACTTAGGAAAAAAACCCCTTTGCTAGTAATGGAGGAGGAAGAAATTAGTAAATGGAGATGGTTGGAACATTCTTGAGAAGATATTTTTTCCTAAGCATGCTAGTTTTATAGTTTAACTGTGAGTTTCAACAAAACTTAAGGGAGAAAGTAAAAGGAAAGCCTGGTCTCTACAATGTTGGCTTCAAATGCAGGAGACCCAAAGTCAACTCCCATCTCTTGGGCAAAATCCTACAAGCTTCAACATAACTAATCTGGCATGCAGCATTGACCTTTACTGGCTTTTATTTAACAGGAATGAGAGTCTCCTAAGGGATGGAAGCTTGGGCTCACCACAGCAGGTGAGCTCTCTTTAAACACAGGCGAGTCTCTTCCTGAACTTTGCAGAGATTCTCAGTGGAGAAAAACACACGTTAGGGATGAGCAGCCCAGCCCTGTAACCCCTTCCTGCATGCCCTGAACACAAACAAAGTCTGCAGCTTAAACCCTGGTATACCTTCCAAATGCAGACTGACCATTGTGAGAAGACCTTCTCAGCAGCCCTACCTAGGAACAGCTAAACACAGCACTTGGCCATTCCAAGAAGCAGCTTCCGACAACCCTGTCACTATGTGGTTTGTGTACAAAAAGGATCTATTGGCGCCCAGCACACTATCACTTGTTCTTCAAAGCACAAATGGAGATGCAAGGGTGAAAAATTCCGTAGACTCTAGTAGAAAACACAGACTCTTTAGGCTTAACTGCTAAGTCTTTGATTTGCTATTAAAGTTAATGCAAAAGATTGACTTTCAGGTCCCCTGAGGTCATCAAGAAAAGCTCTCAGAATCCATGTTGTGGATGCTACTGTTGGAATAGTTCTTCCCCACTATCAGGTTTGGTTTGAGAAGGGAGCTACTTAGACCTAGGGAAAACATGAAATGGGACCTAGTGTGCTAAAACCAAAGAGCTACTGTAGCACATGCCCAACTCGCCATTATTGCCGTCAGCATGTGCTGTGTTGGAAAAGTCATACGTGCTATCGGGACTCTGGTGTCAGACATCATTGCACCTCTGTTTGCAGAAGGATGTTTTTTAAGCAGCAAAATGGTTCTTGCTAGCTATGGACACGTGTTGCCTTTGCCTGGGAAGCTACTGAGTAACTGACACCAACAGGTCTAAGCTATTGTGGCAATTAAATCTGTACAATCAGCTACATAATTACAACCATACCCCAAATAAAGACATTCTCACACAAAACTACTATTGGATGTATTTTTTCCTCATTGAAACAAACACCATTTTTACAGCAAGAGGGCTTAAAAGACTCGCTGGTGGTCAATGTGGGCCGCATCCCGCAGGGAGAAGAGAGAACTGTGATAGCTCTACTCCTGTGTTCCCACAGGCCCACCAGCAGCCCGTGCTCTCTGCAGTGGCACCTTGGAAGGAAAAGCAGTGTTGGGAAGGTGAAAAAGCAACCTTTCAGTTCAGTGTCCATGAAAAGAGGCTGACAAAACCACAACCCCTTTTTGTTCTCACAAAGCTTCAGAAAGAGGAGTCAAGTGAGGGGACATGTAGAACAAGGCCAGGTGCTACCTGGAGTAGCCTCACAAGCAGAACCCAAATAGAGCCTAAGCTGTATTTAAGACTGGGTTTTTCTTCCACCCACAAAAGACAAACACACAAAAAGTAGCTTTTATCACCTCAATAATGGCACAGGCTGCGTGGAAAGAAGACACTTGAATTTCCCTCACTGGAAGCATCTCCAGATGCCAAGCGCATTTACAGGCTACATTAGCACAACAAGATGCTCCATGTAGGAGAGTAACAATAGGAACCTGAACTTAGCACTTAATTTTCTGTGTGTGACAATTCAAAGGCATAATTTCCATGACAGTTTTTCCCCCTAATTGGAAACATAATTTAAAAAAAAAAAAATCACACTTGAAAAAAGTTTTTTTTTTTTCTATTTTCCCTTATAAGGGAACAAAATCCTTTGAAGATGAGTTTAAAAGCAAGACTGCACAAAAAGAGCTACACTGGTAAGTCCTTTAGAAACACATTTAGAATTTTCAAGATTGCATTAATTTAGCTAAGTCAATTCCTCTTCTAAGGCTAAGTTATATGTATCCATCTCCTAATCTCTTCAGAGAGCATTCCAGGACTTGTCTCAGCTGCTTGTAATTCTCTCTCTTCAAAAGGAATCCAAAGAGGCACGGCAAGTGAATACAGAGCGGGAAGCAATGCAGTTAGTGATCTCGGAGAGAAGCGCAAGATACTGTGTCACACTCAGGTAATGAGTTTGCTGAAACTGGAGTGCACGTAGACCATCTTTGACAAGGCTACTTAATTCAGACGTAAATGGGAATGGTGAAAATTACTTTTGGTTCTGTGAGAGCTAATACATTCTCATGTCACACCTAGAAATGTATCAAATAATACTTCTCTCATTTCAATAGCAAAACATTGGCTAGACAACATTAACACTGTTTGTTTCAAGGCCTTCTATTGCTTTCCTTCCTTTTGTTTTCTTCCTTTTTTGCCTGTTTCCAAGGAAAAGGTGTTCTGGCTGTAACCAATCCATCCACAAAATGGAGTTTTACTGCATTCCAGCATCTCCCACTCCCTCAGCCAACTTCAAACCAACTTGACAGATAGAAAGGGCTCTAGAAAAATGTAGTTCTAGACATTCTATGAAAGTACGAAGCTGAGCAAAGAAGAGTGCCCCAAATGAGCATCCCGTTAGATAAAAGGTACTTCATTAATTCAATCGTAGTGCTTTTTTATCATCGAGAAAAATCTCCCTGAAAGATTTTAACAAGAATTACAGCCGAGATGGTGATAACCTAGGAAGTTATTGATGATTACTGCTTCATATGCAATGGTCTTACCACCAAACATTTAAATTGAGAAAGAAAAACTCGAAGACTTCAGGCAAGAAAGAATACTTTCATGGGAACGACCCAATTTATGTGATGACAGGCAGAAAGATTCAGAACGCTGAGCTAATTACAAGGTGGCAGTAATTATTAGTATAAAACCAATGTTAAAGGCAGATGAAAAGTGCTGGTGTCATTTTTTAGGCACAGAGTTACAAGGCTCAGAAACGTCAAGTTAAAGTTTCATTTTGAAATACAATTCCAAGCCTTTTATATGTATGTTTTTTAATCTAATGACAAGCTGGAATCCAGGACCCAGAAAAAGAGCTTTCTTTTATAAAATGCAACAGGTTTTTTTTTTATTTTCTTTTTTTCTCCATAAGAGTACAATCAGACTACCACTCTGCCACAAGCTCTCTGGTTTAAGGGTGATATTTTGAATTATTTGTATATAAAAGAAGATACCAAGACACACAAGATAAAACAACAGCTCAGTCAAACAGTAAGAGATGCTGCCAGACTTCTGGGCTGAAAGTTAATCTATCAAGATGCTCAGACAACATCAGGTCTCTCTGGAAAAAGTAAAGTGCTAAAGCAGCCAGAAAAGACTATCCCACTAAGTACACGTAGTGCAAAGAAAACGCGAGCAGGGAGGAAGGTTTAATTTTGAGTGTTCTGTTTCTCTCTTGTTCAGTACCTTATCAGGTGGCTGGGAACTGTATTTACAAGTATCCATAATTTCAGATGTGATCACTCTAAATCAGTAACAGTTCAATGCAGAGGGCATTTCCACACCTAAAAAAACAGTGTTCCAGAAGAGTACACACTGTATTATTGCATCATTTCTTTATTATCTCCAGGGTCAGAAGACCATTCTGCATCTTACCATAGCTTTCTGTGAGAACCCTTTCAAGCCACTGCTCTGTGCCTGCAGCGGAGAAAGCCACATTCTCATTGGGTGCTTGTGAAACTTGTGTTGATATAATCCCCTACATCTTTTCCCTAATACTGCTTATGAAATAAACTAATCCTTCTATTTCCTGCAATTTACAAGTCATCTTTCTGGTTTACTCACTTCAAGAAAGATGCAAATAACCTTTTTAAAGGACAACATATAGTTTATTAAAATATATGCTCTGTTAAGCTTTGTACAAACCATGAACTGCACCACATTTTCCACACCACGCTTGATTTCATCTGTTGCCTTGTGAGTAAATGAGCCACACAGCGCACAGAAGTGACCTCTTCTACCCAAGAAACATGGTATACAAACTTTTGCTCTCTATCTGGTGCCTGAAAGGAGCGCTACACATCAAAAGCAACAGAACAGCAAAGAAAACATGTTGCAAGCAATACTCTCGAGTTCGGTGCTCTATCTTTGTGCTCACCTCACATAGGAAAGCACAATTAAAGCAGTAGAGATCATGTGTAGCCAACACCACCACAAAGAAAATAGCTAAAGCCATGTTAAAAATGCAGAAAACAGCCTGGGTGAAAGAAGCAATTCTCATATTCACAGGGGTTTGTGGCTGCAATGTGTGATAATTAATAGGGCGACCTGCTTTCTGTTATTTTGCCTTTTCAAAGCTTTGCAGACAGAAACTTCTCTAGAATTCTGTCTCTCTTGCTTCTAGGCAGAACACCAGGCAGCTGCTCACTCAATCACTCTCCCCATTAGAAGAGAATTGAAAGTGTAAAAGTGAGGAAAAAAAAAACGGTTGAGATAAAGACAGCTTAACAGGCAAAGCAAAAACTGCACACATAAGCAAAGAAAAGCACAGAATTGATTCACTACTTGACAACTGCAGGCAGGTGTTCAACCACCTCCAGGAAAGCAGGGCTTCGTTATGCTTGACAGTTACACGGGAAGATAAATACCAGTACTTTGAATACCCCCCACTTCCTCATTTTTCCCCCACCTTTTATTCCTGAGCCTGATCATCATATGGTATGGAATATCCCTTCAGTTAGTTGTGGTCAGCTGTCCAATCTGTGGTCTCTCCAAACTTCTGGCTCACTTCGGTGGTTTAGTCTTCTGCTCCAACCATAACCATCAGTGGGACTGCACCTCGGGGAACGGACCACAACACAATCAAACACTGTCTAGAAAAGGAACCTAAACATCTTGCTGCTACGCAAATGTTACCATCTTACTTCATAAATACTGGACAGCCCAGGGCACAGCAGTAACATCCACACCAGGATGTCCCCATGAGCAAGGATGCCCGTTCAAAGTTTAAATCTCAATATTTCAAGATACCTTGAGGCAGAAGTTATTTGGTAAGTGACTAATAGCATGCTAAACTCAGAAATCTTCGTGAAGTGATATAAAGAATCAATTGTGGCTCTGTAATCCCTTAGACATAAACCATTGTCCAAGACTGGGACTAAGATTGGATCCAGCTGCTCCTAGACCCCTCCCTGAGGAGTTTAGAAAGCAAGGGGGTCCTTTCTGAACCTCGTGACTCAATGCATATCCCTGCTAGCTCGCTCTGACCCTGCCTTCTGTGCAGTAAATAACCAAGTGTACTTTGCCATTGAATGTCATAGAAGACTGTTGAATTTATTACCAAACTTAATTAAATCCCTGCTTTATATCAATAAATACTTCACTGCTTCTGTTTTAGGCATGAAGCAACACACCCCACCCACAACATCTGCCCTAGCCTATTTCCTGACAGAGCAGACTAAGAAGCAGGAAAGGCCTTTATGTATGTAAACACTGCCCAAGAAACACTAAAATGTTCTCATGTTATTACTTAAGGGAGGCTACTACTTTGTCCATAGGGATACCCAAACGAACATAAATTAAATACTGAGCCTTTACTGTTTAAGGAAATAGTTGGCAACGAACCTGATAGTGATAAGGATGGGATAATACGTAATTAAAAATCACTTCAAGGATTTCTCGTATGTCCAAGTACTCCTATACCGATGGGGACAGAACTGTAGCTATTTCAAAGAAAGAATCTTCCTCAAGAAGCTAAGAAATTTACAGTAAATATGTACTATCCTGAGACAACACCATACCTTAAAAGTAAAACATGAAGAATGGGATCCTTACCCAAAAGGAAAACAAAGGAGCTAATGCCCATGCGAGAGTGTTTGGCAGATGCTGCAAAATTTCATACAGATGTGCAAAAAGACTAACTGCTCATCTACACAAAAACCAAGGTAGAATTCTGTATTAGGTAAAACAAATAATGAGAAAATTTTGTAGAGTAAATAATGAGTAAACGTCCTCGGTAAGATATATGTACATTTACAGGTAGCTCCAAATGACAAATAAAAAAATTATCTTCTCTAAAAAGTGCTTATGGTTTCAAAACCTTTTATTTAGGCTAAAAATATTATACAAAGTGGTATTCAGAACAAATGAAAAATCTAGATACAAAGAAATTAAAAACATCTGCCCCAGAACAAGCAGTAGACGTACCATTAAAAACCTCTGAGAAACTACTACCTAATAAATCAATATTCAGCATGTAAACAATCTGAATAAACACAAGCAAAACTGCAAAAATGCAAAAGCCTGAACCAAAGAAACAACTATCCAGCCCGACGCCGCTCCTCTTCTTGCTCACTCTTGCCTCGCCGTTCCACACGACGCCGCTTGCTTGCTTCTCCGCCGGCTGCCGCCAAGGAAGGAGGACACAGTTAGGCCCGAGAAGCGCCAACTCCTCTGGGGG
>JAOTQQ010000010.1:6464650-6486349 GCA_026546715.1 Gallinago undulata | reverse complement strand
CCACACAGGCTGCCAGCGGAGCACAAAAGCTCCCAGACCCGGACCCTGATTACAGGCAGGTCGACACCCAGGGAGCCACAGAGCTCGGCCTTCCCCCACAGCAGCAGGAACGAGACTCAACAGCCAGGCAGTGGAGCTTCACGGCCAAAGGCCGGGGGGCTGGCGGCCCAGTCCCAAGGACAGGGAGGGCACACGCCCAGCCCCACACATCCCGGCCCCACGCCTCTGAAAGGCCGGGGCCAGGGGCACCCGCCTGGTTACAGGGGGTCCCGCCAAGCACAGGGGACAGGCACAACCCTACTTACAGGGCGGTCCCCCTCGGCTCGGCACTCCCAACCAGCCCCACGGAGCCCAAGGCTCCCACCTGCGCCCGAGTGACAGGCCGGCCAGCCTGGCTGCAGCACAACCACAACAACAACCACCGCCACCACCACCTCTTCAGGAGCCCAGCGGGCAACCTCGACCCCAGCCGCGGGGAGGTCACCCCAGCCAAAAGCAGCGCCAAAGGCGGGCCTGTGCCCTCCGCCACAGCACTTCCTCAACCCGCACCCTTCTAAAGGGCCAGGGAGGGCTCGCTCCTGCTAGCTGGCTAAAGCAGCCGCCCCAGCCCTGCTTACAGGGAGGCTGCGCTGCTCCTGGGGACACAGGGCTCCACAGGCTTGTGACGCGCACCCCGAGTACGGGGCCGTCAGGCTGGCACGTCACCAGCGGGACAGGCAGCCGCGCAGGCAGAGAGAGACCCGGGCTCTGACTACAGGCCGGTCGCCTTGCCCGCACTCTACAACTAAAGCGGCTTCGCTCCGTCCTCAGAAAGGAGAGGCAAGCCCGGACCCCCTCTCCGCTCATGGCCTCAGAGGGGACTCCCCCGTTGCCGCGCAGAGCCCTCTCTCCCTCCTGGGAAGTTTAAGCTAAACTGCAGCGATTTTATCAGGGGCCTAAAGGACAAGCTCAGTCGCTCGCTTGCTCACGCACACAGACACAAGACAAGGACAAACACACAGAACTTCCGAGAAGGGAGGGCAGGTCCCACGCAGCCGCTCTCTGGGGAGCCATCCCTACCGCCGAGTGGGTGAGGAGAGCCTCAGACCTGCCCCCCCGGGGCTGCATGGAGGCCTGAGGGGCCTCAACACGCCAAGGGGCTTCACGGGTGGCCAAGGGGAAAACGGCACAACACCGCCGGGGCCGGAGGAGGGGGCCGGGCAAACAGCCCTCCCCTGCTTACAGGGGGGGCCTGGGGTCCAGCAAGCTCCATTTCCCCCTCGGGTGCAGAGACGGTGGCTCTCACCCTCCTTACAGGGTCGCCACTCTCTCCGGGCAGCCAAAGGAGCAAGACGGCAAAAGGCCAACTACAACAGAAGCAAAGACCGAGCCCCGCTTACAGGGAGGTCGCCCAGCACAGAGCCAGCCGGGGCACCCCAAAGGTGCCCGCCATGCTCTTACGTGACCGCGCCCTGGTGACAACAGGGAGGGAGGTGCTTTTGCCCAGGGCGCCTTTCTCGTGCCCGCTCTCCGGCCCGACGCCGCTCCTCTTCTTGCTCACTCTTGCCTCGCCGTTCCACACGACGCCTCTTGCTTGCTTCTCCGCCGGCTGCCGCCAAGGAAGGAGGACACAGTTAGGCCCGAGAAGCGCCAACTCCTCTGCCCGCCCGCCCACCCACAGGAAACCGGGACGCCCTACACCCCCGCAAGGAGCTCCCCAAGGCACCGCCCGCCCACCCACCCACCCACCCACCACCCCCGCAAAACCCTCCCACTTCAGCTTGGCTCACCAAAGCGACGCGCAGCAGAGTTGAAGCCGGTGCCGGAGTTGGGCTTGGAGGCAGGCACCCTGGGCAAATGGAGCTGGGCATGCAAAGCGACGGCCAGACAGGCTGCACACCTGCTTACAGGGGGCTCGAGCCGCTGCCTGGACCGCAAAGTGCCCGGGACTTCAGGGCACTGGCTGAGCCCCGAGCTACAGGGCGGCCCTGGTCCCAAAGGCTCTCGGAGGCTCCTTCTCTCCGATTCGGGGGCACCCTCACCCGCTCCCCACTAACGGGGCGGTCGCCCCACACAGGCTGCCAGCGGAGCACAAAAGCTCCCAGACCCGGACCCTGATTACAGGCAGGTCGACACCCAGGGAGCCCACAAGGAGCTCCCCACAACATAATCAGGCTTTAAGTAGGATCGAGTTTTTGTAATCCACAAAGCCATTTTCCACACGAGAATGACTGTGGTATTAGTTATATTATCGGTATACAGCATTATAGCATCATGCTCGTTTACTCTGTTTCTCTTTCGTTTACATTTTTTTTCTTCATTTCCTCCCTTGCCACATGCAGCTACGTCTTTCCTTTCCCTCTCTTAGCTCTGTACCCTACGCGGTTCTTGATGAAGAAACATTCTCTCTTTCTTTTTTATCTTAAGAGAAAAACTCTTTTACGTTTGGTTTTTTTTAAGCTACGAAGATGTTTCTGTTCCTCCGGTACTTACCTTTTTGCAAGGGCAGTCTCCCCCGGCTCTAATTGGCCTTCTTCCCCCTCAGCGCTCTGAAGCGCCGGCCTCTGAGGCGATCGGGCGAGCTTCTCCTCACAGATAAGCCTCATTATCACCTCAGCCTCCTTACGCGCCTCTTTAAAAAGGCGCCAGCCACCGCCCACGTGATCCCCAGCCAATGAGAGGCGCCGCTCAGGACGCGGCTGCCCCATGGCGCCAGGTTGCGCGGTCCCTGTTTCGCGCCCTACCCTTGGTTTTACGCTTCGCCTGCCCCCCCCCCGCCCCGGTTTCCTCAGGGCTTGGCTGAGGTGCAGGGGCCAGAATTTGCCTGGGTTTGGGTTTGTTTTTTTATTGTTCTTATTTTTTTTTATCGGGTTTTTTTCTTCTTTGTTGAACATCTGTCAGAAACGAGTCCCACCTGAGCAGTTTTCTCATCTTCAGCTGTTTTTTAGGGAGCAAATGGGAAACCTGCCCTGCTTTTCTTTGTTTGTGGGTGTAATATTTGGAGGCACCAAACAAAACAACATCTGAAAGCCTGAAATTTCTAAATGTTTACTTCAGCCGAGAAAAACATTACACACTTCTTCCAGTGCACTAGATGTTTCCCAATTTGGTTTCTTCTTCTTAATCCTCTGCAGTAGCTTCTCATGTCTCTGCCTTTACAAGGAAAATCCCTTTTAAACACAGAAATAGTATTACGCAAAGAATGGTGGAAAGACCCCACATCACATTTCTCTCTCACCTCGCCTGTTCTTAAAACAGCACAAGGATTTTTGTCTTTCATCAATTTATTCTTGTGCTTTCTGAACTCTTGGTGTGGCCCCACTGAAGTGTTTGAGCAGCTCAATCAAGGAAAAGACGTAACAGCTGAGATGTGGTCAGCAGCTATGTGCCTTTAAGATGGAGTTTGTGGGTTTTTTAAGCCTGAAATAAATTCATTTCATTTGACAGAACTATTACAAAAACAAGATATTTTTCTTTTTACTCTGTGTTTGTTTTGAGAGATACAACTTGAAAAATTTTGCAGGAGAAATTAGGTTAAAAATCCTAAGTTTCAATACGAAATAACCTTGTCAGTGGAAATAGGCTCAGGTGAAAGCAGTGCAGTAGTAGCTGAGTAGTGCAGCCTCACAAATTTCATGTTATTGCAGGGACCTAATATGTTTTGATGTAATTAAATATATTTTCCTGCAACTGATTATTATGTGTAACTTTGTGCTGGGAACAGAGGAGGTCTAAAAGATTTTTATAATGGAAGGAAGGATTTTTGTCAGTGGTGGTGACACCCACACCAAGACACCTTCTAAATTAAACACCTGCAGCATGGTTTCTGGGACAGCAGGACATTGCACAAACTGACCCATCATGAAAAATATCCACATACATGCTCTGCCCGTGAATTTAATTCTTTCTGCATTTTGTTCTACCAGCGTTTGATAAGGGTACATTTCCAATTTTCCTTCTCAGCTCTCTGTGGTTGTGGATATGACTCCACAACGGTCATGTCCTTCGAGAGATCTTTAGCTTTGTCTCACCTCCACAAATCTTGTCCCTGACAGCCACAGAGGCAGATCAGGACTGCCTCTGAACGGGCCCTTAGCAGCCTGACAGTAATGCAGGAAGAGATCGCTATATTAATGTAAATTACTCTTAATTAGTACAAGACAGTAAACTTTTGCTTTAGGCAAAGAGACATTGAGATTGGATGCAATATGAGCAATAAAAACTAAGGGATTGTACCACACATGGTAAGGCCATCTGCTGATAGTATGCCCTGCTCTAAAGACTTTGATGCCTTGATTATGTAAATAGAGGAGATTATTCTGTCCTTAAGGCTCCAGCAAGATAATTACCAAACAATAAATCACCACAACTCAAGCAACTGCAAATGAATTTTGAGCTTTATTGCTATAATTGCAATTGTATTGCTGTTATTAACTGAGCAGGGTAGAGGATATCAGGCCCCAGAGATACTTCCCTACTGGTTGTGATTTAAATTAGAATGGCTTGGCATTACTTAGCCTGCTGGGAGGCTGCAAAGAAAGGGGTTTAGTTTGCAGTAATTTGACTTGGCTTCTTTACAAGCAGGATTTCCCCTTGCCCGGTATTCTGGTTTGTAGCTGATTCAGACACTCAGGAGGCCTGATACAAAGCATATGGAAGTGAAGACCAGCCTTTCTACTGATATCAGTAAACCTCAGAGGGAATGCTAAACCCCCCATTTGTTCAAACCACCATATTCAGAGCTGAAAAACTCCTTTGGTCCCTTTTGCCTAAGCCTAAGTTGATTGTCACCCTTACCTGCTTATAGTTCTCTAAGGTCCTGAGTGTGGCTCAGCAGAGCATATGAGCACATGCTTAATGTCCATAGAAACACCACCTCAACTTTCTACAGATCCTGCCCTTCATAAAGGCCAGGGAAGTATCACTCTTCATCAAGGTGGCTTTTAAAAGGAGCTCCTTATTATGTCCAGGTGTATGAGGGAAGATAAACAGAGAGAACGTCTTACATTGATGTGGAGTATAGTCACTACAGGAGCCTGGCAGAGCAGAGGGGAAAATCTCAGGTCATGTTTTATTTTAAAGACCAAAGTATTGTCATTTTTTTGCTTCTTCAGGCTGTGTTTTCATTGGAACAGCCATGCTCCCAGTAACAAGGGAGCCAGGCGTGGAGTTCCCTGAAGCTGTGCTGCCACAGGAGTTCTTCATTACATTGTGTCTCAAGTGCCTGTAGTATTTGAACAAATTAGATGGTGTTTCTTCTGAGGTTAATTTCTATTCAAACGTAATCAATTATAAGGATTTAGGAGAGACATATGCTGTGCGTTTAGGTGAAAAAGGATGAGATCTATTATAAATACATTTATAAAGGAGGAAAATGTCTGATGGCTTGGGAAATTCAGAGATATTGAAAGAAGTATTTGACATCTATATTAACTCAAAGCCCTAAATGGGCTGGGCTTGTTTACATTGCTGCAGTCTTATTACAGGGTGAATTTTACCAGCTGTCTTGCTGAGCAGTCATTTAGCATTAAACTATAGTTAAAACTGTCATGGTTTTAAGCAAATTATATTGCGTAAAGTAATTATTTCCCTAACTGCAAAGAGGATTCAGGTAGCTTGTGAATCTAATTTCTGAAAAAGAGCTAGCAGAGCACCCTCTTCGAAAGATTTGGGGAAGCACAAGAGTTCGTGCTTTGAAAACGTCTTTGCAATCCAGAAAAGGATGAGTAAGCTTGACTAGTTGGCTTGGTGCGTTTGGGTATGAAGCAGACAGGAAGGGAACAGATTTCTGCTGAACTGGTTTGTTAATTAAATAGATTGACCATTGATTCCAAAACATCAAGGCAAAACTCGTTTCCTTCGCGAGGCGTTCCTGTACCAATAAATTTTAATCCTCATGATTAATACAAACTTTCTATTTAATGTGTCTGAGGGGAAATTGCTAAAGAGGCGTTCTGAGGAAGTAAACTACAGCAATTAGGGGATAGCCAGAGTGAGGAAGAGCGTTATTTATGTTTGATCTATTAGCTCTCAAAGAAACCTAAAATTACTCTTCGCAGCCAATATTTACTGTGTGGAACAGGAAGCGTCCATTGAGATTTGCTCAATCTGCTTGGGGGGTCTGAAAATTGTTATATATTCGAAGTTTTGATGGGCTTTGTCTCCCAGCCTGTTAGAGTGTGGCCCCCTGTGTGTATCCATCCCTGGAGTATTTACTGATATTGAACTGCAGCTTTTCTGCCTCATTGTGAATATGCACCTCCCCAGCTCCATCATTCTTAAACTGCACCCCTGTCTTTCATTCCCAGCTAAGTGTTTTTCTTCTTTTACATACTAGTTGATGTGTGTGTGAGTCACCAAGGTGGGCCCATCTATTCTCCTTCTTTCTGCTCTTTTGTAATTAACTGTAAAATGAAGAATTTGAACCCAGAGCCCTGCACAGCACTGCCCAGATTACCCTGTACCTGTTACCAGCCAATTCCAGTGATGCTTTAATTAAAGCAACAATCACACGATGTAGGGATGCAAGAAGCAATAGCTCCCCAGGACAAATCTATACTTCTTTTTGAGCCCAGGCTTGAGCACAAATTTGGCTTCTGTCTAAACTTCTGGGACAGAAACTGTAGGTTAACCCAGTGGTACAGAGAAGGAGAAGACTTGAGCCTGAGCCTCCCTTCTGAGCTTTCTTGAGCTTGCACTACTTAACATGCCAGAGCTTTTGCTTATGCTGCTTGCAGTGCCTGTACTGCCAGACGGAGCCACGGGCAGGCCTGCCTGGCCAACTCTTTCACCATGTGTAGCTACTTTTCTACAGGTGGCCAACCACAGCTCATGGCTGGCAGAGAAGCTTGCTAAGCTCCATGGTACATGGATATAGACCTCTCAGCTACTCAAGCAAATATACCTTCTACCGTGTATTTACTGGCTATTCTGTTTGGTTCATTGCTGTGTCCTTTATTGATCACTTTTCCTTGCAAACCACTGTTCTACCCTGTGACTTTCCTTTGAAATGAGATTTACCAACTCCTTCATTACCTGGTAGTGGCTGTGGCTCTGTTCTTGATTAGGAAGGAAAAGCTCACTGCACAAGAGTATTTCTTCAGGACAGTCCGCTTGTGAGGCTGAATTTGGCACTATGTGTAACCTGTCTGGTGGCAATTTAACATTGCCATCAAGCATTCATTCTAGTGTCAGAATGGAATTTGCATTATATTTGTGTGCCTCACTTAAAGCGTGTGCTGCCCCAAGAATCCAGCAATTAATTCACTCATCCACCAGAGCTGATGCACTTGCTATCAGCAGGGCACAGCACCGTTGAAGCACTGCCTCTCTTTACATTGACTGTATTGCAGTCCACTGAGTAGCCACTACACCAGCCTGTAATGATGCTGAATTAGATATTTTGAGGGCTATTTAGAAACGGCTTCTTTGTTTTTTCCCCCACCAAATACAAAGAAAAGTTAGGCTTTCTTTATACAAAGAAAAGATACGTCTGAAATCATGATGTGTTAAAGAGCCACAATGGAGCAAAATTCCGAGTGAGGTCTGGATCAGAAGAAGGGCAGAAATGAGCTTTGGATTTGGTATGTAACTGTGGGATGTAACTGGATTGTCTTTGATCGTATATCAAAGTGTTGTCAGTCTTTGCCTCTGCCTCGGGGAACAAAACTTGCAGCTGAAGTATTGATTATTACCAGAGGCTCCACCATAGATATGTCACAGACAGCTACGAAAAGCAGACATTAAAAACTTTGAGAAAACAACTCCCCTGGTTCCTAGTAGTGTACTGTGGCTTGGCTTACACAGCCGTTATTTTCCTCAGTGCCAGTCCAGCACCTTAGCCTTCCACCTTTGTCAGGCGCTGGCCACACAAATGGAGACTCCTAGGGGACAGACAGAGCAGACAGAGAAGCGGGAGACACTCTACTGTGCTCAAAGGCAAAGAGTGGCAGTGGCTGGACGCTAGAGGAGGCTGGCATGGGGCTGCGTGACTGGGAAAGAAGAGTGGTTCTGTAGACTCCGGAGTGTGCCCACTCCTGCGGGCAAGCAGCAGCCCTATGTGAGCCACAGGCACCCTGAAGCCATGTTGGGGAGGCTGTTGCAACACTGAGCAATCACAATTACCTTTAATTACATGTCTCCACTGGCTGCTAGGCTTTGGAAAAAATAACAAGGAGGTGAAAAAAAAAAAGAAAAGGCAAAAAAGAGGCTCTTGCCATCCAGATGAATTTTTCCAAGCTGATTGCCAACATTCAAAGTTCCCAAGGGCCTTTGTTAGCAGAGAAAAAGCACCAAAGAGATAGAGGGAACAGGAAAACTCTTCTCCTTCTCTCTTTTAAAATAACCTAGGTAACACTCAAAATTTGGGACATTTATATATGTGCTCTGCAAGCATCTCCAACTGAATGGGGGCCATCACAGTTTAACAATTCTCTGCTTCCCAGATGTGAAGTGTGTATGACACAGCTCTGACAGCACCTGACCAACTCCACTGACACTGGAATATTGAGGTAATGAATTTTCTTAAGGTTAATAAGAATTCATAAACCATGCCTAGTCAGGTGCTTCTAAATCATCACAGTCTTGTCCTTATCTGTTGTGAAAATATTGCATTCAGTGAGATGAGTATCCAGCACAAAAGGCACCAACTGGTGAAGAACGATGGCATTGCCATGAAATTTTGGCCCCTTTAAGCAGCATATCTTTTATAGTTATCCTCAAGAAGGAAATTAATTGAGTTTTTAGTTTCCAAAAAGCCACCCTGAGAATTAAGTGTGTGCTCTGCAACCCCCAAGGCATCGATATGCATATTTCAATTCTTTATTCACTTACAAATGTTTATTGACACTCTGCTTCAACCATGGATTTGCTCTCTGGGGAGCAAAGTCAATATTTTTTAACACAGATACAGGGAATTTTATTTTATTTTATTTGAATGTGTACTGATATCATTTCCCAAGTTCAATCCTGTGGGAATTGAATAGACCACTTTAGAGGGTAAAAGAAACTGTAATAAATACTAAATAATTAAAAGAGAAAAAAACAGAAGTTATATAGTGCTCTCCTAGATTCAGGGCTATGTTAATAAACAAAATAGAGTTAGGAAAGTCTTCAGGCTACCCTGTGCATTAAAGTAAATGTGTTTGTTTCATTATTCTCATGCCCCAGAAAGGAAATCCATGGCAGAGGAATGAATGGCAATGTGTTCTCCATGCTTGCACTTACACAGGGTTTCAATCTTTTCAGAGGCCTCAGTTTGAGATTGTGTCAGGCTACTCAATAATAGCATGTAAGACAGTTTGAGTCATGTTGTCCAGATCAGTATTTAACAGTAAATTTAGCTGTAAGAAGACAGACCTTATTCACCAAAACAGGTAGAGAACACAGATAGAGCTGAATCTTGGTTGAGTGCGTGAGATGCTGATGAATATGTAAACTCCAAGCCTACAGTAATCCAGAAACTTTGTCCTAACTTTAGACTAAGACAGAGAAAATGCAAAAAATTGCCCAGTTTCCCAGAGTACATCAGTGGCAGAGACAGGTCAGAGCTCCCTTTTTCCAGTTCTCCCTCTAATATTAGAACTTTCTGGTGCATTGCTTTTGGAAAAAATTATTTTGAAGTCCTTATTGACTCCTTATTCACAGGAGAAACTAGCATTCTCCTAGCCCATCTTTGGAAAAGATACAAGAAGATAAGAATTCATTTTCTTTCCAGAGAGTTATCGATATCCATCTTGGCTTCTGAAGAAATTTCAGGCAAAAGACTATTGATTTCCTAAACTTGAATTAATTCAGTCATTTCCAGTGTTGCGTGACTAGATTGGATTTGGGCTCAAATGCACTGAGAATGCAACAGGTATGTAGCAACCACAGCACTTGGAGGATCACAGCAATTGGGTGAAACATGACATACTACACAGCTGCCTAACCCACACAGGCTCCAAAGGTGGCCCACTGGGGGGCACCTTTTCCTATCAACTCGCAGGGACCCAAAGGTGGCAGTTCTGTCATCTGGAGTGGCATGATTCATTGGAATTTGCAGCAATAAAAGAAAGAGCTGTGTCCATCAATGAGCTGCATTTAATGGGCTGCTAGTGTGTTGCATTGAGTAAGCACCAAAGTATTCCATTAGTTCGCATCGCAAGAAAAACTGTCTTTCAAATTACAGCTCCTTCATACTCCTGTGTGTTCTGTTAGATTACAATAAAAAGGAAACACAAAAAGTACTTCAGAAACCATCAGGCCAAACCCCCAGATCATGTCAGACGAGGTACTTCTGAGGCAGCCCATCATTTATACACTGTATTACTAGCTCATTCTATTAGAAGTATAGCATTTTTGATAGGACTCTTCCTCTCACATTACAACTCTGTGGCTGGTTAAAACAATATCTACAGCTATGTCAAGAGCTTGAATTTCCCAAGGATCAATTTAAAATTATGCAATTAAAGGTGAGTCTGTAACAAGTAGTGGGTACTTTCTCTGAGAGAACTAGGTAACTTTCAGGAACCAGGGCAAGGCACAGAGCTAATAGTCTCCCAGAAGCTAATTCTGACCCTAATAATTCTATGTGATGGAAGCGAAGACTCCCTCTGTACTAGAAGCAAGTACAAGTCTGGTAATATTACTTGTTTTAGCAGAATGGAAGGAAAATTGGAGAACATTCAAGTTCATAAGGCTCATTGTGACTAAGCTGCCTTCCTGAGCTTTGAGTCTTTTACTCAGAATCAGATATAGGTCTAACCTGACAGAAGGCATTTCCTGCAAAAAAATGCTAATTTGCTGTGCTATGTATTTATAGTAAAGGTGGCACAACATCCAGCCAAATGACTTTGCAGCAGTCCACTGTGCAGGAGGACTGTGTACACGATGAGAGAGAAGTCCTGCCAACTTCCATTCAGATTTGCACATGGATCCATCTTGACCTTTCTGCAAATAGTCTAGCCGCTGACTGGTGCTGGGGAGGAGATGAAGAAAGAATGGCAGTCTGGACTGTAATTAGGCAGCGCAAGAGGAAGAGGGACTGGCATTTTGGCCCCTGACTGGGGTTCCTGTTGCTAAATCTGGGATGTAATATTGGCTGCAGGGGGCTGTAAGCACTATAGAGAAAGGAGTTGCTGGGTTTTAATAGCCTGGGCTCCTTACTGGATTCCTCTGACTTTCCTCCTAACCTGCGTAGCAGTGACCCTTGGAAAAAATGCCTTTTATAGGAGCTTGCAGAACCAGTGTTTTGGGTGAGATGCTTAGCAACTCCGCTCCTGCACTGTAGCCAGGAGAGATCTGCACTGTTCTGAGTTAGGTTTTTGTGTGACACACTTTATATGAGGTCTGAGCACTATTTAGAAGCGTCAGTGAAGTACTTGTATCACCTAATTCCTGTTAAGGGATTTGGGGTTATTTTATGCTTGAGGAAGAACTGTACATACTGAAGAAGTTTGCTCTGAAAATCTTTCTTTTTCTATTTATTTAATGTTGATGCCAGGAAGTCAAAGTCAAAGACATCACATCATGACACAGAAAGCAACGAAGTTGTGATAAAGTTGCAGGGAAGCTCATCCTACAGTTCTGGGCTGGACCCTAAAAGCCTCTGTCTTGTCCCCAGAGGAGTCAGGTACATTTCTGCATCTGTACTTCTGGTTGACTATTCCTTGCATCAGAGAAATAAAGTTGTTGGTCAAGACCCTGTCTTTTTCTTCAAAGTTTTCCATAGCAGCAGCATGTGACAGGACAGTAAAATAAGCTATCTCCTGAGGATCTTGATGACAGATATTTCAGGGCCATTTTTCTTTATCAGGGGCACGGTGCAGTGCAGGAGGCGTCTTATCTTATTCTACTTCCAGTGCTGTTCAGATGACTGGGGTTTCTGTTAAAGAAGCAAAAAGGGAGAACACATGTTGAGGAAATACTGCAGAACACTCATGATATTTGCCCCAGGAACTGAACTCCACTTGTTACATCCCTAAAATCAAGCAGACATATGTCGTAGGAGTGGTGAATTTACTCCATATTAACCAGTAATGACTTTTCACAATTGTCTGTTTGCAGAGAGCTGCTGTTGAACAATCTCTAACCAGGGAGCTAGTCTCAGGGCTTCCTCAGTAAGCAATCACAAAACAAAAAAAAAAAAAAAAAGAAAAAAGAAAAAAGAAAGATTTTGTTTCTTTTAAGAAGGTTATACTTCAGAAATTTCATTTTATTTTGGTTCCAGGTTCAGGGTTGGGATTTTTTTATACGTCAGTTTTTCTTGTTATTGTGCTTTATTCTCTCCCATGATTCATCTAACTCTAGGGCATTTATTGAAATTCTTGATAGAAAATTCAAGGGAAATGAATCTCACTTTAAACTTCTAAGGACAGCTACACAGCCTGATTAAAGTCTCTTGCATTTTGCACCAGCTGAGGATGTAGTTCTTCACGCTGGAGACTAACAGACCAGGTACATTACTAGCCCAGGTGAGAGATGTGATATGTAACACTGTCTTCCATCAGAAAAGCTATTGCTTTTAGTCATAATTTTCTGGTGGATGCAATAAAAGCTATTTTCTTTAGCAGGACTGAAAAAATGTGGTGGCAGCAACACGGAGATATGACTCTTAAAAGCAGTTAAATACATCTTCACTGTAAATCAAAAGGCCTATGCAGACGGTAAAGTCTCATTGAGACTCAGATGTCACCCGTTAAATAGCTTACCTGGTTCTTAAGTACTAAATTACTGTTTTCCTGATTTGGAGTGTTGTTGATTTTCTTACAGATGACTGGATGGAAAGCATACTTGTGGCATGACTGAAAGCCCAAGTAGGCTAGGAGAGGACAAGATTCTTCTTGGCCTCAAAGAAAGCATAAACACATGAAAGAAGCGTTGTCCATTCATTAAATAAATATATTTGTTGTGAGGCAAGCAAGATGTGAGATGTACTAAAACTTTCCTGTTCTGCTATCAGGGAGAAATCAGTGTTCTAGATATACCAAAATAATAGTATCTGATACCTCCTACACTGACACTGAGTAACAGTTTAGTGCTTCAGAGGAATACTTCTGGGTTACTGCAGCATCACAGCAATTCCTGTGATGGTATCTGGGTTTTGTGCTAAATGCAGCAGCTCTACTATTCATTTGGCTGGCTTGGCACTGCAGAACTCGGAGGGGAACATTACTTGAATAAAGAGGGGACTATCTCAATAACACTTGGAAAGTTCAAGAGAATTTTGTTTGACTTTATCACTAAAGATGACTCAGAAAGACATCTGTATGTACATTTCCCAGCAATTCATGAATGCAATATCCTAAAGGGGTCAGTGGCTCTGCTGTAAAATGGTTAGGGTTCCACAGTCAAAAAAGGTTGCAAGCAGTATTCTAGATCCCCTTCTTTGTAGGCAATCATCCAGAAATTGAACCTTTTAAAAACCTAACTGTGGAGATGGTTTTTGTTCCATTTGATCTTTGGCTAATGTTATTTGGTAATATGAAAAATGTGTTCAGAAAAGAGAATCAAGCCATTGCCGGGGGAAAAAAAAAAAAAAAAGCAGCTCCCTTAGGAAACACCCTTCAAATCCTGGACTCCTAATGCTTTGAATGTTAAGTAGTATTAAGGATATTAAACTAGAAGAGAATAGTGAAATACTGCAACAGCAGCTGCATTTTCATCATCCTTTCAGGAATGGGTTTCTCATGGTATTTGAATTGCAAAGAGAGCTGTTTACCATTACAGAGAGTGTTTAAACCAGGAGCTCCGTTGAGGATTTTAGCCTGAGGGGTTAGCAAATACACAGGACTGTGCTGGGACTTTTTCTGCTGGGGAAGGAGTGAGTGGTGTCCCTCTTTGGCATTGGCCCGTTTCTTTACAAAGAAAGTATACAAGCTGTTTACAGTGGAAATAGCAACTACAGTCAGCTTCCTTGCTCAGAAATTCCTGCCTTCCTTTCCTCTCCTATCTATTCTGGAGGGTCATTTCATATTTCCCCTGTGAAGCCCGACAGCTATGCGCAGACCGGGGCACAGGCAGGGGCAAGGGCTGTAAGCTCGGAGGCTGCCCAGCATCCCCAGACCCTGCGGGGCAGCCGCCGGTACTCACCTGGGGCGAGCGGGGGGCCGAGCCTGCGGGCCGCTTCCCCCCTTCCACCGGGGGCTGCCCGCCATCCCCGGGGCAGCCGGCGTTCCCGGGCAGGGCAGGGCAGGGCAGGGCAGGGCAGGGCAGCCGGCCGGGGAGAGGCTCATTTCTGCCCGGTCTTTTTTTCCCCTCGGGGTGGGGGCCGCTGCTTGTCCCCGGGGCTCTGCGGGAGCCGCCGCCTCCGTGCCGGCACCCCCGGGGCCGCAACCGCGCTCCGCCCCGCCGCCGCCCGGGTCCTCCGGCGCTGGTCCGCTCCCGGTGCTGACGCCGCTCCCGCCGGAGGACCCCTCGCCCCGCACCCCCGGAGAGCGATTGCTGCCCGGTGGGATTCGGGGAGGAAACTTTGCCCCCCCCCCTTCCCCCCCCCTCCATCCCTCCCTAACCCCAGCAGGCGAGGCAGAACGGGAAGCGCTGCGGGAAATCGCGGGCAGCGACGGGAGCTGTAGTGGAAACAGGTTGTTGGGATCTCGCCGTGGGAGGAAGGGGCGGCTCTGACTACCAGCCAGCCAAATCTGGGCTCTGGGAAATGGAGACGGAGCCGCTGCTTTCCCACCCCGCGATGTGCTGAAAGAAACGGACCCCGAATTGCCACGGGAGAGCTTTGCTCCGAGGTCGCCTCTTCCCAGGAAGCTGATACGCTCCCTGAGCTCTTGAAGTTCTAGCAGTTACTCGCTCAGCTTGGGGTTTACCACAGCAAGTTCCACCTGCGCGAGTCCCAGTTTTCAAGGGTCAGGCAGGTGATTTTTTTTTTCCTTTGGCTCCTCTACTTGTGCTTGAATACCGAATACCAAAAAAGTCTGCTCGAAAGCCGAGCTTGAGAAAAGCCACGGTGGAGAGTTGTGGTGTTTTGGATATATTCGACACAAAGTACTGGCACCTTTGCTTGAGACAGTCGTATGGCTTGAAGGTAAGAGATACGTGTTGATGCTTTTCTTCAAGAAATACAAATGTTGTGAATAGCCCGGGGAGGGAATAGAGACAACAGTAGCTGCTGTAATCACTGCTGCCTGGCAATGTAAATAAAGACAGAAGAAAAAGAAAATATTTGTCAGTGTAGCAAATGATCCATTAAGCTGTTCTCTTCTGGAGTAGAGTAGGTGAAAACGAGTTTTCAGATTCAAAAATGCAGACTGCCTTATTTTTTTCTTCTAAAACACTAACTGCAAACCAATAAGCAATTTTTATTAAATGCTAAAGAGGCATTTAGAGTTGCTGCAAAGCTAGAATCGTTTTTATAAGTTTGATGCTTAACATTGCTCTCACATAGACACAATGGAAATAGAGTGACAGGGAAAACTGTAGGAGGAGGATGTGTAGATAGAATATAATGTAGGAACATTCCATTTCCCCAAAGACTGAGATAGTTCAGTCAAATTGTTTGAGGGAAAACACTGTTTTTTTTTTTTCTCTTATGACATTCAGGTTTTTTACATATGGCCAAACTTGTGTCTCTTAAAATTTCCTTCTCTACATGAGTCTTGATGTTGAACAATCTTTCCCAGTGAAGGACGGGAGATCTGTCACCCTTTCCTGAAGAAGCCTTGGAAGGAAATCTTTCAGAAATACTCCTCTGAACATTGCAAGTAGATTTTGCTCAAGGTTTACAGTAAACTTTGTGGCATGAAGGAAGTCTGAATTGTTCCCATTTGTACCTTAATATTTTTTCCGTTGCCCTTCATTTATAAATTTCATCTGGCTTTTTGAAACCAGTGGAAACTGGGGATTTAGGGCAGGGAAGCAGACTCTAAGATTGCATTGGGTGTTATTCAGTGCTCAAGGATTTCTGTTCAAAGCTGTTGACTGTAGGTGGTTTCTACACAGATAACACATCCTCACATGTTAATTCTCAAGTCTCTCTCAGCCCGACTTTCTCACATGGAAAGCATGGAGCCATAGAACTAACAGCATGTGGAGCAATGAATCACTGCTCTTCAAGTAGAGTTCAAAGTCAAAAAGAAAAATAACTTGGTTATTTTACAAATAACCAGGCACAAGATTATAATATAATGGTCAAATAGATTACACACGCAGTTCACTGCAAAATAGTGTGGGTTATATTTCTTACATTTTCAGTGTTTCATGTGATTGTTCATCTTTAATCACACAATAGGCTTAAAAAATCATAACCCTAATCCTGTGCTTATGGTTTTATATTTCTTTTGAAGTAAAAGTCCATTAATTGCTTGTAGCAATCTAGAAGAAACAGTCTATTGATATTATTCCTAACTCCATCAAAGAAGTGTAAAGAGCTCTGTCTCTCTAGTTTTGTTTTGTTTTGTTTTCCATTTAATTTCTTTTTCATACTACGGAAATTCTGTTACATTAGAACCTTTATTCTTTACTTCCCATATTTCTGAACATTGTTTTTGTAAAAGTAGTTTCCACTGATTTGTGTACTGTGTGATTATCTTTTGCTTACATAGACAGTGTATGGCACGACAGGCAAATATGAGGGAGAGAGAAAGGCAGACTTTAAATCTCCTGACCATTTGAAATGGTAACATCAGGAGGAATAACTAGATGTCAGATGTAAGTTTGGGCCCTGCCTTTTCACTTAATATTCCTAAAGATAGCTATAAAGCAGTTATCTGACATACATTAAGTGAATTGCTTGCACAATGTGGCACATATCACAAAACACCACCCCAATGCATAAATCCATTGTGTAAAACCTGCCATGCTATTGCATTTGCATATAAATTCCATGGCCACACATGCATGGAGATTCCATGTGTGTAAAAAAGAGCTTCAACTTGGTACACTGGAGCATTTATAAAGCAAAAGTGCATGTTTTGTACTTCAGAGAGAAGCAAGTGAACCCTCAAAGCCAGGTGAGGCTGGGTTAATAGTTAGTATAGGTTATATGGTAGCTAACATGGATCATACCTGGAACCAAAGGGCTTCCTTTTTCCTTTACATTTTGCTTCTGTGTCACTTTCACACTCTGCATGAAAGACTAGGTCATGATTCAGATTAGATAACTGGTGAAACTGGTCCATCACGCCTATCTGGATACTGCTTCCACAACCCAATCCCAAATCATCACGAAGCCCGCTGAAGTGAGTAGGTTACCTCCACATAAATCTGCAAAGCCAAGGTGATTTATATATATGCACTCCTCTCACAAGGGAATCACAGCTTGACATCCACTCACTCTGCATGCAGTGCTTGTATGCAAGGCAGCAAGTACGAAGATTGCACTTTAATCTTTTCCAGCTTTGCTGGAGTATAAGACACCTGCCTGGGAAAAATACTCAGCTTTTCCTTTAATGGCACTTCAATGTTGGTTCAATGTATTCATCTTCGTATTCCCTCAGGCTGGCAGATTCAGGCTATTGCTACCATTAGCAAAGGCTCAAGGCACTGGTCAGTTAATAGCTGTAATAGTATGTATTATTAATATGATAATTATATTATCATAATAATTATATATATAATTATATGTTATTATAATATATATAATGATTAATATATAATTACCAGTATTAATATATAATTACCAGTAATAATAGGTTACAAACAGACTGGTAAATGCACCTGGAACACAACAGCGGTGTTGTGCAGCTGGGCTGAAAGGTCTGAACAATGGCACGAAGCGGTGGGGGCCTGTGAATGAGATGTCCCCCCTCAATGAAACAGGAAGACCTAGCATGTGAAGTAAGATTTCCTGTGTGGTGTTCTTCTAAAATCTCCACCCTCCCATCCTCTGCTTACTTAAACTTTGAAATTCAAATTTGAGCTTATGATACTTACATTTTGATGCATCTCAAAATGCCGCAGAGAACTGCTCTTTCCACAGTAGAACTTACTCTCACAAAATATCATTACCTCCTATGTCTCCGTGTTTACCACTGGATTAAAAAAAAAACAACTCACAAGGCACCACCACATTTTAAAACCCCTTCCTACCAAATGGGTTGTTTTAATCACACTGAACAGGTAAGATTCTACACTGTGTAACAGCCAAAACCTTGAGGACCAGGTTTGAACTGGCTTACCCCTAGGCTTTCTTATCCTTGGCACCCAAGCTGTTAGATGGAATTATCATCTGAAGCTACCTCTGAACCTGCAGGGAATATTTGAATTGAAACAAAAGTCAAGCTTCCTCCAGAAGAAAGCAGAATTTCACATTACTTGGAAAACTTTGGACATTTTAATTTCCACTGCGTGAAAGAAGCCGTGAAACAAAGTTCTAAGCCTATACTCTGTATTTCTACAAAGAATTTACTTGATTGTCTTTAACACCCTTGTGCTAGACATACAATATTCTTTAACGAGTATTATAGACAAGTTCTCTGAAACAGCAAGGAACTTTGAAAAAGCTTATCTTCACATGCACAAGTATTTGTAGCTCTTCAGATATGAACAAGATAGATTTGGCTCATGAACCTTATAATACTTTCATAATAACTGCTTTTCCATTTCACCCTCTGTGCACAAACTTCTTCTGAACATTTAGGAAATCTGGAAATGAATGTTTGCTTTCTCACATGCATATAGCTGACATTTCAGTGCCAGGAGATATAGGACAGGGAGTATGTTCACAGAACATATAATTTAGCTGCAAAGCTTCTTGCCACAGGATATGTGGATGCTAAATGTTCCTAAATGTTGTTGACCTAAGTTCAAGGGGACACTAGGTAATTTCAGTTCTAAAGGAGAAGCCCGCTAATCATAAATAAATGGTTAGAAACCACTGTGGCTCAGTCAATATCAGAGATGCAAACAGTTGGACGATGGGAGAGTCCTTGCAAAAATATCATATATACTCACTCTCTTTTTACACTCTTGTGCAGGCAATAGCTTTTGGATACCACCAGATAAAAGATACAGGACTGGTCGAACTTTGTCTGAGCTCTCAGGGTTATTTTTTTAAGCCTACAGGAGAAAATACAGTAGGCTAGATGTTAAAACGTATTAAGGTTTGGGAGGAAAGGGAGGAAGTTTTTTGAAAGATTTGTTTGGGATCTAATTTCACTGTATTTTACAAACAAAAACTTTTAGTAACCGTATTTGCTTTGGCTACCTCTTCAGGAGCAAGCGAGACTGATCAGTTTATGCCGGGGTGCTGCTAACTGGATTCTTTGGGAAAGAGGGAGGCAATTGTTTAAGTCCTGTCAAATGCATCATCCCTTGTGCTGTTACAAAACCAACCTATATTCAATCTGAAATGATTGCTAATAAGTATTAACTCCTCTACCAATTGTTCCGCTTCAATCATGTTTTCTCTTGCTGTCCTTCATCCGGTTATTTTTAGCATTATAATTTTTTTAAGATGTGACTATGTGTTCAGTTGCTTCTTCTCTGTACATCCCTCCCAATTATCTCGATGGGTATTTTTCTCTCAGCCCCCTAGAACTGGTTTATTTCTGGTTTACTCTTCCCTGTTGGTTTCTATGTGGTTATGTGGGAGGCTGCACATTCTTTATCAAAGCAGAGAGCCATGATTAGTCCATTCAGAAAATGTAAATGCAGCCTTATGTGTTATGCGCCGGAGAAAGGGAGATAGGCTGTAAGGAGCAATAAAAGTAGTCAAGAATAGAACACGATGTTAAGCCCTGTAGGTAGGCCTGGATGATCACAGTGACGTCCACACTTCACATTTCTAATGGAGCTAAATAAACATACTGAACCTGTGTACTGGTGTCTGGGGAAAGCTAATCAGAGTGCAAGCCAGTCCTGCTGAACTAAGTGAAATCCACTACGATTGTGCAGCCTTTGCCGTTAATATTCATTTCGATTTGTACCTCCCTTTCGGTATGTGTTCCATTATTTATCCCAAAGTTCAGACGCTGTAGCCTTAGCTGTCCCAGCCTGAGATGTCCCAGGAACTGGAAATACACTTACTAGTTGACAAATACACGTATTTGATTTTGATCATCGCTTCAGGTTGCCAACTGCTAACGTCGGGGATGTATCAGCAAAATCAACACTATTGAGAATGCACCGCGCAATTTGCAGCTTTATAGAAAAATGAACTCTGCACCAACATCTCAGGTTTTTGAATCATGCTCCCCTGAATGCGGCAGCTGAGAGAGTGTATCAGAAAAGTTAAATTTATTACCTAATATATTACACCTTGCAAATTACTTGTCTAAACTGAATCCTCACCCTGAACACTATCTAGATATCTCAGGCAATTTCAAGTTTTAGCAAATTAAGGTTCTGTCTGTAACGGGCTCTCTTCTGACCTCCAGTTACCTCAGTATCTGCATATTTCAAGCTTTTACGTACTTGTATGACAGTCCATAAAAATGTGATTATCTACAGGGTTACTGAAGTCTGAAGTTGGATTTTTAACCTTTTAATCTGTTTTCTCTTGTGACCACTGCAGGCGAGAATACCTTTGAGTTACAGCTTTATCTACCTGCTTGAGAATCTAGCCCTCTCACGCATCAGAGAGAACAGGGTGCCTCCAGCCAGCCTGCTTTCCCTTAGGCATTTACACACAGATTTAGGAGTTGAATTTTAGTCATCCATGGTTGAAAAGCTGCAATTATAAAGATCTTATTAATGTCAAAAGCATTAAAAATAGAACCACCACCCCACCTCCCATATATATCATTAAACAGCAAGAATCACCCTGGCCCCAGCACGTGAATCATTTATCACCCCCATGAGGTTATGGATGCTTTAAAAATGTGTTTGTGGTTGTACAGGGATGCTTTAACCCACCATGACGACTCTGAGTGAATAGGCTAGGCATGTGTAAGTTCCTTATTTGCACTTTTTTAATGACAAACCAACAGTAAGAATTAGAAGGTTTAAATTGTTTTACTGACTAGGGAGTCAAAAAGTCAACACCGGAAACTCCATGCTAATAAAGGTTCCTACATGTTCTTATTGTTGATTTGTTTTCATTCATAAAGCACATATCTAAAGCACATACCTCAAGTTGGTCGTGATCCATGACTGAGCATTCTAGACCTTCTCCAGTGTAACAGGAGGTTATTAAAGCATTACAATTATTTTTATAAAGCATTACCATTGTTATTTTACAACTGCACACAAAAGCACCAGTGAACTTTAGATTTCCTGTGGTCTTCCCCCTCTAGAAAACTAGACAAAAAGCGCAGTCTTTTCCTCAAATTTTGAAATTGGTTGTCAAATAGGCTTTAATATTTCCAAGAATAGCACTGGCGCAATTGTTAGAGGTAGAGTTTCCAGGTGGAAGGGATCCCTGGGTGTGGATCCAGTTCCAGATTGAAGACAAGGGCTGAGAGTAAATATCAGCACATTTGGTCAGAGGCGGTTTCCGTCCATGCCACCGGCTGTTGGCCTGGCTGGAGCTCAAAGTGTCTGCACTGCGCTTTGAAGAAGCTGAGCTTAGGTTATCTATTAATAACTAGAGGGCTTCCTTCCTATCTGTTAGCAAGCACTGGGCATTGGAGTTCTGCCGATGGCTAATTCTGAGCAGGGATCACACGAGACCAGAATAACGCATTTCTATCACAAGGCAGCTCTCAGGGACTCCCCCAGGAGCTGGGTCAGGCCCTCGGAGACACAAGGCTGAGTCTTGAACTAGCAGCACATAGCTCACTGGCTTGAATAAAATAACATCCACTTTACACACGTGTATTGCTAAGGGTTGTGTGTTTCAGGCACACAAAAGCA
>JAOTQQ010000010.1:6404738-6456081 GCA_026546715.1 Gallinago undulata | reverse complement strand
TTTACGTTTTGACGAGAATGCTTCTCAGATGATGAATATAAGTATAATTACGGCAGTTATTGAGATTAATGAGCCGACCCGCCCCCCACCTACTCAGCCTTGTCCTGATCTCTGTCTCTAGTTTCTGTACCTCTAGGTGCAGAGGTAGCTCAGCCCACTGCTTGTGTAATCTACTTATTACTAGAGACTTACTTACCCCTAAGAGAACACAGGGAGTGTAGAAAGTTATGTTTGCCCAGTACCGCCTTCTGAAGAGATAGAGTCAGTGCTCAAAACTGTTCCAAATGTAATTACTGCCAGGACCTCATCATGACTGTCAAATCCCTGCTGCATTTGCATGTACTACTCAGTGCCTGAGAGAGTCAGGTTCATTTAAAGCCACTAAGGCTCCGCTCATTGTGTTCAGTGCATTGGCTGATCCCGGAGTGTCAGATGCCAAGGCAGGTGGCTGGGATTTTCATCAGCAATAGGAGTATCAGTAGGAACTGTGGTTCTCAGGTCAAGATGGAATTTACCATCTTTTTCAAATTCCTGGACTTTCCTCCTCCTTCTCATTGTCTGCAGGCACTGTCCCCTGTGTGGAACCGGATGGAAAGAGGTCCTTACTGATAGCTGTTACACACCTTCCTTGCTCTCCAGTGAACCACAACCAGGAATTCACAGCATGGATTATAAATTCTGGTTTTACATGCAAAAAATAGTGAAACTACTTCAGAGGCTGCTTCCCTTTGCACAGTGCTCCTGAACAGGGACACTCCTCAAATCCACTTTCCTCTTCTCTTTCCCTTCCATCCCCTCCATATTCCCAAAGAATATGTTATTTCCCTTGATTGGAATGTCTCAGTTGCATTGTCAGTGGAGCCCAATAAACAACATCAAGAAGCATCTTCAGGACAGAAAGGATGTCAGTTTGACAGCTTTCCTGTGGCCCATTGGTTCCAACATTTCAGAGGAAAATGACAACATTCAGGGAAGCAGTGTACTGTGCAAATTTCACTTCAACATTGATTTCTGTGAAACAGAAAAGCCTTTGGAGCAAATCTTTCTCTGAACACCTCTCACACAGTCCAGGCTAGACTCTCAGTAACCTGATGGGTATGTCTGGGTAGAAGCAATTAGAAGGAAATAGGCAATCTGGCAAGAATAGCACGCAAGAAATACCTTGGGAAAGGCAGGGAGACACTGTTCTGAGGCTGCTGTGAAAACTGTGGGTCTGCCATCCAAATATTGTCGCTGGTGGCTTTCGCTGTTGTTCTCCTGTTAGGTCTACAGAGAGTTCAGTCACTGAGGGATTCTGGCAATCGGCAGTCCCAAGATTAGCAGCCCAGATTAGCTCTGAAGGCCACAGATCTTTACCAAGCAGAAACCAGATGCTGCAATGACATGCATCAGAGGGTCTGCTAGACACTGACGCCAGCTCAGCATCAAGCCTGTGAATATTTTGTCCCTGAGGGTATTTCCAAGCAGAGTAAAAACCAAAAAGAGTGTTACACCTTTGTTATTTCTGAGAGAAACAAAAAAGGCTTTCGCACTGAATCAGGCATCTCTGACCTAGTACAGGACTAAGCAGAGCAGAGGGCAGCCCCAGGATATTATTCAAATGCAGGCGAGCTGTAGGTAGGAGTTTCTGCCGGGGCCTCTCACTGCTTCCTAGTGAGCTGTCTGGTACATCTGCCACTGCTTAATACACATTTCATGTTTCAGATCTTGCCAGAAAGACAAACAGTTTTGTTGCTGCCAGTTATGAACATTACACATTTGCCAGGGAGGTGTCATGCTTGTTTGCCACAAGTGTAATTAGATGATCAATCGTGAGGAGCCAAGAAGAAATATCGGCGTTGCAAACAAACGTATTTTTCAGTTTGCTCTCTGAAAAGAACAGGGAGTTAACTACAAAGGAGAGAAGATCTCTCACTCCGCATTCACAGCCTCTACCCTGGCCCCCTTTTCCCATCACTTCCAGCAGGGGAAAGACAGCAGATTTCCTCCAGCTGCTAAAAGACATCTGGAAAGCATGGGGACCTGTTGAGAGAGGCTATTTTCCTCTGGATGGCAGACTGCTTCCCAGTCAGGCCATGCTTGACCAGGGACATTCGAGGAAGTTAACGTAAAGGGGATGAGCAGAGACCGGGTGTTCAGTGCTCTGAGGGAAGGGCAGAGCAGCAGAGATGCTCTGTGAGATGCAGGCATGTTGCTGCCCTGCCAGCATCAAACACAGGGCTGCAACCTTGCTGCTCTGCCCTGCCCTTCACCTTTTACTAAATCCATATCTGGATTAATTCAGCCACACTAAAAATCTGAGTGGCCTCTGTATGGGAATTAAAGTGGCTTTACTGCAGTTAATTCACAAAGGAATTTGTTCCATTTCAGGAATCTGCCCACATCTGCATCCAAAGTCTCAGCTCAAACTGAGACACTGTTTTGCCTCTGGCCATCGTGTACAGGGACAGTGAAACGGCAAGATCCCACAAGGACAGGGCACAGCAAGGTGCTATTTGTACTACCTTTTCTCTGTATTTATGATCCCTTCTCTCTGCCTTCCTTATGAAAATGCAGATGCCTGGAAAACATAGTAAAAAGCACTTTCTTTTCTAGTCAGCTTTCTAAAGTGACTGAAAAACTGTCAGCAGTAAAATATAAAGTGCTCCTTAAAGCAGTACTGAAAGACTCACAAGACACCCTAATGGCCACCATAATGCTTCCAAATGATGCCAGTTCCGTCTGGAAAAATTAAGATTATTTTTAGTAGTGAAAACTCAAACTCTCAAAAGTTAGGAATTAACAGAGTTGTCCATTTAATTGTAGTTTTGTACCATATAGATACGTACTATATACAACCTTTAATTGCATGATCACAAATTACACTGTGTTTTAATTTCCCTATTTAATGCAAAATATTTGGAACATTTTTGTTTTTCATTTCCAAAGTAAAACCTTTTTTTTAAGAAACAGAAAGACCAAACCTTTTCATTTGTACAGTGTTCAAACATAATCGTTTAACTTTCTTTATGATAATCACCTACATGAAAGACAAGTTATTGTAATAGCAGGTCAACTGAAAAAAATAATAAAATCTTGCAGAAACTGCAGAATGAAACAGAAGACAATTTTCACTCACTTTGTCCGAGGCCTTCTATATCTTCCCTAACCCCCATCAAGAAAATGCCCAGTACGTGGACATGAGAGATTAGCTGTATAAGGTTAATCCAACTTCACCAGTGAGTTGCAGGGCTGGAATTCCTGGGTACATCACTCACCCTGGTCTCTGGCCTTCTCTCCATGAAGCACAATTCTGTTTTGTGAGCTGCAGTCAGAGCTCAGAAGGAGACAGAATAGGACCAAAGGGCCAATCCTGCACATATAAAATCATTCCACTCCTTTTATTCTTTTAACATACTTTTCCACATTCCTGCTTTTTTTTTTCCATCCTGTATTTTTTGCATGTTTCTGCCTTCTCTAGAGTTTTGCATTATCAAAGGGCAACAGAAGAAAAGAAAAAAAATGGTGCTGCATTTAGCATTGATTTTTCCCCTTCACTCTGAGTCACATAAGCTAACATTTAATTAATTTCTGACACTTTGACAGTTTCTAAGACGACATTTGTAGAGCTATCAAGTGCCGCTGATAGCACTGTCAGACAGACACTTTTTGAATTATCAGCTATTAAGGACCCATATGCAACAAATTTCCAAGGATTATTATACAAATTGTTCTTTGAATGAGAAAAGCACACAAAAGCTCAGTGAAACATAAAGAAACCATTGTTCCCAGGTGAATTTGATATTTGCAAATGTTTTGCTATTTTGATCACTTATATGGTTTAAGAAATTGAATTAGCTTTGTCTTTTATTAAGAAAATTAAATGGCCTAGTTTAGGATGTCTGAGAACATGGCCAGATTTCCAAATCACAGTGGTCTTTATGGAGATAGAACTTAAGAAACACAGAATACTTGATTTTAGGAAATGCTGAGCAGTGAATGAGGTCCTTTCAAGATCTCTCAAACCAGAAACCCCAAAGCCAAAGTATCCAAAATATCCAGTTGCTTTTAAACAGCCCTTGCCTTTATTCTTTCATAATGGTCTCAGACATGTCACCATTTCTTGATGTAGACTACTTCAGGCCCAGGTAGAGATCAGCGTGGATTATGCCATTGCAGAGACCCTCTGCAGCTGTGGGTGGCAGTTTGGGTATGACAGCTCTGTTTTCGCTGGCCTCACTACACTAATTCACCAGATGACAAAGAAGCTGTGTTTCAATAAATAGGACAGAGCTGCATTTCGCCTTGCTCGGTGGCACAGCTATGACTTGAAGTTAGCATTTGTCTGCCTTTGCTGTACGTCTGAGCCACGGTCTTATGATCAGACTGCTCCACTTGCTTCTCCTTGGAGCATCTGGCATTCACGGTTCTGGTGAGCTCAGGGAACCTATTAGCTCATACAGCGAAAATCAGCTCAGTGCTCTCCCCGTGGCCTTTGTGGCTCTCTGAAAGGCAGACTCAGGTGCATGCCAGCCAGCTCTGAGCACATCCAGATCTGCGTGTACTATCAACTCAGTTATGCAGAGGACAGGGATGACTCCCAGATGGAGGCAATACTCACATTTTAGCCCCTACTGCTTCAGCAAACATGCATCATATGGCATCCAGCAGGACCCAAACCATCACGAGCACCCACTACACAAATCCTGCCCTGGGAGCTCTTCAGTGAGCCCACCTAAATGAGAGCCAAAGGAGCCTCACCACAGTCAGGAAAAAGGTCTTTCCAGCATGCCAGAGCCTGCAGCCAAATAAACTACAGTCTCGTTGCAAATGTAAAATCTGTTTTTCATATGCTGGCACCAGACGAAGACCCCAATACAGACACCTGCTGACAAGGCCTGCATGATGTAGCTTAACTTTTAGCCAATTTCTTACAGTGTGGACATACATGCAGTTGGATCCCAGTGATCTAGGGGTATGCAGAATCCCAATATCACTGCTTTGCATCACCTGCTGGCATAAAATCCATAGAACCTCATGGACATTCATGCACCTCCACTAGCATGCACCATACAGAAATATCACCTAAGAGATATCAATTGTACTGAAGGCTTATCATCAGAGTTGAACCATGACCTTCCCTTCACACACCACATCCCACACTTCAGCTTTGTTTATACACCTCTCTCGGTAGAGAGTAGCTTTTTGCTGCCTGCGATGCAGCTGATAACTCACAACCCTCTACATCCAGACCAGCAACAGTTCTTTAGAATATTGTTTCCTCATCTTTGGTCAGTTCACTTTCATTCTCCTTCCTCCTCATCCATAAGAAAAAAAAAAAAAGCCTGTAAGCCTGGCACCCGATCCATAGCCAGTGGAAACCAAGGATTTCCAAGGAGACCTATCTTCCCAGTGTCAGGAACTTCAGAAGCTGGGCTGTGGGATGGCACCCAGTCATGCCCTCACCATTTCCCCCTTTGCACTGCAACCTCACTGAGGGAATGGCAGAAGGCAGGCACTGTCCAGCCCTGACATCAGAACTGCTACTGTCAAGTTTCATTATCATCACATTCAGTTCATAGTTGGTTTTTGGTTTTTTTATGTATTTCCCTGCTGGGAAAAAAAAAAAGGAATAGCAAAGGAAAAAAAAAAAAAAGGAATGAAAAAAAAGAACACTGCCCAAAGCCCCATAAAGCACGTGGAAAATAAACAAAGTGGAGCATGGCACAACTGCCCTGAACTGTGTACCCCTAACACAGAGCAGTTAACGGGAGAGACTGTCAGGGGAACGGACACAAGAGTCCCAGGCACTCTGCCTGAATCTGCTGTAACACAGAGTAGCTGGTATCTCTGGCTACACAAATCTGGGGGATGAACTGGAAATAGAAATTAACTTCTTGAATCGCTGCCTAGGTATCGGACTGTCATCTCAGCCTCCCATCTAGGTCTTCATTGCATTCCCAGTCAGTCAACCATTTCCACACAGGAACTCAGGGTAGGGGGAACAGGCTCCAGAGAATCCCGAGAGTGAGATAGCACATGTGTGACTGGTTTATTTTTATTTTACGTGTTGGCCTTTGACTGTCTTTTCAACATCTTTGTGTCAGGGTGGAGCTGGAACTTGGCACTTTTATCTCCATGGATCCCCTAAACCTCTCTTGGTACAATGGTGACATCGTTGACAGGAACTGGAGCAAGCCACTCAACGAGTCTGATGCAGAGCAGAAGCCTCAGTATAACTACTATGCCATGCTGCTCACCCTCCTCATCTTTGTCATCGTTTTTGGCAATGTGCTGGTGTGTATGGCTGTGTCCAGGGAAAAGGCCCTTCAGACTACCACTAATTACCTGATTGTGAGTTTGGCAGTGGCAGATCTCTTGGTAGCAACCTTGGTCATGCCTTGGGTGGTCTATCTGGAGGTAGGTGACCCAGTTTTCTTTTTCCATACTGAATGTTTCTGGTGAATGGGGAGAGAGAGAAAAGGTTTAGGAGCCTGGAAATCAGTTATTTCAAGGCCTCCTGAATTTCCCCAAACAAACGTGTTTTTAATTCCCCAACAGTTGGTCAGATTTTTCTGGGAAATCCACATGAAAACAGATGAAAGGCTGACTTCAAAAACGCATTGTTGTTCCGAGGACTAAACTACAACCCGATCACATTGAAAATCTGGCTTTTAAATAGAGGGATCAAGAGCAAAAGGACCCCAATTCTGTTTTCAAAACTACACAGATGAACTGTTCATTGCCAAGCATAAGAATGAGTCTGCGACATCATGGGTGTCACGCTAATAAACTGCATCAAAGAGTAATCAAATTCCCATTTCTGAAGGACAACAGTAGTAAGAAGAGCAGGCAATTGTAGAAGTAGTATGTAGATCCAGAGCTTTTGTGTCACAGTGTGTGAGAGAAACAGAACAGCAGGTGAGCTACTATTCACATTGCTGCTGTTAGCGTGTTGCTTTGGTACAAAAAAGCTGCATATTTCTGCACACAGAGCCATATTTGAGTGGCACTGTGGCTTGTGAGAGCCAAATACTCCCAAGACTGCCACTCGTTTACTCGATGGCAAATGACTCTTGCAACAGTAAATAGCCTGAAAGGATGAAGGGCATCTCTAGAGGAAGGAATCAGAGAAGACACGCAGCTCCTCTCCAACACACTGGGGTGCCTGTGTTCTTCACTCAGCTGAGAGCTGGCACGCTGGTGGCAAGCACAACCAAGAAAGAATGAATGGTAGTGAGATAGCATAAGACTGAAACTATATCGTGTACAATTAATTTTCAGGCACTTGTTTACAAGATAAAATGATAAAGAGGAGAGCAGGGGAAGAAGCCATAATCAATTATACCATTAAGTATTAACGCAAAGCAAAACAAACCCACTGACAAGACATAGGCTGTCAAGAAACCACAATACTAATTATCGCTCTAGTTAATTATTATTTTTATGGCACTTTAAAAACGTAAGGCATTGTGAATCTGCTAAAGCTTATTAACGTGACCACAGGCTGGTTGTGATGGTAGCCAATGCCTCTGGGACCAGTTATGCTCTTCTATTATATTCCCCTTTTGCAACAACCCATTTTAAGCAGAGGCTTTTGCCGTGAGAAGCTCTTGCTCTCTTAGGCCCAGGTGTAAGAGTCTCTCAGACACTTCTTATTTTCATGTGAAAGACTAAAGCAGAAACCATGTAAGATACTTTCCCTTCTCTGGGCTCCTGTGTACATGGAGGTGGTCAGGAACCTCAGCTTCCTTCATCTGCCAAACAGGACAATCAGGCCTCTACATCTCAGCAATACTTTTTTTTTTTTTCCCTCCTAATTTATTTTTGCCCTTTCTGCTCATATCCACACTCTGCTAAACACACTGCTAGCTTGAAGCAACAAAAACCATGACAAACACTTGCTGACAGAGAAGGAGCCATTGTACCGATGTGGGCTAGGCACACTCCCTGTGATCTCTCTCTGTGTCTGCAATCTGAAATTAAAATTGCTCAGAACCCTTTGCTCTCTAAGTACCTTCTTATTTTTATTTTTTTTTAGGATTTGTGTCACAAGCTCCAATAAAATGGAATGTCAAAAGGAAACTCTTAAAAATCAGCCTCCTTGCAAGCAAATCTTCTACCTCCAAGCTTCTGAGGTTGCTCCTACATAAATGAAAGCACTAAGAGAAAGAACTGCTGCAGTTTACAGCACCTTCCATAAATTTGAAACTATGAGTTCAGGAAACTGATTTTGCAGAGGCTTATATCTGGCTGGAAACCTTTGCCTTGGGGCAAATTCTCAAAGTTACTGATGTAACTGTCTCTTAAGTGCTTTTTTAATCACTGAGTATTCATCTGTCACTCAGGCTTCAATGCAGTCATTCTTTATTCTTTATGCTGCCTATGGTTATGTATATCAGAGCAGAAATAACTGAAGAATAGATATCTTATTCATTCTATTTTCAAATGCAGTAGGACTATTTTTATTAGGAGGGAAATATTTTTTTTTCATCACATGTCAAATACAGCAGTCCTAATAATTGCTATTAAACTTAAATGGCAAAGTTCAGTTTCAATAGCAAGATAAGCGAGGAGAAAAAGGCTACTGGTAACTGGAAGTGTTATCATTAGGTCTTCGTCTTTATCACAACATGTAGCAGATCAAATAATTTTCACTCTAGATTAAATAAATTTCATTCACCAAAAAAAAAAAAAAGGGAGGAATTTCTACCCTGATTTTTTAAACTAAGAAAGGAAGGAAAATCCTGCTTCTCTACTCCTGGTCTTTGCTAGGTATAATTGCAAAAGAGTGTCTAATAATATGCTGTAAGTACAATTAGAGGTGCTTGGGATATAAAATTAACGTATTTCCTTCCTAATACTTCTTTGCAATGCTTCAGAGACCTGTTTAAGCTGTTTTTAAGCTTCTACATAGTTCACTCTGAGGAGCCTTGCACTCCCTCATGTCACTGGAATATGAGCTCAGGTTTGCGCTTGCCATTTGGGCTGCCTAGCTCAATATAGAGTAACCAGATGGAATAGGAAGGACAAAATCACACCAGTCCTCAGGGGACTGCTCTAAAGAATGGTTTGGATGGAGCAGAGTACTTCCTTTGTGGCCGTGCCATCATTTGAGACCCTTAGACTAGACAGGACAAAGTCCTTGAAGGCACTCAATGGCAAATGATCCTGCTTGAGACAGCATGTGACTGATTACATGTGACCCCATTCCAGCTGGAACTTCTGTAGACAAAATTTTGATCCCTCTTGAAGCAGCAGAACCCCAGCTACCAGCAAGCATCTGTGTTTTTGTGAAAAATTCTCCCTTTAGATCCTCTCAACAGTGGTGAATTCCCAGTGAATTCTTTTACTGACCTTATTTTCTCTCTTTGCAGGTGGTTGGTGAGTGGAGGTTTAGTCGGATCCACTGTGATATCTTTGTAACCCTTGATGTTATGATGTGTACAGCCAGTATCCTCAACCTCTGTGCCATCAGCATTGACAGGTGAGGGCTCTGTGGCAGCAAGCTGTATCAAGTCCACAGTACCATGTCACAGGTGTCTTTATAGTCGTGGTCTAATGTCTAATGGTCTAATTTTACCTGTGACTCAGAGACTGGAAAATGCTGAGAGCCAGTGGTGTTGCCATCTTTTGAAGAGCGATTTAGAGGACCTAAATGAGGTCTGAACTGGGATTCCATCACAAGCAGACACAGAAACACTAGTCTTGAGAATGTAAATGATACTGTCTGTATATGTCCCCGTTAGTTCGGTTCCTTCTGTTTCTAACTTGCATAGCGAAGCGAACTTCAGTGTGAAGGCAGAGAACGTGGAAGAAAAATCACTATGCTAAGCTGACCTCAGTCTCACACCTTCCAAACCCAGGAATGCAAACATCCTGGAGATTCGTGAAACCTGACTTGTCCTATATTCTCTCACTGGCCCAGGCTTTCAGACACAGCAACTAGGTGTCATTTCCCCCAGAGTTTGTCAGCACTGGCAGAACAACAGTAACCTGGGTTCGTTTCCTCACACTGCAGGTACACAGCAGTAGCAATGCCAATGCTGTACAATACCCGCTACAGCTCGAAGCGCAGGGTCACCGTCATGATCGCTGTGGTCTGGGTGCTTTCATTTGCCATCTCCTGCCCAATCCTCTTTGGCCTCAACAACACAGGTGAGTGGTGATGCCACCTGCATCCAGCTATTGACATTGTCCTGGCTTACTGAGTCCCCAGAAGGTCTTCTGTTACAAGTCGGGAATAAATGGGGATCAGGTTTTAGGTGTATTAGGATGTATCCGTCCCTTTTTCAGGTGTCCTCTCCTGTTGTCATCCCAGACTATTTCTGTCAGCATCTTCTGAATCCATTTCATCTCTTGCTGTTCCAGACCAGTGTTTTAGACACATCAGAACTGAAGCTGTGTAGTTTACACAACACTTCTCAATGTTACATTAACATTTGTCCACTACAAAATCAAAATCCCTCTTGTATAAAAACACATGAAAAAGAAAGTCACAGGGCAAATAGCTTCACTAAAGCAGGCAAGAAAAGAACTGGGTGTTCAACCATCTGTTCCATAGGAAGACTGCATTGTATATACAGCATGGGACTGGCAGGCTTCTAGTTGTAAGGCAAGCAATAGACAGGGACTTTGGGTAATACGTGACTCCTTGTGATTCAAGGGGAGTTTGATGTTCTGGGACCACTTCCAGTTGACATGGTGGTACCCCCTAGAACCCAAATCCCTCACTCTCTGGCTGTCTCTGTGCCTTCTGAAAGAGGGAGAGAAGAGAGGCAAGTCTTTGCTCCTAGCAGCAGCAACAACAAGCCTGAAACGTTTTGTCTTCCAGACGAGAATGAGTGCATCATTGCCAATCCTGCCTTTGTCGTGTACTCCTCCATCGTCTCCTTCTACGTTCCCTTCATTGTCACCCTGCTGGTGTATGTGCAGATTTACATAGTGCTGCAGAAGCGCAGGAAGCGTGTCAACACCAAGCGCAGCAGCCACGGCCTGGACTCCGACACACAAGCCCCGCTGAAGGTAACCAGACCTCTGCCTTGCTCTCAGCAGTCTCTATCCTTTCCCCTTCCAGCTCTGCTTTATTCCCCAAAGCACATCCTCCATTCCCCAAATGGCACTGGCTGGATCAGGTGAAATACTGCATCATAAAAGCAAATGCTGTGTCCTGTGCCATTTGGAGTCCCAGTTGCACACTGGATTATCAGGTCACTTGACTGGTGCTTTGCAAGCCTCCCTGGGTCTCAGGGGATGTTTCGTCAGCAGATCTGCATTAGGAGCTGCTTCATTAACCAGACTGTGTTTCCTTTGATTCTAAGCTTGGGTTAGTAGCCTGACTACAGGCTATACTATTTTCTGAGTCAGTCCTGCTGTTGTGACAAAGAAGTTCAATGGAAATGGTTTGCATGGCTGGAGTGCAAACTACATCGCTGGTAATGATGCCTCTGCAGCGAAAACAGCTTCTCAAAACACAAGCTATGCATGTAAGTGGAGTCCAGCTGAGTGTGTGAGGTGTGAGACTGCTTGTCAAAACGCTACTCTCGCAGCACATGCAAAACAAGCAGTAGGAGCGTATAGTCCCAGAGGCACTGCCTCCAAACCGTGTTGCCTCTGAGGCCAGTACCATGTTGAGCAAGGAGGCAGCAAGACAGGGATAGGCAGAAACATTAGCAGATCTTTGCTATTTCCTTTCCTTGGTGAAAAACATAAGGAATACTTGTCTCTGTCACTGCTTCTTTAGAGTAGTTTTCTATCATTCTTAGCGCCATAGTCACACTGATTAATTTCTGCTTCATGCCCTGTGTTTGTATTTCCACGTGCCTCCCTTACCAGCTTTCCTTCCCAAGTAATATCTGCTTGTGTAACCTCTGAGCTAGTGCTTGCCCCTTAGGACAAATGCACTCATCCAGAAGACGTCAAGCTCTGCACAGTTATTGTGAAGTCCAATGGGAGTTTCCAAGTTAATAAGCGCAAAGTGGTGAGTGTTACAGAGAAGTGGTAGCTTTTCAGAGCATTTAGCTTTCCCCTTTTCTTCTCTCAGGGCACTACAATGGATGTATGTAGGGTGGGAGAAAAGTAAACTAAGAACAAAGGTTACCATTCAATCGCAAAATTTAAATATTCTTCCCATTCCTTAGAGTGAAACAGGGGCTTTAAGATCATAGAGCTCAAAAAGCCAGACTAAGCTCACCTAAAGATCAGCTATAAAAGCCATGACATTTTAACATTTTGTATCTTTGATTTTCTTCTTTCTGTTATTTATTTTAAGTCTTGGACTGCATTGGCTTTGTTGGGTTTTGCCTGTTGATTTTGTTTTTATTTATCTATCTTCTGAAAACTGAATAAAACCTATGGGGAGCAGTGTCCCTCCCATTTCTTAGCCTCTATGTGCAATAAAGGAGAGTCAGTCACTGCAGTTCTGTCAATCCCGTCTACCCAAAAGTAGTCTTATCTGTAAACACTTTACAGGCCAATCTCCAAGCATCTACCAAAAATGTAGGGAGGGAGAAGCGGGATTGGTTGTTCTTCAACATCATTCAGCTTCACTCTGTAAGGAATGTTCATTGCTCCTCTGTGTATATTTATCTCCCTTTATGTTGTGGACATTTGATTCTTGTCCAGGAGGCGGAGAGTCACATGGAAGATATGGAAATGGAGATGGTGTCCAGTACCAGTCCCCCTGAGAAAGTGACCGTCAAACCAGCGGCACCAAGTAGCCATCAGTTGGTTGTGCCAGTTGCTTCTAATCAGGGCACCAACTCAACTCTGCAGGCTTTTGACAGCCCTGGGAAAGTAGAGAAGAATGGACATGCCAAAGAAACACCCTACACAGCCAAGGTCTTTGAGATCCAGTCTATGCCCAATGGCAAGACAAGGGCCCTTCTCAAGACTGTGATCAGGAGGAAACTGGCACAACAGAAGGAAAAGAAAGCCACTCAGATGCTAGCCATCGTACTTGGTGAGAGCGCGCATTGGCTTCCTTTTGTATTTCTCCAGAAAACCAATAGCTACTCAGGATGAGGGTAGCCAGTCTGAATGCCCACTGTAGACTATTTTTGCAGGCCTCCACAGAAATACTTTCACTGGATACCTTAGAGGATTCGTAGGCAAGAAACTGCCAATAGGAAGGCTACTTCCTTCACAGCTAGAACAGTTCATAGTGCTGTACAAAGGGCTCAGAAAGCTGTCCATCTGTGAGGTGTGGACTAACAAAAGACAGCTAGGTGCAGTGGCAAGAGAGCTCATGGGCTTTCTAGAACACAAAAGGCAGCATAGCTCAGCAAGAAACTGCATCTCTGAAGGTTAGATTTTTTTGATGCAACTGGCCTGATTACATCAGCAAAGACATTCTCTAGTATCTGGATACTCAGAATACAGCCTATGAGACCTAACAGAAGGCTTATTTCTCAGGGAAGCATTTTTCTTTTATGCCAAAACATCCTTACTGTTCTTATAGTCTCAAAATTTGTCCAACTTTCAGCAATCAAAATCTGTCTTTTCCTTTTCCCCCAGGTGTTTTCATCATCTGCTGGCTCCCATTCTTCATCACTCACATCCTGAACATGCACTGCGATTGCAACATCCCCCCAGCATTGTACAGCGCCTTTACATGGCTTGGATACGTCAACAGTGCTGTCAACCCAATTATTTACACCACCTTCAACATTGAATTTCGCAAGGCTTTCATGAAGATCCTCCACTGCTAAAAGTAAAAGCAGCAGCCACATTTTTAAGAATGAGAAACAAGAAACCAATGCCATTCACACACACAAAGGGGCAGCCATGGGGAGGTCTTGAGCTCTTGTATTGGGCATGAGGCCTACAGTGTTACACCAGTGCCATGACCATGAGCCTCTTGGTGGGGATGCAAAGAGGACCTTCACGTGGGAGGTTCTCTCATCCCTTGAGGTGACCTTTGGACTCTGGGACATCAATCCCAAAGGCACTTTTCAGAGCTACCCTCACACTGTGTTTGAAGCGGAAGCAAAATCAAGACATGCTCACTTGATTCTTGCCTGTGGCCATCTAACCTTGAGTGCATTAAACACAGACAGTCACAGAGCCACGCAAAGGTAGCGGTAGGTCACGGCTGCTACCAGCTTGCGTGTTACGTCATTGATACAATTCTCACCAAAGACAAGACCGTCTTTTCCGCTTTGCAATAGGAGCCAGACAGAGCTTGCGGAAACTCCATGCAATAGCTTTGCCTTCACCTTGAGCTGACTTACCCAGTATTAAACTGCTGAATCCTTGAGAAAAAACTTTAAGAGGTCCCCAAGTGGTCTAAGAAGGTTCTGCCACCTACAGATCCAATCCCTGCAGCAACATGGCCCTACAAGCAACAGGCAGAAGGAAGAAGGGGATCATAAGCCTCATGTAGGACCAGTACATCCGTGTAAATATGAATAAATAGGATGAATTGAACAGAAGCCCAAGCCAAAAAACCAGGAGAGAAACTAAAGAAGTGATACCTTGTATTGCATGGTATACATTCAGATCAAACAGGACATCAACTATCATCTATCATCAGCCAACCCAGCAGCAATTTCTGCCCACCAGCATTTCATCTCCAGTCTCCTACAAGAAGTTACAAGACTAGGTGAGGAGTCTTAATGTGGCAAATGTAGAAACATGAGGACAGTGTGCCAGGTGAGGCATCTACAGCCACATCCATCTCAGATGTGAACTTGAATAAGTCAGCTAAGTTAGGTCCAGTTCTTCTCACCTAACTTCAGGGTACCATGAAGCCAAGGACCACCTCAGATATGATTTGCCTATGTCTCTCAATAGAGAGAGTACAGAGTAACATTGTGCCTAGTTTAAATTAACAGTAAATGAGATAAAACTCTGTTTTTTAGAAAAAGCCAGAGTCCCTACCTAGTTGGACCTGCTCCTGTGTCCAAGTTGGAGTCTGGGAAAATCTGGAAGTTTCCAGCATCCCTTACCCTCTGATATCTCTCTCATGGATTAAAACAACTGACAACCCATAACAGCATAATTTCACCAACAGCATTGCCAGATCCACGCTGTACTTACTAGTTATCTTCAGTTCAAAATATATTTTGTAATACCTCTGTAAAGAAAATATAGTAAGATGAATAAAATGACATGGAAATAAGACTGGCTAGAAATTAATGTAGGATCTGGAGGACTAGATGAGTACAATAGCCATAAGCAGAGGCAGGCTCTGAAGTTCTAGTTACCTGCTGTTTTCTAAAGCTGTTAAAACGCAATCTGGAAAGCAATATAATCCCTTTTCTCTCTATGCAGTGTGTGGAATATTCACATAGTTTCTGCTTCAGAATAGATAAAGACCTCTGCCAAGGGGGCTTTCTTTTATTCTCTGGTTTTCCCATATTGCTAACAAAGCATTTTCCTGTGGGACGGACTGTGCTGGTAGAATGTGTTCCAGCTGTGTATCAAGAAGAGATTATGCCAAGCAGCTATAACACATTCTCTCAGATGTTTTCTGAAACTGAAACGGGAGTTCCACCTTGAGCCAAAGGTTTCCATTCTAAACTTTGTAGTTTAGAAAGAGGCCGATAGCCAGTGTTATTAGCATTTAACCCATGGACTTGTATAACATTTGAACATGGCTCTTCAAGGTCTGTTCATAGCTGTAAATTTAAATTAAGAGTGATCCTACAGGTGCCTAAATGTGTCCCATCTTGGGGAAGAATTTTAGCGTATACCCTTAGCAGAAATAGGTCCTATGAACTAAGTGCACAGGAGAGTACATGCCTACCAGGGCAACATTTTGTTGACATACATGAAGCGGGTGTTGCATGATGCCAACAGAGCAAGACGTTATGAACATGTAATATGGGGCCAGTCACTCTTCTGTCTTAGCATTGTAACGCATAGCTAGGAAACCTTTGTACTTTGTTTGATAATAGGATTATAGCAAGGGGGAAAAAAGCCCACTGTTTACAGAAGCACAGGAAACTTTCCAATCCTTTTTAACCAGAAAATTGGAAACGCTAACTCAAGAGATCTCAGGCACACGTTATCTGTTCTTTTTTTCCCCCCAGTTTTAACCGAGCAAATTCACTCAGTAATGGGAAGCAACTCAGACTGGTATTGCTTAAAAAGTTCAAAGAATAAGGTAAACTCAGTAGGGTTTTTTGGGTGGAAAATTAGTAACAAGGTACAGCTCAATTTTCTAACGTATTTACAATCACAAAGCAGAAAGGTGCCATTTCACTTAGTGAATTAGCAGATGGGAAGCTGAATTAAAATAGAAAATAATATGCATATAGACAAAACGGCTTTAAAGCATTTGGAAGTTGCCATAGGTGATATTTGCCCTGTACTGAAACCTGGTGTGAGCCCTTAAAATAATGTCTTAACTTTGTCCCATGATTTTATTTTGTGTTCAGTGTTAACCCAGGACAAAATCATCACCTTCAATATTGTGTAGCTTGTTCAAAAATTTTGTTTCTGAAAACTTTTGAAAATTTTGTTTCATAAAACATCTACTCTTACAGACAACAAAGTAAGGCACTTTCCACCCATGAATCAAGCCTTCATAACTCTTTTTGAGAGGATCAAAATATATGTTCACCTCTGGCTTTACAAAGAACAAACTAATGGCAAGAGCAAGGACAGTCTTTGCAATCTGTTCATACAGCACCTGGCAGAATGACATCCAGCCCATAGTTGTGATGGAAGGCGTTTGTGGAAACTTCTGAAATTATGAGAAGTCAGTTGCATCGTATGGGATTCTGAGGCCTCTCGCCCACAGACCCGAGTCTAGCAAACACAGTCCTCGCTGTTACTTCCACTCCAGAAAAAATAATTTCCCAAGGGACTTCAGATGGCGGGACATGCTGCTGATGGTAAGGGTACTGATATGTTTTTTAAAACACATTACTAAGAAGATTTTGTTTCTTCGTTCCTGAAGAAGAACTTCACACCCTTGCTATAGTCCCTATTTTGTGATTCATTATTTGTAATTGAAGTTTCAGTTCTGCTTATTGAGTCTTCCTGTTCCTGCTTTTCTTCCCTGTGATTCACAGCTTGCTGAAGCCCGTGTGGCTCTCTGCACCCCCGAACAGGTTTTAATTAAGAAGCTAGTGAATTCTGCCTGCACTGTATTTGGCGCTTGCCTGCTTGCTCCCACTACAGTCATGATACTGTTTATCTTCTTGATTGAAGAGTAAACTAATTACAGTAGGTCTAACCAGCTTATTAAATCCTGCTGAAATAAAAAGGAAAATAGAAAAAAAAAAGCCACTACCTCTGTGGTGAAAAACTGCAGTGAAAACATGACTCCCTCAAGAGTCAAGAATGTATAATAGCCATCGCAAGTACATGTGACACCGACAAATGTCTTCATACAGCACTGTAATTAAATACAGAATTGCACAAGCTACCCTGATGTTATATGCTTATTTCATTCTTTTTCCCAGAAGCAGCGATAACGGTATTTAGCTGTAAGGGGTCAGACTCTAGGGACCTACAGTTATGCTATACATCGCACAAACACCTAACAGGAAAAGATGGCCTTCAAATGAGATCTCGTATTTTTTCTGACTTGCTTTTCAGATTAGTTGCCTTTTTTTTTTTTTCCTCTCCCTTGTCCCAGTCTACCCTTAAGAATTTTAGCTTTTGTCTAGACTGAAGCTAGGAGAATCAGACATGGGAAAGAAGGAGTGCAGAAAGGCACAGACAGAAAATAAACTGTTCTTAAATTTCTCCGTCTCTCTTCTCTTCTAGACAGAAGCAGACTGGGGAGAATTTGGAGGAGGAAGGGATGAAAAACAGATAAGTACCTAGCAAAGAGCAGTCATGCTGGTGCTTCTGGCATCACAACAGCTGCCTGTATTTACTTTTTGGCACTACTCATTCACGTCTGGTCCATGGCAATACAGGTTCAAGACAAGGATTGAAAGCCACTGCTCTCACTGGGACACCGGTGTCTAGCTGAGCTGTAACACTTGAGGGAAACAAATATATATAAGTCAAACATAAGCACCAACCTGTATGAGTCTGATTGGCAAAAACAAAGTTTTCTGGAATCTACAGACTCACACTCTCTCTGCGTGGAGAAAATAAATAGAAGCTGTTCAGACCACTATGGTACTGCAGACGACTTGTATGATAAGGACAATATTTTAATGCTGTATTTGATGCAGAAGTTAATATGCCACAGAAAAGCGATTATGGACTTCACTTGGCTAAGCACACCTAATGTAAAAATGCACATCAGTGGGAGTATTTCAGCTGTCTACCTCTATCACTTGGTCTTACATAAAAGGTTTTGGTGAAGACCCTGCATTGGGCTAGCAGTGCTGACAGAACACTGCAGCTGAGCCCCACGTAATAGCTATGCCAAGGTTAAGTAACTAGCACATGGAGGTTTTTTTCCTTCTGCATTCCACTTGGCTTTTATGCTGGAGAACATCGTTATTTCATTTAGGAATATTTATATGTATGTTGCACTCACTGTTGCATTATTTCCTCAAGCTGCCTGCTGAAATGTTTGGTATTTATGGAAGAATTAATCCAACAGATGCATGTGTGAACCTCAGCCAGGCTTAGTCAGCACAACAGTAAAACCTCAGCTTAGACTGCCACACAACTGGGGTTTCTGGTTAGTTCTCTCCAAGATTATTTTCTTTATGCAAAGAAGAGAGAGAAAAAGAGGGAAAAAATATATTAAAAAAAAATCCTTCCTACTGCTAGGATAGAAAACTATGTATCTCCAAGTACTAACAAATTGACATTTCAGTTTAATGGCATTTTTGATCCTTGGCATGAACCAAAGGTCTTGGTTTACTAAATTCTGAACAAACAGAACACAAAGATAATCCCTGTCCTGAATTCTTCAGCTTAGACAGTAACCAGATATCCAAAACTACAAAGTTCAACTGATGCTTAATTCTCCTTGCTGTATGATCCAACTCAATACCACCATGACTGACAAAATTAGGTGCTCAAATGACCCTCCACCCTAACGCAAAAGAATAAATGATATTCCAAGATGAAACAACAGGACACACACCAGTTTGGTTTTAGCGTGTCTAGCCCCAGCCTATCAGGATAAAAGGCCAGCTAGTATGAGGTTCTCCCTCACAGCAAAATTTTATTTCTGAGCCTGTGGCTCAGAATGACTGACTACAAAACAAACCCAGCAACCACTGCCAGCAAGCACTGTTCACACCATTCAAAAGAAATCAAACAGAACTGACATGTCCATCTCCTAGGGCGTTTGAGCTAGTCCTGTAGTTTCAGGTTGGGCCTGACAGATTAAAGGATATGCTTTCTTCTGCATGTCAAAAAAAAAAAAGAAAAAACAGGAAAAAACCAGTTGCACTTGTTAATTGAAACTCTCTCTCTTTGATCAAAGCTTCTTTTAATAGTTAAAACTGCTCCCCAGCTCCTGTCTTTCTGATGGTACCAGACTGTCTGCTTCATAGACAGCTTTTGACTCATAAATAACAACTTTCTTCACCAAAGAAAGAATGACAATGGTGGACTAAATATAATTAAGGTATAATGAATAATTAACAGACCTAGAAATGCATTTAAAGAGACTTAAGAAGCAAAGCAAAACCCAGGCCCTTTAAATGAGGAAAAACATTCTGCATTCCCAAGCTGACATGCTGGGCCCATGAAAAAAAAGTGGGATAATGAAAACAAGTGAGCACATTTAACCAAGCTTAGCATTGCTTCCCTGCTGCATGCAATCAACTGTATCCATAGCTTTGATGAGACTGTAAAGATTACATCACTTAAACCTCAGCTGCAGGATTTTATGCCAGAGTTACTGAAGGGAAGCAAGCAAACGGCACAGAGGTTTAGTGCTTGCTCTTCATTAGAAGCCATCATTCCTGCTCTTAACCAAGCCACTACAGAGACATTAACACACTGCTGGGGTAGGTTTGTAACATTAACAGGGATATGACATCTTGTACACTAGCAGCAAGTTTTATAAAAGTTAAGCAAAACGCAAGTCACAAATACATAGAAAGCCGATTAAAATAGGCTCTACAGGGTGATTGTGGAGTTCAGCTGCTATCACTTCACTGGAGAGTGTCCTCAACAGAGGATGCACGAGGTAAATCAGCCTCCCAGGCCCATTGCCCTGTCTCAAACGCAAGAGATTCATCAGCTCGAACTGTGAGGAGGCCAGGCGGGCAGGGGTCTGCATGTCTCCTGCCTAACCCAGAAGTCAGTGGCGAGAGGTAGCTGTGAAACCGTGACTCTTCAGCAACGTGCTGGTTTCCTGCCCCAGCTGGCCCCGCACTACAAGCCGCCTGCCACCTCCCCTCCATCACTTCACGTACACCCATTTCAACAGCATCTTCCTCGCTTCGGCATCTCACTCTTCACCTAGAGCCTGTTTGGCAGATAGAGGTGGGACAGGGAACATCTTGAGGTACGACAGATTCCTGACCACAGCAAGTCATGCCACATTTCAAAATAAACAGCCCCTGGCTCTGAGCAAGCAGAGGACAGGGAACCGCATAAGCCTGTACCTCAGTATAGCCAAAGGATGCAGGCACTGCCCAGACCCTTCATCCTGTGGGCCATACTCCATGTAACACAGACAGTGGCAGCAGAGTTAATCGAGGCACCGTCAGGACCTGATTCCTCAGCAGCAGACAACATCTCCACCAACCTGGCACACACAGATGTCCTGTTCAATGTGAAATGCTGCACTGTTTCTTTCTGCTCATATAGAGACCAGATTTCAGCATCACTAGAAAAACCAGAGGCTGATATTGTGGGCTTTTAATAGTGACTACCGCATGTGGGGAAAAAAGATAACCACCAGAAGACAAGTGTCCTCACAGAGACCTCAGCTTCCTATCTGTATTCATTTGTGGTTTAACCACTACACAAACCCCTTTCAGTTGCATGCAGACCAGATGTAAAGGGCTACAAACCTCACTTGGGAGAGTACAGGGTCATAACTTCAGGCTTTGTAATTGCATTAAATATTTCATAATAATGATTGTTAATATTTGTTTAATAATACAGCCATGAAGCTGATTTTCTTTTCAGACCATAGGGAAAAGCAAGAAAACCCAAATGTAACATTAGCAAGAAATCTAATCTTGTCTCCAAGTATTAACAGCAACACAGGAGCTAACAGCAACAAAGAAAATCTCTGTGCAGGTCTCGTGAGCGTGAGCTCAAAGAGCTCTGTCAAACCATAAGCTGGAAAATGTACAAGGCTACAGAGAAAAACCCAGGAGCTGGAAAATATGATGGAGTGAGACAGGTTATGAGTTGAGAGCTTGTATTTGCGAAGAAATGGGCAGTCAGCGCTAAGCTAAACAAATATGCCTGTACATCTCTTTTGGAATACTACCTCCCTTTGCGACACCTTTAGTCAGAAATAAAAGTGACTTTGATCAGGCATAATTCTTCTAGCTTGCTGGGAAAAACCAGCAAGATTGCAAAGCAGCTGCTGTGATACCTTTAAAAAGACTTGTAATGTAATGGCATGAGAATGGCTTTGCTCAGGGGACTCCCAATGCCTGGTCTGAAGCTGACAAATACGGTGCCACGTGCTCTGGCAAGTAAGTTAAAAACACACTTGTATGCCCATATCTGGTCTGGATTACACCCATTGCATGAGTTGATTCAATGACATGTGGAGTTGATATTAAAGAGCTGAACTACTGCTTCTACCAGTAGGGGCCATGGGCTGGGTTCACAAGCAGGGAATAGTATAGATAATGATACAGAATGAAAGGGTTTGACCTAAAAGAAAACTGGAGAGTTTGGATATGGGCTACAGAATCTGAAGATGATGAGTAGGCTAGCTAAAAGCAGAGACATCAGGAAAAATGTTTATTCCTTTGTAGCACTGTACTCCCACTCCGCACTCTGTTTTGCTATAAATGACAGTACAAGCACAGAAGAACAGGGAATCAGCTTCTGCAATACATAGTCAAGGCTGGAGTCTAGATGCAAAAGTCACACCAAATTAACCAAGGGATGTAGATTTATGACTGAATTATTCTGGCTTGACAATTTACTCTGCTATGGTAATTGAGTTTATGCATGCTCTCAGCTGGTGGCAGATGTGCAGTAAAAGGCTCTAGGTTACATTCCTTCATTCTGTTTACATTAACATGCCTACCACGTGCTTCCTAGGAGTTAAGATTATGCAAAGAATGATTTACTGTAGCTCAGTTAATGTAACCTGTTTAGCCACAGGGATACGCCTGTGTGCCTGAGCCCACCTATCAAAGGAAGTACTCAGGTCTATGTGGCAATTCTCAGGGCATCTTGTAAGAAACATGTCTGATTGCCTTTTTGATAAACAAGCTCAGTAAATTATTTCAAAGATGAAATCAGAATCACTCAAGAAGATTACAGAGAGTGAAATACTAGGAACTGGAATGTGATTCAGAGATACCAGTGAAATGGAAAATGCTAGTAAATTCTACCTTCTTCTTAATTAAAAAAAAAGCAAAGGGAAGTTTTCCATGAAGTAGACTAATTTTGAGATGCTCTTCATTGCCCAACCAGCCTGACAGAGAAAGGCTGCCTGAATAAAGCAAGGTGCTTGGAAACAGATATTTCAAGCCAAAAACCTTGGAGTAAATCTGTCACCCTGCAGTGACAATCACTGCACTTCCACCAAAGCGGCGCCAGCAGTGGGGTAAGGCACCTCCATTCACAGGGGGCTCATCCCAGCATATCCTTGTGCTAGAGGTGAGAGCAGAGGCCCAGGAAGCGTATTTACTGCCCACAAGAGGAGGAGCTGACTGTATGCACATGTGTATGTGCACAAGCAAGCTGGACAGGTTACTTCATAAGCAGAAAAGATGTTTTTGCAGTAAGACCCATCCTCCGGCTGTCTTTTCACCCTAACTACATGTTGCCCAAGAGTCTGAAATCCATGCTTATGTCTTAGGCATAATAAAGTGGATTTGACATTTTCACTTGTCTACAAACACAGCTAGACCAAGCCATCGCCCAGAAGGGAAACAGCCCTGCCATTGTACAGCCCCCAGGGTAATGAAGTCAGTGCCACAGCATGGTGAGCAGCGCTACAAAGGCTTCTACTTGTTTCTTTTAGGATCGGTATAGAACATATTTTAGGTTTTCTCCTCTTTCTGTTTGGCTTTTAGAAGACTAATAGTGGAAGAAACCGACAGCCCTGATCAGAGCAAAACCAAACAAAACCCAGTCCCTCTGGTTGTTTAGAATTTCATAGAAATCCTTTTTTGATCAACTCCTCAAAGCAGAAAGTCTTCAAGTAAACTCTGACAGGAAAGTTTTCACCTTCCAAGGAGCTGCCATTCCAGCTGCCTGGAAAAGCAGTGTTGCAGTGACAGAGCCCATCAGAGCCCTGGTTTGTCTGCACTCTAGACCTCTGTCTGCAGACAGAAACTTCTGCTCTCTGGCTGGCAGATGCAGTAAGCAAAGAAAAAAAAAAAAATCACTGAGGAAAAGAAAGGGAACTGTGAGTCCTAAATGAAGAGATGGAGAACTCCCCCCCTACCAGTGGAGAAGGCACAGTCCCACCCAGAGACCTCAGCCCAGAGGATCCCATCAGGAGACCCCAGAGCAAAGCCTGAACACTTAGGGGAAGGGTTGGCTCACACCGAGAAAAGCAAGGAAAAATGAATGCACGACTGAACATCACCTGGGGGGCAGCTGGCCAGCACAGGGATAAATTTTAGACATGACTGATAATTAGTGAACACAAAGCACACGTGACTTCTGCTCTCTTAGATGGGAGAATGCATTCTCCTCTTCACAGCATGCAGAAAAGTGCAGACACAGCCTCCTAGGCAAATAGTCTGAAATTGTCTGTAACCTCATCCAATCCACTTGCCTAAACCCCCTGCGTGCTCCATGCTTTCTGCATGTCACCCAACATGTCCCAGATACCCCCATTCTCTTCCTCATCCCATTCCTTCTTCCCTCAAGTAATGGCATTCTCTGGATCAAACCTCACTTCAAATTGGTGCTCAGATTCACGTTTTGCATTTCCATTGCTGTTGAACAGCAAGTCTGTGGTCTTTCTGTAGAAGGGATGCTTGGTTGATCCCTCTGAACCACAGAGGATGTAACATTTTCCACTTGAATGCCACCATACGTCTGGATACTGGGCAGAAGCAAAGAGCTCTGCTAATGTACTGTGTCCCTTCCTTCTGCACTGTCCTGACTAGGCCCTAACATGCAACTGATGAGATGAAGTAGTAAACACCGAAGAGCTCTTCTTGAGGCAAATGCAGTGTGTGCCGCATTGAACAGCTATCGTAGGCAGCAGAATCTCAAGGGCAGCAAGGTCACATACAACCTTCATTTGGCAAACTGATCGTGCTAGTTAAAAAGGCCAAATAGAGCTATACTGTGCTGGGGAGGGAATGTCAACTTCTGTTAGCATGCACAACCATTCACTTCTAAATTAATAAAAGTTCCTCTGCTCAGATGCAAAGGCTAAAGAGGGTTTCCTCTCTTGCTGCTGTATGGATATGTTTATCCAATTAGGCTTGTGAAATGCCCTTTTAACCCAGTCCTTCAGCAATGTGAAAGGTCCTGAACATCTTGTTAACATGAAAAAAATCTTAAAGCACCTCTTTTACAAAAACCTCAGCAGATTTTGGATGAGTTCCACCTTTTCTCTGGTTTTGCCTGTTTGCTTATTTGATGGCGGTTGTTGTTTTTCACTGTTACTTTTTAAAAATGTCTCAGTGGGTTCATGTCCTATGGCATTTTCCTGCATTCACTGGAATCTCTAGGGACGAGCGATAAACAGAACACAACTGTGTTCAGTCAAAAGGAGCAACGTATTGACCAGCAAATAGACCTACTCGGCTTTCCTGGGAGAAATCATGCTGGGTGTTAGACAACAAAATTTTTTCTTCAAAACGAAGACAGGTCAGTCTCAGCTAACCCTTTTGACATACTGGAGTATTTTCCAGAAAGACAGATTAACTCCCTGAACTCCTTATAAGGATTTCTTTTTCCTGCTTGGAAAAACCTTTGTCGAAAGAACGGCAATAGAATCTTCATGTTCATAAGAATATTCTTCTGCCTCACTAAGAAATAAGGCTGTGCTAATGAGCAGAAAAAGCGCCACAGAATGAGTCCAGATATGCTCCAAACTTAACATGTTGTCAAAGCTGGATTCTATCAGTATCCATAATGTTTCTCTTTTTCTAAAGTAATGACACTGTACCACAGGATTAAGTGGTGAAAAAAGGCTCATTTTCCCCTTAATTGCAGCTAATTACTGTACCTCTTTATTGTTGACCCTGGCCCAATCTTCCTCTCTATAACAGCTCCAGATGGAGACTGAATATTTAATGTGATATTTTCTAACTACTAAGACTGTTTGGGGTTTTTGTGGGGTTTTATTTTGTGGGGTTTTGTTTTGGTCATTTTTTTGTTTTAAATTCAGAAGCACAGATACCATGCATCTCTAGGATGGCGAGTTAAGCCACATTCTGAAGGGGTTAGCTTTCTGTCCGCTGGATGATTTTAGTCTTTTATCTTCTTGATTTTCTGTTTTTTAAATCAGTTTGTTTTTTTTTTTAAACAGAAAGGAAGCACTTACTCATTAAATAAATAGTACTTCATTATAGCTGCATTTTAGTTATGTGATTCACAAATTGCCTATTAACTGAATTATACTCATGCAATGCAGTATATCATACAGAAGTATTCGTATTCTAGAGAGCAAAAAAGCTTGAGAATATTTATTCCAGGAGTTCACACTTGTCCCCCTTAATAAGTGGCATTAGACAGAAGGGTGCTGTAATTAAATCAGATTTAAGCTCGTCACGCTGATCCCTTGCAGAAATTGATTAGCTTAAAGCAAGCATAAAACCAGGTTAATTCATTAAATGGTTGCACATTCACAGGTTCCGGGCGCAAAACCCCAGTCTGGATACCCATGTCCATAAATTCAAACTCCACTGGGTAAATCTGAGACTCTCTCAAAGAAAAGCTACTTCATCATGTCCTCACAAAAGCAGAGCAATTTGATAAACGCAGCAGTACTTAGTGACTCACAAAAGCATCAGCAGTCTTTCCTGCTAACCAAACAGAACATAGCTTTTCAACATAGATACAATGAGCAACTGCCTCTTTACATCATTATGTGATTAATTCTAGTCTCACAGGATTTTATTTTCTTTGTAAATCACCTATGCAAGAGAGTTTGGCCCATGATTCAGGACTAGGTAACATAAAAATGAGAATGTTTTGTATACTTCTAGTTGGGACTGGACTTATTTTTAGGCTTAATTGTTTACATCCTTAAGTAAATTACAGCAAGGAAGATGTAGGAACTTTACAGATATATGAAATTTAGGTCACTTTTTTTTTTTTTTTAAACTGTTAGAACTGTGCAGTGAAATGAATTGCCTTTGGAAGCAATCTCTGTAATTACTAGTTTTTAAGGACAAGTTAGAAAAATGTGTTTGGGGAATGGTTTTATATGGAGGGCAGGATACCATCCTCAGGGTTCCTTCCAGCTGGTATTCAAAACACTGCTCTTGGTACCACCAATCCATGTCAGGAAAGAGCTATTAACTTTTAATAAAAACATCATCCTTGATCTCTTCCAGGTTTGAGTCAGCTAACCTGGGGGGCTAGCAGTACTTTAAAGAGGAGAGAATTATTATGGATTGAGTCCATAGGAGAAGGTTTGTATGGGATGGCTGAGTCTGCTTCTTTCATTAGTTCATACTGCTTACCCTGAAGGCAGAACAAAACACATGTCCAAGCTGAGGAACGTTAAACCTCTTTCTCCAAAATTCTATTATGAATTCAGACATGTTCTGATATTTCTGTTTGTTTCTTTACGGTTCTGTTGGTTCCCCCCTTACCTTTTCTTTTCTTCTGCTTCAGCAAGTGTGTTTTAGGCCAGAACTTGGCATAACAAACAACTAGGATTTGCTCAGCCAAGAGAGGCTGCAACCCAGACAGGAGAGAAAGTGTTTGCAAGTTCTTGCTGAATGAAGGGGAAGATCTGCAGTGCTCCACATGGAAGCACTGCTGTAATTGCATCAGCCTTTTGGATTCAGGTCAAGAGAAGTGATCTCTTTCTTTCAGTTTAATACTCCCGGCTACTCCAGCCATAAACTCCAGTTCTCTCATCGCTCTTCTCTGCTGTCATCCGCACCCTCATTTTTACCAAACCAGGTGGCAGCTGCATCCTCTTACTCTGCATCCTGCCGAGAGATAACAGTAACCAGGTTAGGTGATCACCTCTCACTGCTTGCTGGTTGGGTTTATTGACAAATGCAGTGGTCTTACTGTAGAAAGAGCACAGATGTTGTTCTGGCTCTATTCACATGCAGCAACTCTTGTACTAGGCAGGCTTTCCCATGGTATCTCTAAGGAAAGCATTCCTCTGGCACTTCAGCATTTCTGACCAGAGCTGAGCTAAAAATCTCAGAGGTGCAAAAGCAGCTGTTTTCTTTCCATGAGGGAAGATAGACCCATTTTCTCTTGTGCATGGTTCTTGCCCTGCCTATGGCAACTGTCCCAAGTACAGCTCCATCAGCTGCTGACCACCCCAAACACAAGGCAGCTTCTGCTGGGAAGCAGCTTTATGGTTCTGAACCCCCAAGCTAGTCTATATTGCTCATTATGGTAGAGATGTAAATCTCTCTTCCTAGGCTTTGTCTGGGTACAGAAGACTTTTCCCAAGACCAGAGAGGGTGTGAAGAGCAGAAGACTGAATTGCCAAAGCGAGAGTCTGAACTGTGATCTCTTCTTGCCAGACTGTCTCCACACTGTTGAGCTCAGGCTGCTCTGGGGCAATAACACCACAAATTATCATCAACTTTTAAAAACAGTAATTGTTGGGTTGTGGTTTGTTTTTGTTTTTGTTTTTTTTTCCAAAATAAGAGAAAGAGGGGTTATAACTAGGCCAGTAGCAAATTGCAGAAGAGAAAGGTTTCATGCTGTGCTCTAAGCCAGAATAAAGGAAAGTAGCAGCTGATTAGATGATCAAAAGATGTTAAACTTGCTGGGGATGAAACACCTGGAAGGAGAAAACAGCAAGCAGTTAAGCTTGCTTGATACCCAGTCAAGCACTTTTTAACTCATACCTGCATGCAATGATGGAACTGGGTGGAAAGCTGTGTTTTGAAATGATACATGATTTTATTTCAAAGGAAGAGGATGAAAATACTCCCTAAAGCTGGGGAGTAGCACAAGTAAGTGCTGGATAGTCTGGAAAGAGAGCAGCCAGAGCAGGATTAATTATGTCAGGTCATGAAAACCTTGTGAGGGGAGTAAGGCACATCTTACACTGATGTCTGATACAATACAGTTTCTACAGCCACCTCCTTGTAATAAAAGAAACACATAGAATTCACTATTTCTTCTTATATTAAAATCACCCCCTCCTACATTCACATCATTGCTGTCAGAAACATCTTGATTCTCCACACCTAAGTGGCCATGGAAAAAAAACAAGCATGTCTTCTAGAAATAGACTTTTTTCCCAAGCCTCTTTTATTCAGGCCCGTTTTCCTCCAAAATGTGGGATTATTTGAATTTTAATTTAATTGCGTATCTAAATAATCCTCGTACTACCACACAAACAAATTGAAGTCATGGGGAAGCAGGAGCTTTCCCTCCTCCAGACTTCCCACTGCTGAAAGAGGGCTGCTTAAAGAAGCAAACACTGTAAACACACCCAGAAGAAAGTAGTGACTTCGAAAGGTTTCCATTCTGAAAATCCACTGCTTTTGAAAACTTTAATGGAAACAGTAAAACTGCTGATAGAATTGAACACTGCTTAATTTGAAGCTGGTAGAAGCACAAGGCAGTATCACACATGAATGGGTCTTCAAGGGCTCTGTGTATGCGATAAAGTACGTCAAGCAATTTGAAGAAAGCAGGGAATGAAAACATCAAGGTTCAGACAAATTTGGGTCAGCTGAAAGATCTAGTCTTATACAAGGGTGGAGGCAGGATAAAAATTAGAGAGTTGGAGTTTTAAGGTAATTTTTAAAAACAAGAAGAAAGCAACAGACACAATAAGGAGGAAAAGTAGCACGCATTTACAAGCAGACACATGGGATCCCAATCAGGGGGTGCAGTTTGAATGACTCTCTGCTATGGTCGTATGATCTTATGTCCAGATTCATACCAATAGAAGGGATCACTCTGCAAGGGAGATGTGAGAGTGTGTGTATACTGCATGCAGGCAGCATACCAGCGGTGGATTCATGCTGAGAAAGGACTAGAATTCTCGGAATCCTTCTGAGAGCATGAAATCCACCTGCCCACATCAAATTAATGCAGATATCTATTACTGTGAGAAAGTTTTTTCTTTCCCTTACCCTCTCCCAACTCTGGACTATCCTGCTACCTTGCTATGCAGTAAAACGGAATGATCTGAAGGGCAAGAAAAGCAGAAATTGCAGAAATTGACATGATGATTGGAAGACAGTTTCCTAGGGCTGGAACTGGATTCAAAAGTTGGGAAACCTTTAAATCCTAGAGGTTTCACTCTACCTATTGCAAAGTGCCAACTGTGGAGCTTGATTCTGTCTCTGAACTTCCCAGAGCTGCAGTGAATACCAAACGATGCACTTTATTTCAGGGGAAAAAAAAAAAAAAAAAAAAGGATAAAAAGAGTAACTGACTGATACAGCCGTAAATAAAAAGGACAGCCAAAGAGAAATACTTTCTACATAGGAGCAGCTTCTTCTCCTAGCAGAAACAATTGATCTTCCCTTCTTCCATACCTTGACTGTGTTGTCCGTTTAGACCGAAGTTGCTTCAGGGCAAGCAGCACTGCTGTTTGCTGTGCGGGCGCCCAGAGCTGTTCAGCATTCAGCGCAACAGGACTTCAGCATCTGTTCTCCACTAATCCCTCACAAGTATCAATGACAAAAACAGCAGGAGAAATTCAAAAGGCCAGCAGAAGATGAACAGATGTCTGCTACAGCGACATCTATTGGGAATTTCTTTCCCCAGAAAGACTGTGTTTCTCTGTATTCAAGACTGTCCTTTTTCTTTTAATGTTATTTCCCAAAGAGCCATATTGATCAGTGAATTAGGAGGGATAAATTGCGGAACTGTTGGAGATAGTAATCCTTAGTTTGGAGAACATTCTTGTATGCAAATTTTTCCCCCGGTTTTTGAGAGGAGATGAACAATGACTTTCAAATCCTTTGCCCTAACCCTGCTCCTTGGAGGATCACAAGACTTGTCTCTTGGTGCATGCTAATCATAAATTATAATTACCCCTCCTCAAGCCAGATACGTTCTACATTTGTCCTCTGGAAGAAAGTCAAATATTGCAAGCATGTAGAATCAGTGAGAGACAAGTCTGTTCTGGTGATCTCTCATTATAAATTATATCCCACTTCCTTTTTTCCTCAGAACAAGCCTTGTGACCAATCCTGCTCTCCCACAAGATTCATACTGCCATATGCCACTTGTGTCAAAAAGACCTCAGGGACCAGTTCTGGCCAGCCACAAGAAATTCCAGTTGTGATATTTCCTTTAATTTCAGATCAGAAGAACACCAAAGCACTTCAACTTACGTTGAGCATTATATTGAATCCGATAGCGTTGAAACAAAAATATTTTATGTTTGATCAATGCAAAACATAAATGCAAACCGAAAGATTTCATTTCAAAACATTTTACTGTAAAAGGCTGCCCATGGAAGACCTAAACTTTTTACTGAAATGTCCACAAAGCATTTTGATCATGACAAAACCATCTCTCCTGTGACCACATTTTTCATCAGAAATTTTATTGCTCCACTCTACGCATGACAAATCCCCCCCTGCTCACTTTCTGTTAGTTAAGCTGTAAATTTAAAAGTGAAAAATTGTTTATAGTCAGATACAACACTAAGAAAGTAGACAGCACTTAAGAAATCAATAGAAGCCCTAGCTTTCACCCCTCTGGTAAGAACATGAGATGCAGTAAGACTATTTCTTGGTTCTGTTGATATATTTACTCTTTACTGAATTTATTTGTGTAGTGTTTGTTGAGAACCGTATGCGTTAAAAGTCATATCCTGGCCATTTCCCCATGGATGTCTCAGCCAGAAGCAGTGGAAATTGAACACAGACAGTTGGTTCATATGCCCAAATTACATGTCAGTGAATTACCAGAGCATGGGGTGGCTTCAGGAAAAGCTCACGGGAATCAGATCAGTGATGCCTTCAACCCAATGCAGGAGTAAAGCAATGTGAAAAACACATACTGGTGTGTATTTTTTTAAAAATCTAGTAAAAGTTGTTGTGATTCAGTCTCAGAACCAGATCCATATAGAAATATCTTTAAGTGTCCCTCTTTCCATACATCAGCAGCAAGAGTTTCACTGACTAAAGGCATCTGAAATTGCCCAAGAACACAGTCACCTCTAAAACTGATTCTCCATCACCTTATGCCATGCGTAATGCTGAGTAAATGAAAGCCACTGTGAAATCAAATTAGTGATGAATTGCTATTTACACATTACACGTGCATCTATAACTCTGCAATAGCCAGATAATAGAGATTCAGTTTGTCTAGCTTTAATTCAGTTTTCAGTTTCAGAAGACAAATAACAGAAACCTCAGGTTTAACACCTTTTTATACCATGCACAGAACTAGTGCAAGCTAAACATTGCTCCCTTACCCTATAAGATGTTTCATTTCCAGAAGGATTTGAGCAACACAGAAAGAGAAGATTTTGAAGAGCAATTGATTTGAAATGATTCCTGTGGTTCACGCTGGCTGGAACTGCTACGTGTCACAGAGATGTTCTGGGTAGCACTCCTGAGTCATCCCATCAGGAGGCACGGAGCATAATGGCAACATTCTGCAGAATTCCCTGACATGAAATGCCAGGTTATGAAAAATGATGACATTGCAGGGAGCCCTGCCACTTGACATCTTTGAAAGATGTGTGCTTGTGAGAACCTGAGTGTCTCCATCGCACCCTTGGAATCATTATGAACCCCTCCCGGACCCCCAATCGGACCAGGACCTAGCAGTGCTGCACAGCACTGTTCACCAATGGCGCTTCTCCGGTCAAGAAGAGAAACCTCTTCTGATCCAAGACCACAAGTCTAAAGAGAGACGGGGTAAGTATGGCCTACACAGGGCTGATGCAAAATAAAACCTGTCCCTTCCTTTCTGCTGTCTGCCTATAGATCTTGGTGCTTTTTAAAAATGTTTGTAGATCAGTGACCTTCCCCCTATATCACAGAAATCACGTTTTTTCCTGATAACAGGAAAGCCTCATCTACTTAGAAGACATAATAGTAAGAAAATTAGACGTGCAACAAGGACATTAACATGAAACATTTTAATATTACTCGAAGGTAAACTTAGAATGCTGAGAATCTACTGCTGAAGGTGCTGTACAAATGCCCCAAACAGGGGCAAGCAAGGACACGCAGTGTGCACGGCTGCCTTTCATCCTGAGCTCAGGCACCATGGGCAATGCTGAGAGCTATCCCTGCAGTTCAAGGCTACAGGCAGCCATTTCAGACCACGCAAGGCTCAGCAGAGAGATGTTGCTAAGACTAATGAGAGAAGAAACATCTTGTGCTGGAGAATCACTTACACATGCCTTCCTGACCAAGGTCAGTGGCCAAGTGAGAAACACTACTCTATTCACCCAAGTAACTTCAGATACCCGAAAAACATGATTTTCATGAGGCCTGAGGGTCAACAGTTTTGGTCTTTTGAGGAGTCTAAACAGTGCGCTCAAGAAACGAGCCATTTAGATTTATGTCCTATTACTGCTCCCTTCAAAAGACACTGCTGACGTGTGCTGCCTCAGCTGTCAGCATTGGCAGTTCTTGGTTAAGAACATGGTATAATCATCCATGTATTTATCAGCAGTGACAAAAGACTAAAATTCATTTGAACAAGGGAAAAAGCAGGGGATGGAGACCTATGTTTAATTTTAAAAATAACAAGCTGCAAGTTGCACAGTCACAAAGTGGAGGCTGGAATGCAGTTTTCCAGAGTTTGTAAAGACTCATTTAATTCCTATAGAAACTGAGCAGCAAACAGGTAATTTTCTCTGCAAATCGCTTCTATCGCTTCTGTAATGCAGAGGAATGTATTTCCCCTGTGTCTTCTTAATCCCCTGTTATTTTCATTAAATTTAATTAAGCTCTTCTAGAGAGCATTCTATGGCACACAAGCTGAGTTTTGTTTTTCCGTCAGAGTGGTGACAGAAATGAGCTGCTGAATTATGTGGCAATTGGATTTCTTTTTTCTGTGTAAATATTTCAAATGGGGTTAACCAGTGGAGATGTTCACTTTCCCCAGCTGAATTAGTACAGCTAAAGTTAAGAGAAAGAGCCGTACAGAAAAGGTCTGTGTCTGAACTGTGCCTTCCAGCCAGTCCTCTCCTTCTGTGGACAATGCCTCCAGCTGCCATTTTGCAGAACATCTCAAGAGCAGATTATCTCAGTGCAAATCAGGTAAATGTAAGCAGATCTTGGACCAAAACTTCAAATGCAGCAATCTGCAGAGCAGAAATGAATCCAGAAGAGTCTCCTACGCTTTGTTGTGAAAGTGGCATTTAAGGGTCTCCCCTAGATAGAGCGCAGCTGAACACCGCTTCCTTGTGACAGCTTTTTCTTTCTGTGCTGGCCCTAATGCAAGATATTATTATTCCAGGGAAGACTCTTGTGAGTGTCCTCTTTGTTTTACTTGGGGCTGGTTACCAAGCAACACATGCTGTGTTATCGACACTCCATTAGAATGTAACTTGAATGGGACACTTTTTGTCTCGGATTTCTCTTTGCAAATTTTAAGAAGAAGACTTATTTTAGGCTAATTCCCTGCTTCTAAGATCCTGTTCATTTCATACAGTTAGTTGACACTATTGGATTAAATTTATCAAATCACCAGATTACCAGTGATCCGAGTAACACAAATTATGTCTGAAAATGGATATTATTATGATCACCGTTTATGTTACCATGCAGAGGTCCTCAAAACAGGATCTAGGCTGTCTTGTGTGAAAAACAAATCCATACTCCCCTCCCTCCCAGTTTTCCATTTTAACAAAGTGACAGTTGAGAACACCCGCCTTTGTTCCCATCTGATAAGCAGCTGGTGGAGACACTGATACAGTAAAGACAGCAGTTTTGCAAAAGCTTAGCATTCACAACTGAGTCCAGTTGTCCAGGTTTCTGAAGACCCATACAGTCTGCTTCCTATATTTCAGCTACAGGATTTTCAGAGCTGGACATAAACATCAGAAAGAAAAACCAAACCTTCTTTACTGAATAATTAAACCCTTAATGTCTAGTGCTGCTCAACATTTATGTGGGATTCTAGTATTGCAAACCTTTCCACTTTGGTTCCCAAGAGAGGGAAGCAAGACAAGACCATGTGATACTAGCTGACATCATGGTCAAATATGTAAAAACCATACTGATACTCAAAAAAAAAAAAAAAAAAGTCCTTCAGTTAGAACATTCCCCAACTGCTTTTCTATTATTCCCTTCATCTTTCACAAATGCCACCATATGTAGGAATACACAGAGAGCAGCAAAGAAGTGCATACGTATGGATAAGGCACAGGGAAGTGAACCATGCTGCTTTTAATTCTCATATCTGTACAACTTGGTAAAAGCCACAGTTGTGATCAACGCAGACCAGCTGGGAAACATGCACTGTGCACAGCAGGCAGAAGTCAGTCCTTCAAGCCTCACTTCCTCCTGCCCCTGCCTGCTCCCTGGAGGTTAAAGGGAGTAAACTGAACACCAGAGGTTCCAGTCACAAATTTGAGTCCTTGAGAGCACACACTTAGAAAAAGGAAGAGCAAACAAACAAAAAAACCCAAACCACAAAACCCTTCCCCAGACTGATTTAAATTACCGCTGAGGCTTTGGGTTATTTTCTGGACTGCTGGATTTTTGTTTGTTTGTAAGACAGAGAGACCAGTATTCCTGCTGCCAGTCATATCCATCATCTTGCAGAATTTCAAGCATCACTGCTATGAAAAGCATCTTCAAAGTGATATTGGAGTAAAATATCACACCAAGGGAGAGCTGTCTGTCTATGTCTCGTACTTCTTTAATGTTACGCATTTGACAGCTTAACAACAGCTAAACAGCTTAGGTCTCGGCAAGAGATTTCCAGGCTCTGTGAGTATGAGAAGTAGGACATTTTAATTAGAGGTGAAGCTTCCAATTTGCTGCAAACACCCCTCTGTTTGAGGCTAAGCATGAGGAATGCCATTTCTGCAGCACAGCACATAGCAGCAACAGTGGCTACATGGGTTTGAGTTCGGCTCTTCCCGCTGGAGCCCCAGGCACTGCTATGGTCAATGCTACTGGTGCTAACAGGGCCTTTCCACAGAGAAACTGCCCACCTTCTCCACCTCACACAGCAACCACTGCCAGCGGCACATTGAGTTTAGGATCATCTTAATATTTAACAAAAAGGCAAAGGACAACAGTCTTCACGTGTTAGCTTTTTCAGAAGTTTCTCCCTTCTCTCTCTGCCCCTGGAACCCAGATCTGTGGTTTCTCCTGTCTGCCACGTCCTGTGGGCATCCCAGCAAATGCCCGATAGCTATGAGGTTGGCTGGGCCAATCTCCCAAGCTCCCCGTTGTTCTGAACTTAAGAGAAAGGATACTCACTGTGCAACCCTGAGAACTCTCTGGAGAGCTTTGGAGACAGCTCACTGCTGCCCAATTGTAGTTGAGCAAACTGAAAATGTACTCACTTCAAAATACTCCTGTTAAATAACAAAGCTAGGGTACCTCATGAGAACGTCCAAATTTGAGGTGTGGAATGACATCCTTATGGGAGCAAAGTTTAACTATTTCCACTGCAAGTGTTACTATGAAAGAATCCCCAGGATGTGTGTGGGGGGGTGTTGGCCAGACATCTGTTCCCAATTCCGCCATTGTTAACATGTAATGAAATTTGCCTTAGGAATGCCACAGACTCCAAGAAGGTAATTATAACACCAACAAGATGTGTGCAAAGATATTGTCTTTTTCACTCTCCTGTGGCACAAAACCATCAGAAATAGATTATATTAGCCACAGACCTGCTATCTGAATAAGTAGTAAAACCATCTTGACTGTAAAGCTTGTATCAAGGCATTGAGAAAGCACAGAAAACAGACAGAACAAGAACTGTATCATTTCAGAGCTCAGCATTTGTGACTAGTCTAGTGCATTAAATTGCAGGCTTTCCCTGATTAATGAGAAATGGGTATCCCCACCCAGGCATCACTTTGTGTGAAAGGGCCATTGGAGGAGGGTGGCATTCTGAGAGGCACTTGGGACCTTGGCATTTAGTCTTCAATTAGCTGTCTTCTCTCAATTCCTTGGGCACTGACTTAATGCAAAAGATGTCATTATCTTCCCTCTCTTCCACTTCAGCTGATGAGTAAGAAAAAGCACTAGAAGCAGAATAGCCTCTTTCAAAACCCTGCCTGTCTCCATGCCCTGGACTGAAGACAGGGCACATTTAGCAACACTGGGAGACAGCTCTGGATTTCAGAGCTAGGCTTCAAAGATAAACAGCTCTTGGCAGGGAAATACTGTAATGGCTAAAAAAAGATCAGGGAGCAAGTGACACTCCCCCCATCATCTGAAGGGCAATTCTGCAGATGCTCTTACTGTACATAGTGCCCAGTTCTTACAGAAGTGAACATTATCCATGAACAAGAAGTAAACTTGGAACCATGTGAAATAATCCAGTTTACATGTATGCAATCTTTATATTTGCAATAATCTCTCTCCCAATGTGTCCCCAAGGAGATACAACTGGGAAAAGAAAGGAAGAGAACTAAGGAGATATTAGCACAGGTCTTTGAAAGTTCACTTCATATTGTATGGTGGGTACAAGCTACAAGCTTCATCTCAATTATAGCAGCCTTTAATTCCACTCTGTATGTCCCCTTTCCTCCTCCATCCCTTTGAAAACTTGCATCATAATCTGACTCTGAATGGTAGGCAAACAGTATTTCCATTCTTGAGTAATTTCCGAATCCCTCAAACTTATTTTTGTTTTAGAAAAACGGTACATTTTTTAAGCTCCCTTCAAAACAAAACCTTGCCAGCATTTCAATTCATAAACTGCACATCAGAAGCTGGAAAATGCTAAAAATTAACCATTTTAATATAACCCATTTTAAAATAAAATCTAGAAGTTTTGCTTTGGTGTCAAAGCATCATGAAAAATGGAGTCCAAAGATACTATGCGTCAATATTTTAAGTTCATGTAAAAATGAAAGTGAAATTAGTAGAGGTTGAGCTTTTTAATCTTCTCAAGATTTGGATGTTATCTTGCAGCACTTAATGAATCATGTCAACTTTTTCCATAAGTAGCATCATCCATTTCCCCTCAGAAGAGGGTTCAATTGAAAACAACATCAACTATATCCCTTCATAACATAATAAAGTTAGTCTCTTGTACACAGCCAGAAGAAAACCTTTTTGGCATACAAAAAATTCGGAAGGTTTCCTTCAAGATCTGCAGGCAGATATTTGCAAGGCCATATTGCAGAGATAGTAACGGTACTCCTATAGTTCTGGACAGCCCATTCTATCAGGAGGCAAGCCTGGAACCCAAAGACCTCTATGCCCTGGAATAGAAGGGGAAAGTAAACTGGGAAACTTCTTGCCTTTGTGGTTCATGAAAGAACTTTGCTCACACATCTGCCATTCTCCAGAGTTGCAGGTGATCCAGCGTCTCCCACAGCAAAGCAGCCCACAGGGGATGGTGGGATCCATTGGGGATGCAGGCAGCCCCCCATCTCTACCCAGTTTATAATAGCATACTCATGACATGTTTCGCTGGTCAAACGTCAAAAGGAAAATAAATGCATGAGAAGTGAAGTGACTACGAGATTTTTAATAGAAGGCATTGTCATTACAATCATCCTTCCTGAGCTTTTATTTAGCGTAGTCCAGAGAACTTCAGTGGGTTAAAGCTAATCTAAGAAAAAACATGTTTCATTACACAATGAAATATAGTTATGACTCACACATCTCATAGGGCATTTTAAATCTGATGTTTTGCTCTGTGTTGATCAAAAAACTGCCAGCTTTTCCCAGGCAATAAGACACACCAAGTCTAGAGGAAGCCACCGAGCAGAACCAACTTACACTAGAGCAACTGTAGTTGTTGGGCAGAGGTCCCTTTCATGTGCCATTCACTCTTGTTCGCACGGGGTAAAGAACTAGTACAACATTTCTAAATGTCTGAAGCACTAAAGATGACACTGGAATACCAGCAGAACAAACAAGAACAATTACTGATGTTCAGCTAGAGGAGACAGTCTCCAGCACAGTCATGTTTCTTTTCAGCCCAAGCATAGCCACTGGAACTTTACCAGCTCTCTGTTCAGACCCAATAAGACTATTTGTCTGGAGCCCACCATTCTCTTGCTCCAGGAAGAAAATTTTGTGTTTGCGTTATTGTTTTGGCTGCTTTCTGGGACCTGAAGTGCACTGCACGCGCAAACAGACTTTTCTATTTCTCCATCTATAAAGGATAAAAAGTAACACTTGCTGAAATAAAGACTCCCAGCTAATAATGTCCAGCAGGAAAGATGCATCTTCTCCCCTGCAGAGCTGTGGATTATTTGTTTATGTTGCACCACCTTTACAGCTAAAATGATGAAAGAAAGTCATCATCCCAGGCATGTTTTGGAAGTATTTAGTAAATTGTGGTAGGATTGTCACAAGCTGCACAAAAGTACTACTTACTGTGACAAAAGAATCAAATCCATGAATACCCTATGTTCTTATATTCCCTAGGCTCTTCTTATATACCCTAGGCTCTAGAACATCTTCCTGATAGAATCAAGAATTATTTCCCAGCAGAGATGTAACTTAAACCTTGACCTGATGACAGCCAGTTCTCTTGTGTCTCAACTGCTAAGCAACAACAACAACAACTTTGGGGCTAGAAAGTCTCATTTGCTATCAAGCCAGCATCTGTGCTGCTACCTAACTTATTGTTGAGCAATTTCCCTGATTCTTCACCTCTATAAACAATCCCCACAAATAGGAACATACATAAAAATAAGATGCATTTGTCTATGCATGTCTAAAGCCTATTCTACTCATCCGCAAATGCATATTTTCAGCAGAAAAGACTGAATCTAGAGAACTGAATACCCTACCTTAATCACAGCTCTCCAGAAGACTCCCATTTCCTCGAAGACTACATGAAGGCTCTTAGAAAGGAGTCTTTTAAGATAATACATTCAGCTGACCGTGATAAGCCCCACCTGTCTGTTTCCACAGAGTAAATACCTGCTAACTTTCCCAGCTGTTCAGTGCTCTTAAAAAAAAAAAAAAAAAAAGGCTATGAGAATTTGGGGTCACCCAAATTAGATGCTGCTTTTCTAAGCAGGAACTCTTTCAATCAGTCTATGAAACTCTCACAGCAATATTTTGCAGTTAAGACTGGAGATTATTGGTAGCCCTCACGGCAGGGAATATGATTCAGAATGGCACGTGCTTTTTGCCTTATCCTTAGGGCCATATCTCTACCGACAGCCTCAGTGTTTAAAGTCTGAGGCGTGGAGGCAGTAAATAAGTAATTTGAATGCTTAGGAAAAAAGCTCTTGGCTTCTTTTTTCCTGAAGGGATGGAGAGGAATTATTCTGGAATTTATTTTGTCTCTGTTGCATCCATTTACATACTTTCTACTACTGTTTTTTTCTTCCTTCCTTGTTTTATTTTATTCTTGTTACAAAAATGAGATGCAAGAGAATCTGACACATTGCTGTACCATATGCATAGTGTCTATTTCCAGCAGCAGGTGAGCATCTCATGATTCAGTTCCCACCTGTAGCAAGGCCATTTTACACCAATCTGCTCTATAGGAAAACAGGGAATAAAACCAAGAAACTCTGTGGAGGACATGTATGTATGGATTGCTGTGCACAGATTCAGTGTTGCATATATGAAAAGGGAGTACATATATCTTTCCATTTCCATCCTTGCCCAGTAAATATTACAACAGGAAAGCATTGCCTAAAGCCAGCATCACCAAACCAAAATGTTCCACAAGCTTGGTCAGACTGGAAAATAGCTTGTCAGCTTCCTTCTGCAACTCCATTTTCTTTTACTCTTTTAGTGTTCATGCTTAGAAACTTCTGTTTAAAAAAAAATAATAAAATTTTCCTGTAATCACCGGGTGACAGGATATGCTGGTTTAAGGCATAGCACCTGATATTGGAAAAGTCTAATTGTAAATGGCTTGATGAATCTACAAATCTGTCCTTCTTGGAACAAATCTGGGTCTTGAAATCTTAGCACCGTTCACCAGAGTCCTATTCCCCGATTTATTCATCAACGAGTCCTTGCCTTGAAGCAGTGTAATAATGTTTTCTCTCTGATGTCTAATTGCCAACTGAAGGGCTGTACAGCCAGTGACATCTTCCACATCAAGCAGAGCACCAGCCTTAATCAAGGTCTTTATAATGGCCATATTGCCCTTGAGGACAGCAAGGTGCAAGGGGGTCCAACCCATTTTATTCTTAACATTGACATCTGCCTTGCACTCCAGAAGATTGATGACAGTCAAAAAGGAACCCCGCTGGACTGCAAAATGGAGGGGGGCCCACTCTGACTTCTCAGCGATGTTGGGATCTGCCCCACACCTCAATAGCTCACAGACTACCGGCTCATCGCTGTAGCGAGTAGCCAAATGAAGTGGCGTCCAGTCCATGCTTCCTTTGGCATTCAGTTTGGCATGGCTATCTTTCAGCAGGTGTATGATTTCAATGTGTCCTTTGAAAGAAGCCAGGTGCAGGGGAGTCCAACCTTTGTCTGTCCTTAGCTCCACATTAGCTCCATATTTGATGAGTTTCTCACAGATGAGATACTTCCCCCTCACCACAGCCAGGTGCAGGGCACTGTAATGATTTTGATCCAGGGTGTTAACAGAGGTCCCATTCTTCAGCAAATAATGGACTACCCTGAACTTTCCCCTCTCCACAGCAACATGGAGCGGGGTTCTATGGTTCTTCTGTTTTTTCTCCAGGTCTGCTCCTTGACTGGCAAGCAGTTTGACCAAGCCAACGTGTCCAAAGCAAGCTGCCACATGGAGGGCAGTTTTCCCATCAACCTCCTGGGTGTTGGAGTCAGCTTGGCGAGATAGCAGCACTCGGGCCACATTCTCAAAGTTGTTTTGTGATGCCAAGTGCAAAGGAGTCCACCCATCATGCTCTTGAGCATTTACCTGTGCCTGGTGGTCCAGCAAGAGGCGTACAATTCTGTCATCCCCATTCTGAGCAGCAAAGTGAAGAGGTGTCCAACCATCGTCATCAGGCATATTGATGTCTGCATCATGGTCTATCAGAACTGAGCATATCTCTGGCAACCTTTTCTGAACAGCCATAATGAGCGGGGTGTAGCCACAGACTACCTGGCTGTTCACATCGGCTTTACAGCTCAGGAGAAACTTCACTTTTTCCACATCTCCCTGGATCACCATGAGGTGAAGCAATGTGAGGCCATTTTCATGGACTCTACAGATTTCCTCAGACAGGGTGTCGTCTGGACTGTAAGAAGGTGGGATACGAACCTCCTGATTATCACTTTCTAAAGGCAGGGGAAAGAACAGGAGAAAGAGAGTAAGACCAAGTGAAATAGCTTGCTGCACACAAGATGGGAGGGAGAACACGTGGCAGGGGGGTTGGAACTCGATGATCTTTAAGGTCCCTTCCAACTCTAACCATGATTCTACAATAGTATGAAATGAAATAAAAGCCATTTTTGAGATAAGGAATATGAAATGGGGCAAGACAGCTGCATGCAGCCTCTTAGAAAGCAATGAGATATTTGGCCTCTCCTTCACATTTTCTATTTTCTGTATAGTTATTTTTCCTTAATTTAAAAAGAAAAGTTACCCAACATGGGAAAATTTCTTGAGCCACATTCTTATCACTGGAGAGCAAGGAAATAAGCTGGTTTTTGTAGGCTTCCCTTCTTTATTTTTGAATGGTAAAGGAAGTCCCCTACTTACCACCGCTTCTGGTGTCTCGGGGGAAGGTGAACTCTTCTTTGTCACTCTCATTTTCAGGAAGGGGAAAAGAAAAAGGCATAAGGCAAAGCTCCTTATCTACATTCTTTAATGTTTCATAGAGTTCTTCTTTGCTATTGATCTAGAATTTTGTATAATCACCTGAATATTTTTTTATCCAATCCTGTTACTGCATCCAAAACTCAGCAGAGCAAATCATGACACTAACAAGAATGTGGGAGCCTGAAAAGTATCTCAGGATATCAATGAGATATTTCCTCCTCTTACTCAATTACTCCTGAACATACATATATTCTACTTCCTTATTGCAGCACGTGCCCGTGGCAGCATCCCAGCTGGTAGTTTTCTTTGTTGTATAGGGAACCCAAACAACCCCACCTCCTCAGTCCTCTATACTCTGGCATTTTGTTTCTTGATGACTGCGCAGTGAAGCAAAACCTCAAAATAGCAACAGTTCTCAACTGCTGCTTCTCCCTGTATGAAGCTGATTTCTAGGCACAATTACACTCCAGTTGCTGGGCTAGAATTGTGACTATCCTGAAACCCAATTTATTTCTTAGTCAGAGAAAGACAAGAATTTAAAACTTTTTTTTTTCTTCTAGGGATGTTGTTTAAACTGGAATGCCTTCAGTTCCATGGAGTTGGAAAATTGTCATCTGAGCACAAATGCCAGTGCCATCAGCATAACCCCTGTGATTCTGTGTCTGCTTGAGCTTCTTTTAATGACTGAGGCCTACATTGTAAACCCATTTCATCTGAGCAGTTAGAAAGGTCTTCCTCTCAGAGTATCACTTAGAACGCTGGCCAGCTTGCTAAATTTATGTGCAAATTTCCTATCCCCCTTAATGAATTACAGATGTACAATCTCTGCAAACACACTGCACAAAGGTTACTGTGGTGTCTTTATTGTCTGATGATAAGCACTGATTAGAGAGGAAACACATTCTCAAGAACTGGTAAGAACAGGGAAAGGACTCAGTGGAATTTCCCAAGTGGTCCTGGGAAGCCTTACTCACCTGCTGGTTCCTGGAGATAGCAGGCTTGTGGGACATCTTCCTAACAAGACGCTCATTCTCTGGATCTACTACAAGGCTTTGTATCAGTGACAGCAGCATGTCTGTTTCTACAGGGATACCTACCAGAACAAAAAGACTGTTAGCTGTGCACACTACCCAGATGTTCAGAACCCAGTCGGCACCCAAGGTTGTGGAAGTCTTCCATGTATCCTCCACATGGGGAGGAAGGAAAGAGGATGTGCTGACGGCAAATGGGCACCAAGCATTTCAAAGGCAACAGGCAATGTCACTGGCAAGGAGTTGTACACAAGCTTATCCCCCACTCATTAATCTATGCAGCTGACCCCTGGCTAATCCATATCATAATCAGCTACTACACCTGTAAAGCTTGGCCTTTGCTTAGGGTCTTGATCCCAACACCTCTTCATTAAGTCAACCATCTGCTGGCATTCCCCTGGCCAGTCATCGCTGATGGGTTCTAGGCAGGGCCTCTTTCCTGCAGCAACCTTGACTATAATGGCCATCATGTTGGCTCCTGAAAAAAAAGCAATATGTGTTCAGCTTTTCCTCTGTGAAAATGGCTGTAATAAACATTTACTAAGTGCAGAACATATAAGAAGCATTCATATTTACCTGCATAAGGTTTCTTCTGCATAAGTACCTCCCAAATGACAATTCCAAAGCTGCAGGCAATGAGAAATCATGAGCAATCATTCCCATTCTTACATGAACATAAAATTCATTTATTGCTTTCATCTCCTTGAGAAATGGGAAAATTAGGAAAGAAGTTCTTCAGGATGGAAGGCTTTCATCCCCCCCACCAAAAGGACAAGATCTTATGAATCATCACGTACATCTCTGATGCCTCAGCGAAAGGGTTGGTGTAGTGAATGAGGCATTTAGAGCATTTCTTGTGAAAGCCAGACTCTCAATGCCTTTTTTCCCCACTTTATTCACATTGGGTTTTAGAGCCCTTGACTATTGCAAGTTCATGCAGCCATGCAAATCTTCATTTGCTTCTCGTCTTGGGTTACTGTGCAGTGTAGTGGCTAAGGAGCTGACTGACTTTCAGAACATACATACGTAGCTGGTGTAAGTGAGCTGCAAAGCACTTTGGCCAAATGGAAAAAAGTAAAGTTAAAATCTTTTCTCCACCTGCTACTGACCAAAATGAAGCTGAATACCAAAGTAGACAAGCAATATTACAGCTGTTTGAAAATCAAAAGAAATGTAAGCAGCAACTGCTGTGAAAGAGCAGACATGCTGTTCTGTACTCTGATCTTTCTATAATAACTTCCAGCAAGCTAACAGGGCAGAACCTAAGGCATTACAGTCTGCAGCTCACATGGGATCAGTGCTGCACAGAGGTGCATCTGCTAAGAGAGATGATTATCCACGGATAATCCCACTCCCCACCACGGAGGTTGGAGTGGCACATATCACTCCCAGTGTGTTCCCCACCAAGGACATTATGCAAGGCAGAGCACCAGAATATAAAAAAAATGAGGCAGTATACGAGTCCCTCTTGCTCTGCGTAAGAGGTAGGTGGCAACCTTGTCTGACCGCTGAACAGAAAGGCAGTCCTTACCTGTACACATCATATTTGATTCCCGGAGGCTTCCTGTTCTGGAGAAACATTTCGGGAGGGATGTAGCTCAAAGTGCCTCTCAAAGCAGAGCTTTCAATGTATTGCATTCGGCTAGATTGCTCCATCCATTTTGACAGCCCGAAGTCTGAGATCTATAAGCGGAAAAAAAAATAAATAAACCAGAGATCCCTCATAATGCTCACAAACTCACCCTTCCTTATTTTAGCTGGGAGATACCTTCATCCTTCACGATGAGGGATATGAGGAGGTGACTAGCAGTTGAAACTTCATAAAACCCTGGTAAAATTGTAGTCAGTGCTTTTCACTTAGTCCAGGAGATCACCATTTCCTCTTAAGTTGAAGCCTTAAGTTCCCAGTTCTGGCACAGATTACTTGCATACTCTTGAGAATACAATGTAATTTGTTTACCAGCTGCTTCTTATAAGCCACACTGGTCAATCTTTCATTGGGTGCTCCTGAAGAATCTAACTTATTAGGAAGGATTCTGGACTTACTTGGCAAAAATAACCTTTCTCTTATTTGTGAAATAAGCTGTCTTTACAAACATGGCATTAAGGTCATACCTTGACATGCATATTCCCATCTAGCAGAATGTTCCCTGGTTTTAGATCTAAATGCAGCAAAGGAGGTGTCATGCTATGCAGGAAATTCATAGCCAAGCCCATTTCATGGATAACCCGGAATTTGAGCTGCCATGACATTTTGTGAGTGGGAAGAATTTTCTCCAAGGACCCTCTCGCCATATATTCCATCACTATCCCCAAAGGACTGTTGCAGATGCCATAGATAGTGACAATGTGCTGGAACTTGATTTTCTCCATCTTTGTTGCCTCTTCCATTAGACAGTTCATACTGGTCCTGGAAAAATAAAAAAAGAAAAAAAGAGAATTGATGAATACCATTTCCTGGTCCTACAAGCTAAGTTACTGTATAGTTGCTTAGTGATATCCAGCCTTTCCAAGTAGCCCTGCTTACCCCAAAAAGATTAATTCCAATTTTCCCCTTGAATTGTTGATATTGCAATCACATCACGATCTTTTGCAGACTAAAATCTAACATACAAGGTCATGACTTTTCAAAATGAGCTGAGGATTGCTTGGGCAAATTAAACCACTAGGCTCCTATAGAAAGCGACCAAAATTTCCATCTTAATCCAGCTCTTAGAAGACCTTCAGTGATCACAGGAAGCCTGGTCCATGTGCTTCTTTCCACACTGTGGTGAAATTCCCAAGTGATGCTTCCCTCAAAGCATGATGTCAGAAGCAGGAGCAGCATGGTGAACCATGCCTTTTTCATACACCATATGTCCGCATGGTAGCCCCAGTGATAGCCTGCATGCTGCTCACAGGCAGCCAGGGTCCAACAACACACTAACCTGCTGAGCTTGAGTAGACGGAGGCTTGTAGGGGCAGAGGGCATGTCTTGGCCATACCTATACCTGAAGCTTTCTGTCACTGAGCATGCTGAATCTGGTCCCAAAGGGAGTCTAGACATGTCTGTCCATTGTTGCCAGTTTTGGCAGACCTGTTTCACTAAACCTTTACAACATTTCCCAACCTGCTGAACGAGTTGGGGTGCCCAGAACGTGCTGACAGCAGCCAAGCAGTAAAGTGCCAAAACTGCATTTAAAAGGCCACCCTGGAAATTAATCTGAGCTTGAAACAACATTATGCCAGGCCGCTAATAGCTCTAAACACTGTTCAGATAAGCAAATCTTTCTAAAACAAGTAGAAACAGCCATTGAACGATAACCCAGATGCACAGAACTACAGGACTGATGCTGGCCCTTCTGACAACCCCCAGGGAAAGGAAGGATTTGGGGCACAGCTAGTACACAGATAGTATGGTCTTCCTTTGTAATCCAGAATTCACAGGGCTTACTGAAAGTTATAATTGAAGTCAGAGCAGCCTCAAGGTTGTTTGGATGTATGTAAGGGGTGGGAAAGTGTTTTGTAACACCGCACTGGAGTGAAAAGTTGTTTACATGACAAAATAGTATAACTTCAGTCCCTGGGAGACCAGTACAGTGACTGTTAAAGGCAAACGTACTGTTAGATATTTTACCCAACCTCAGATTTTCAGATTTAGTTTTTCAAATCCTGGTAATTGCAGAAATAGTTTGGTTTATTTCAAAAAACAAAGTAAAATAATTAAAAAAAAACCAAACCAGTGAACATTTCTGTTCACATTCAACCATTTTTCCAGAGTACACACTAGGAGTTCAGATAATCCATGAAAGCCCTAGGATTATATTTACTAGAATTGACGTATGCAGAAGTAATTTGATTAACTTGATTAATTTTTTTTCCCAAAAGAGAATGAAATGTAAACGTAACATCTCAAGACTCTAAGCAGTACAAACTAAAGAGGACAGTCACTGCTCAAATTGAACCATCTCAATTGTTGTCAGAAACATGACAAAAAAAGTCATACAAGCAAGTGATTTTTAACCAGGTGGGATCCTTCCAACTTGAACAAAATACAATTTTAGAATACATAACTTCATTGACTCATTTTCTTTTCATCAGGACTGCTATATTGTATGTGGTATTGGCAGTGGCTGTGATTACCTGGCTCTGTTTAATCTCCAGACCCAAGGTAGTCAGCAGAAGATTCTCTGCAGGTGAGAGACAGAGCAAAAAGTAAACCGAAGGTGCAGGTGCACCATCAAGAGAAAAGAGCATATCTGGAGGGTAAGACAAGTGAGAGAGCAGAGATCTCTGTGAGCCCAGCAACAACAGCTGGAAATTCTCTGTCCCTCAGCATTCAACCTGGTGATTTTGATGACTAATTTAGTTTAATAGATACTCATTAGTCCAAATGTCCAGTGAAAGCTGCAAATAAGTAACCAGGCTGTTTTTACACACGTGCCCACGTTTAGTTTAACATAACTACTTCAGCCTCCAGATTTCAACGCTAGCTGTTCTGAGTAATTGTTCCTTTCCCTCTTGTACATGTACATCACACAAAACAGAAAAAGACAGAAAAAAACTCTAAATCACTTTTTTTTTTTGCCCACTTTCTTTGGGTACTAAAAGCTTCACCTCCCAGGCAGAAGAAGCCAAGTGAACATCTCCTTCAGGGCTTTAGCACCAAATCACCACAGACAGCTCTAACTGACACTTTAAACTGTCAAGCCAGAAGAGACTGCACAGTTACCTCTCCACGCTGGAGTCCTGTAGCAAGTACGGAGAGCATTTCACTGCATAAACCGTTCTCCACTTCTTATGCTTGACTTGGTACACATGCCCAAAGCCTCCGCTGGCCACTTTAATCCAATCTTCTTCAAAATCCTCCTTATTGAAGACAGTTAAGCTCCCCAGTTGCCGATCTTTCTCTGAAGTCATGACCAAAAAGGCAGCCTGGCTGTCCGCCTCCTGCTCAGATGGTACCAGAGAAGAATAAAGGAGCTCTTCCTACTTCTGACTTACAAAGTGAGGGAGGGAATTACCTCAGATGAGCCATGTTACTTACTGCCAAGAGGTGGATCCCAAGTGTCACTCTCATTTGGTATGCAGATGAGCTGCCTTACTTAATTACAGGCACTCGTGCTAGGCTGGGTATATGTCTGGACCTCCATAAGGTTGCCTTTCTCTCTCATATCAAGCACTGGGTGGGCAAATAATGAAAGAATACAAGATGAAAAATGGTGCAATACATCAATCCTTTAGCAATTGCACTGTGCTGAAGAGGGGATTCCTCTCCTGAAGATGAAAGTAAGACAGACTGATACTTAAAGGGAAGGCCGGCCTTACACAGAGAGAAATCCACAAGGCTCCTGTGCAGCATTGCACGTGAGCCAGACAAAGAAGAAAAGTAGAAAACACTCCAAAAAGATGAAGAACAGAGAAGACCCTGAAACTAGTATGTGGTAAGCATGAGAACATGAACCTGAGAAAACACAGGAAAAGGAAAAAACGCAACAAAGATGGTGAGTCGGAGTGGTTACCTGAGGGATAAAGTATGCCACTGAATGCCTGCAAGGGGCATTCAAAGAAACAAGAGAATACTGAAGAGCTGGTCTGAGCGGTTAAGCCATTGCCATGTGAGCACTAGTAACAGCATGCATGCTTTTAGTTATTTTATGTAAAACATAAAACTGCAAAAATATTTTAATGACATTCATCTGGGTCTTGTGCATATATGTCCTTAATGACTTTGCACAGTGACTATAGAAAGCCAAATACAATGTGATATAGGTTTCCTCAGCACTACTGCAATACAAGTAAAAATTAATGGTTTTGAAGAGTAATCTTCAATGAGTCTTGACCTGGAATTTTTAGCAAGATATCAGATCTAAAGAAATTCCTGCAGGAAGACAAGGTGGTCTGGCAATGGCTCATTACTCACAACTGCAAGGCTTTAGGGAAAGAAGGAAAAGAAAAAGGAAAAAAGCCAGCCAGGCTCTGCAGCCTTTTAGGGGGGGAAAAAAGCACCAGAGTCTGACACGTGATAACTGATTCCCTGCCCACTCCTTAATTACTGCCCACCAACTGTGATGCTTCTGCCCCAGGTACCACCCCTAGCCACCTCCACTCCCACGTGCCAGCACTCACCTGCCAACACAACTTCAGAGCCGAGGACAAGTGCAATGAGGCTCCATTTCCCCATGGTCAGGCACACGAAGGACAAAACCTTCCTGAAATTCTCAAATTTTATTATAGAACGTTCAGGAGAAGGTGAGGGACTGGAGGAAAACACTCGGTGGTTGCAGAATGGCAGCAACTTCACTTCCTCCACAGAGCTTACACCTGTGCTGCGTTTTTTGGCAATTAGCTCAGGCACGTTCTAGGGTCTGTCTCAACTTTAATGGCATTGAAATCAAAGGTTCAGAAATGAGGCAGTTATGCTGATCATTTACACCTTTGTTGACAACAGCTTACATTTCTTTAAACAAACCTTTCCTGCTTTTGCCCCAAACCGGGGAGCAATTTTACCCCAGTCCACTCTGAAAAACACCTTAACTGTGGAACTGGTGCACAAATGGCAACTGTGACACTTTCTTTTGAATTTCCCAAGGCACAAACTTGTGGTGCTGCTCTGAAGTGAATAGGAATATGTAGCTATCAAGAGGTATCAAGCCTCCTCAGCCTTGAGGCCTTGAGGCAGAAGGATGAGGCTGTGATGGTCAGGGGTGAGGCCTTGCCCGCTCTCAAAAAGCCAACCCCAATTAATTCTGCACCCCAGTCCCATTGTACAACACATGCAACTGCAGGTTTGCCCCTAACAACTTGCACATCCATGCCCTGGCCCTGAACCAGGTGCCCTGCCAGCTGCAGCCCAAACCAAAGACGAACTGACAGAATTCACTCCTACAGCAACACTGCCCTACCACCAAACTCGTCTCTGGAAACCACCACCTGATCTCCCTAAGAGTCGCCTTCTGACCACCCAGGACCAACACACAGACCAAAAATTCCAATGGCTGCTGAAGGTTAAAGGCGCATATGTGGTGCAATTTTGCTGGCATCAGTTAAACCACAGTTGGGCAGGAAAGATGTAACACACTAACATATCGTTGGAGAAAGAACTTTATTGGGTGCTCTCAGCACTGAATAGCTGGGAAAAGGGCGGGGACAGAAGCTGTTTTGGGACACAGAGGAGGAACATCTTCCAGAGACTGCGGTCCAGTGGTTTCCTCCCCTGTGCAGATGCTGAAAGAGAAACATTCAGAACAGGGAACACCACCTCAAAATCCTTGCTCCCAAAAACTCTTTCCCCGGTGTACGCACAGCTTCAAAGGACACTTTGGGTGTCTGCAGAGCCCTTCCACCCCCCACAGCTGGTGCAGCAATATCAAGGTACAAAAAGTAGTTTTCAGAGCACTTTGGGAAGTCGTGTCACTTTAGTGCAGAATTGGAACACTTCTAAAAATCTCGGGAACTGCAATGAACCTAGTACCTGCTCCAGAAGCACAGAAAACATCCCCAAAGGGTCAGGGATGCTTTAGGTGACCACAGTGCAGAAAACAGGAAGATGCCTTCTCAGGAGTGCCATTCTTGTGCTCCTTCTTCAGTCCGCTGCCACTCCCCACTCCTCTTCTCCCTCGCTCTTTAAAGCAGGATGGGTGCCTCTTTCTTCTCCACCAGAAGCTTCTGCTACGGCAGGAAGACGTGGTCAGGACTGAGAAGCCCCGGCTTGTCCCCTTGGAGGACAGAGGGACGCCGGGCCGGCCCCAGGGGGAGCTCTCTCCAGAGGGAGCTCTCCAGCGCACTGCCCAACCCCGGCCACCCTCCCACACCTACCCCCGGCCCCCTACCACCACCACCACCACCACCCCCCCCACCCCGGGAAAAAACCTCGTGGATCGGCTTTTCTCACCAAATTGGTGCTCTGCTGCCACCTGTGGAGTTCCAGCTGGTGCCGCAGCTGGGCTTGCAGGCGGGAACCCTGGGCAAATGGAGCTGGACATGCAAAGCAGCAGCCAAAGAGGCAACATCCCTGCTTATAGGGGGCTCGAGCTGCTGTCTGGACCTCAAAGTGCCCAGAACTCCAGGTCACTGGTCAGGTCCTGACTTACAGGGCAGCCCTGGTCCCAAAGGCCTTTGGAGGCTCCTTCTCTCCGATTTGGGGGCACCCTGACCTGCACCCGCTAACAGGGCGGTCACCCCACACAGGCTGCCAGCAGAGCGCTATCAAGAGCACTCAGCATTTTCTGCCCTGAAGGCAGGTGAATTGGCAGCAGTAGCTGGTGACTGGCAAGGACTTTTTGTGGGAGCTTGGCCAGAAGAACTTTCTAAGGTGGGTTCCTCATCGCTTGAGAAAAGCTGCCGCGTCAATGCGGAGCAGCTGT
>JAOTQQ010000010.1:6387917-6400012 GCA_026546715.1 Gallinago undulata | reverse complement strand
AAAAGTGAGTTTTCATGACACACACAGAGAACAGGAAGGTGCTTGGTCTTCATTAACAGGAATTTCCACATTTAGAAGGTGCGCAGGTACTTGAAGTCCCCACCGCCTTCGTAGGAGGCACTGCAATAACCCACGGCGTTAGGCCCAACAAGATGTAGGCCACATTTTCCAGATCGGCAACAAATGCAGATGCTGCTCGAGCACTTGAGAACAACCTACAATGCTCTACCGAAGAGTTACCCGCAAGCGCTACTTTTCTTCTGAAAGGTTGGTTTCTTTCCTTATTCTTCAGCTGCATCTCTGCCACCTCCTGGCGGCTGAGTGCCTTGGTCACAGGACGGAAAGGTCAGCCTGTAGCTGAGACTTTTCCATCCCATCTCTGACTGCTGGAAACTGTCAATTAACTGGATGGATACAACCATTTCACCTGACACCTGCCTAGCAACGGTGTCAAAAGCAACTTCATTACATTTCTCGCCATCGGGAGCCAAAAAGCTGACATCGTGCACATAGGAAGATGGGCAAAGAGAAAACGCTTGAAAAGCCACCTGTAACCTGTACATTGACACCCCTGGACAGTCTTGGCATTGAGGATGCTTGAGACAAACCTGGCTCTTGGTGCCACAGCTAAGCATGTGCCAGCGGTTGTGCTGCTCTCTCCTCAGCTGGTGAGGTGTTCCTCCCCTCTGCAGAGCTAGAAGGAAGGCCAGACAGCAAAGAAAATTCTGCTTGACTTTCAAAAGCTTTACAGTGTCAACAAAATATCTGCAAAGTGGTAGAAGGCTGTATCACAGCAGTTGGCATAGCACTTTACCTGGTTTATTTAGCAGAAAAAAAGAGGGCAAAACGCTGTTGCTGACCACCCTCAGGGTGGTTGCTGACCACCTCCTCCCTGTTGATTCTGAACCCCCTCACCCTGAGATGCTTCTGTCACTCCTCACAGTAAGATGAATGCTGAATACCTCTTCCCTGAGACACTTGATTACTGTACTCAAAAAGGCTGTTGCCAATTCCCTTGAGAATGGTTCCCGATCTGCCTGCAAAGATAAATTGCCAAGGTGATTGCTGACACCTCCCTGCAAGGCAGCTGCTGATCTTCCCTCTCCTTCCAGCCATGGCCCCTATTGTGTCCAGGATGCAGTACCCTGCTCTGCCCGCAGCTGTACCTGGGCACCACATCAGACTCCTTCAGAACCACAAAGTGTTGCTATTTGTGTTAGAAGCAGCTGCTGTACTTCAAATACAACTGCATTTCAGGTACATTTTAGTGCAAAAAGGTAGTACAGCTTTTTATGTTGCTATTACTTTTGTTGCTATTTTGTACAGAACCTGCTGTGTCAGTCTCAGAGACACTGTTTACAAACAATTCAGAAAAGAGAACAGTCCTTTGGTTAAAGAGCAGGGTTGGAGCACAAGAGAAATTAATTCATTTCTGGCTCTATCGGGGGGGGGGGTATTGGTGTATGTGTGCTTTTAGTTGGTTTATGCCTTGACTCCCCAGTTGTAAAAAGGATTTAATGACACTTGTCTGGGTCTTGTGTATATATGTGTTTAACAACTTAGCACAACACCTATCGCTATAGGTAAGTCAATGTCAAATACAATGTGGTGCTGGTTTCCCCCAGGGCTACTGCAGTACAAATAATAATTAGTATTTCTCAAAAGTAATTGTCATTGAGCCTTGGCGTGAAATTTTTAGCTAGATATCAGATCTGAAGAAATTCTTCAGAGGTGGAAGACTGATACAGGTGGGAGTACAAACTCCTCTGTTGCATTTGACACAAAGTGCTCTGGCTGTTGCCCCTTTCCTGCCTGCATTCTGGCAAAAACAGTAAAGAGACTGGACCTAGTAGTTCAATGCGGTGAGTTCTTTTCACATGCTCTCAAATTCAGCCTTCCAGACAAGGTTTTTGCATTCTTAACTTTCTTCCACTGTGTGGGTTTTACAAACAGGCAGTGAATGGAAACTTGCTTCCACCAAACACGAGAAAACAGTGACTTAAGTAAAGCAAAAGGATAAAGGAAATTGGCTCCTTAGGTGTGAGAAAAGTTGGGGTCTCTGGAGCTCAAGTCCCATCCCAGTTCCCAGTCAATAAATTTGGTTTAGTCATTTTTCCTTAACAATCTGCTCTCCCTGATGACCTGGCTCTAGTCTACAGTGCTTTATTTTATGTGGCTCTTCTGCAGCCTGATTTCCTGTCTGCTTTCCTGTTTCTGTGAGCAGACTGCATGCTGGTGCTTGCACATACTGCATTAAGCTCTGCTCTCCCTCATAGCTAGACCACTACTACAGTTCTTTCTCTACTCTGCAGTTTGTGGACCCGCCCATGCAGAAAGAAAGAAAGGAAGGAGAGGCATGCTTAAAGCAGAGACTGAATATCTTGCTCAGGAATATCAGGTCAGGAGAAGCTCTACAAAAGCAATACAATGTGCAAAGCAAAATCAAATGCTTTTCTGATCATTGTAGCAGTCAGGTGGGATCTGTAGAACCACTCAGCTGCTCATAGTTCACAGGCCATGGATTTCTCCAAGTTGTGGATAGCATGTGGTTTTGGTTTTCTGTCTATGATGCAGCCAGAGGCTTGTGAACGCAGTGCCCAAGACGGCAAAGCCAGTAAGGGATCCCAGCAGAATGGGTACCAGCATGGCAGAATCTGGACCTGGAAATAAAGAAATAAGTAATCAAGCTGTGAACAGCGTTAAGAGAGGGAGGGAGAAGAAAGAGAAGGTTAAACTCCCATTCATCTTTATAGCATGCCAAGCAGGTATGGGTAGGTTTTTTCTATTGCGTAGTCTGAATGGGTAGTGTGTTTTCAGACACACTACCTTTGCCATGAGCAGTACATATTCTTTGCATAAAAAAGTAAAGACACAAGAAGTTGGGTGACTCTCAGGGATGGTGCCAATGGATTTAAGAAGCCTCTCATGTTCAATGTTCATGATGTATAAGGTTCAACATCACTCCTTTCTAATAGCTGGACAACATCTAATTAACTTTAATCAGCTGCTGTATTTCACCTCTGAACAGAAAGAAAAAAGAAAGCACTCATGACCAACCTCATTCTGCACCTAATGTTCTTAAGTGACATTTTTGTCCAGTTACCCGTGGATATTGTTTCCTTGCTGTACCAGATAACTGCCTCTAAATATGAAGACTCTTCCCTGAGCTTAGTACAAAAATTATTGCAATACTCTTTCATTCTAAAAGCTGCAAAGCTAACAAAAAAGGTATTTAGGAGGAGGTCTGTATACCTTGACTTCTCCCATCTCATAGCATTTAAAACCCAGACACCTGAAGGAACAAGTTAGTGAGTATGTCTCAAAGTCATTTTAATGACATTTCTAATCCTCCGTCAACATGTTTCGCCAAAAAATTGCAGCATGCAGGAAAAGTCTTTTCAGCTAGAGGACACACTGCCATATTTTTCTACCCTCTCCTCCTCCTAAAGCTTCAGTTCCCACAGAGGATGCATTTGTCTGTCTCTCTTAGCTGAAAGTCTGTTGGATCTGATAGTGATTAATCACCATGCTTTAGATTTAGGAAGGCCAAAATAAATGTGGGGAGTTGTTGGGATATAATCTAGTCATATTAGCTGGCTGTAAAGGACGTTTTTAGAAGTGTACTGTTTTTATTACAGCAGGAAAAGTCAAACAGAAACTTCTACAAAAGAGGGACACAGAGAGAGAATTAAAAACAGAAGACCCACTTTCCACAGGTTTATATAGAAACTTGTTCTTCATTCTGAAAACTGGACCAAATGAGATCAGGTTGTGCAGGTTTCCGTAACTGTTCCTGTCACTTGGCTGGTGAAGTGGCTCGACACTTTCAAAGCAGTCCTAGGAAAGATGTATGGAAAATGTTAGAAAGTGTAGTGGTGGTGCCTGGACAGAATCTCCTGCACCAGAGACTGTGAGCAGTCAGTAGCATCACAGTGCTGGTCGGAGCTGGTCGTCTCAGATTCAGTCTTTGTCCAGCTCTGCTCTCATTCTGAAAAGTGAGATGCCTAATGCTTGGACCAGCCCATATCTTCATATTCCCTAATAGGAACAGTCCTTCTTCCCTCATTCCTTTTCCCTAGGGATTAGCATTTCATATCATTAACTCATCTTCCAGAGTTTTAATGAAGAGATTGACCAGATATGGGATGATTCTGATGTGATGACTGTTACAGGACGTGGCTGAGTTCTTTTCCAGAGGGTCCAGTTCTCTTTTTAGGCCCAATGGTTGTGTCTGCAGTCAAGGAACTACTGTTAGAGCAAACAGGGCATAAGCAAGAGGCAGGCTTTCATCGTTCACATATACATACAATGTTTTTCTAATTCCTGTCAAAGCTTCCTAAAAGCAGGCTGAGCCTGACTGGCTGAATTCTCAGAGCTTTTCTAGCTTTACCATGCAGCTCAACCATTCAAACTTTCATGAATCTCTCTTTTATGTTCCTCTCAAACTACTATTTGCACTACTTCTGTGGTGCTGTGCCTTTTAAATCCACAGCACGGCCTATGGTTAAGTGTGAGACACTGTGCCAAGTGTTTCACAGTAGTCTCATCCCTGAGCCCTCCAAGCTTGTGGAAGCCTGAAAACTTCCATGTCCCAGACCCAGGACAATCCAGAGACAGATTTGAGCCCTTTAATGTAATTCTACAATGCAAAATTATGTAACTCTGCTAAGCTTTTTCCTTGTGATTTTCCTATACAGTTGCTACTTGCTTATTTGTTGATATGCTTCTTATGCTGATTATATGTAAAGTGAAAATAAAGTACCATGAGCTCAGTTAGCTAAATTGAGAGTAGAAATTCAGCTGGGGCTTTAGGAGACACAGAGTATGCAGGAGATTAAGAAAGAACTGTATAAACTGGAAGAAGGTGGAGCTTGATAATCTACCATCAAGATTCTTTACTCAAACAACCGTACTTTCTGGAAGCACCAGATCTTTTCCAAAGTTCCTTAGAACAGTGAGAATGGACCTGTCCCACATACCTGTTCACATCCTGTTTTGCCACGTAGGCAGACATTCAGCTCACAGTGCAAATAGGCCACTGAGTGATTCAGCATCTGGAATAGCTGGATGGTGAAGCTAGCAGCTCTGGACTTACTGCTCTGCCGTAACTGGATGTGTCTGCATTCAAATGGCAACCTGGCAAGGACACATAGCAGTTTCAAATTCCATCTCTCCCTGACTGAAGGCAGGGAAGAGGAGGATCTGCTCACACTGGTCTGCGCAAGTTCTAAGACTTGCATCTACAGAGTCAGAGTTAAACAAAAATCCACAATATGTCAACATCTCAGGCGGTACCTACCCCTGCTGTGTAGATCGCAGTCCTAAAGCAATAGAATTGTTCCTTGGAGGTTGATTTTGCTAGAACTGTCAAAATGGCTGCCATAGCATGGTAATTGTTCCCTGACCTAGACAATTTCAGAAATGCTGCAGAGGTGATCTCTCACTATAGCCAATATGGGCAAACCAGAAAGCTCTTTTACTGATGACAATAATGTGTAGCACTTCTAATGCACAATGAAATGTGCCCCAGTGGTTTTACAAACATCAGCTAATGAATCCCCCAATTTCCCTGCGTTCAACCCAGACAGGTTTGGCAAGAATAGCTGCAAAATGCTTATGGTGGAACGGAGGCCTGTAGAGAAGCCTGGCTCCCACCCCTTGACTGCTCTGCTCTGCTCTGCTCCCACGCTGTGCCGTCCTCTTGCAGAAAGTGCAGGAGAGTGCTGTAAACCTGGCACCTGTGACAGCACAGTGTGGAGAGGCTGGATGGATTCTTTACATAAATCAAAGGCTTAAAGGAGATTTTTATTCCCTGAGGGTTATGTGTCTTATCGTGCCCTTGGTAATAATTACAAGACAGCTACAGGAGCAGAACACTCTTGGACTTGTTCTCACTGCTTCGAGCTTATTCCAAACTCCAAGTGGACACAGGATACAAGAGAGAGGCTCCTCTAAGGATCAACCCATTCCCAGCCCAGGCCCCTCGAGCAGTGTGATGCTGTGCCCACCCTTGTGGCCCCGTGTCTGACCTGCGGAACAGGCAGCACATGGTGCCTGGTCCCCCTGGGCTGGCGGAGGGTGTCACACAGCACGACCGGACCTGCAGCTCAGGCTGGCTGCTGTTGCTTTGCACAGAGATTAAAGCCAGGAATGTCTCCTGGGAAGGCGTCGACCCTTCAGCCACAGGGCCTGCTTCTGCAGCAGGACGCAGGCTCATCTGCACGGTGTAGTTACCGGAGCCGCAGACATCACTCACAACTGCAAGGCTTTAGGGAAAGAAAGAAAAAAAGCTGAGGCCCAGACAGGCTCCACTGCCTATTAGGAACAAAGCAGCATCAAGGCTGAGTTTCCTCAGTAAGCTGAAATGCAAATTAGCAACATGTAGACCCTGGCGTGATAGAGCTTCCCACCTTCTGCCTCTCTGCACAGTCAAATCATTTGAACTGAGGGGAACTTGGAAGTGTTTTACTGTGGAAATATCTACCTTCTTTGCTAGAGCGTTTGAGCACTTGAGCTATATCAAATGTTCCCACTTGCAAAACAGTATGTATATTGGTTTTGCGAGGAGAGGCAGAATATCGTACGCTACTGTGAAAAAGAAAACTAGGTCTAAGGGACAATATCATTATCCGAGATGTGAAAAGACCCTTTTGATTTTTTGCGATATAATGAACTAAATGTTTTTAAAACCACAATACAGCATACCCATGTTACTGAGCCCATGGAGCAGTTTGGATATTACCTTCCCCCTCCTTAAATTACACAGTATAAATTCACAACAGTAACTACACTGAGATAATTACCCATTCAGAATGGTTGCATCTGACTGCAAAACCCTTCTCTGATGTGATTCACTCAGTAGTGCACTGGGCTCTGAATCCAGCAGTGTTAGAACAGTTACTAAGCCTTCATCTGCTTCTTCTGTTACTTTGTCTGTTCTAACCTTCTCTTCTGCCTCTGTGTTCAAGAACAGCCTCTCTAATTGTCCAGTGCTGGCAACACCCAGCAAGGAATTCCCATGTGGTGTAAGCGCTATCAGACTCTGAGAGAAATATGAGGGCCTCTCAGGGCTTGGAAGGGACTGGATTAGATCTCTGGCTAGAAGCATCTCAGCATCATTAACTGCTATTTTATTCAAAACAGCAGACTGATTAGTGACCTTATTTACAAGACTATTAGCAGAGACAGAAAATGCTTCTGATGTAGATGGCCCAGCAGCATGTGTAACAGTGCCAGAGCTTGAATGGCCAGTCTCACGTTCAGTGTTATCTTCCAGTGATACCTTCTCCAAAGGGCTTTGTGCTGATGGGTGATATGATGAATACATGGGTGCCTGAGTGGGCAGCTGACTTGCGGTGGCTGCATCTCCTTTCACTAACATGTCCTCACTCTTCTCTGTTGATGCAGAGACCACAGCGGATTTGTTCACTCTGGCAATTACAGGCAGCACTGTGCTTGGGTCAGATCGGATGGTTGATGTTGGCAGGAGAAATGCTTTTTTGCTTGCAAGTGAAGTAGTGATATAATCATTCTTCGCTGCAGAGCGAGAAGTCATTGCTGATGAAGACTGTGATGTGGTCTGTATCAATTTAGGCTGTCTCTTAAGAGCAATAGTAGTTTCTGCAGACACAGATGGTTGTACTGGAGTTGAAACAACCTTATTCCCAAGGGGTTGCTGTGTCCTTGTGTTAAACATGGTGGACAGAGACATGCTTGTTCCCAAGATTTTACCAGTTCCTCTTTTTCTTGAACTTGTGCTGATTTCAGTTGGCTTTGTATTTTCTCCCATGTTGGCCTGTGAGAACAATTTAGTAGGGGTTCGATGGATTTGGTCACGTTTCATGGCTGATAGTGGGGGAACACGTGTAGACACAGGTGAAGGTGGGCTTGCAGGAGAGCTGATATACACCCTTGGATGGGTAATTGCAGCCAGAAGTTCCCCAGGAACTGCTGTTTTCATTTGAACCTTCGTTGACAATGGAGTATGTGCTGTTGCTATTGTTGGTCTCTCCGTCATTGTAAAGGGTTTAGGAACAACGGTTGCAAATTCCAAATGTTTAGTAAGATCAGGTCTTACAGAAGTGGTGAGGGTTTGTGGTGCTTTAGCACACGCCGTAACTCCTCCTGAACAGGTTGTGCTGCCCGCTGCTGAATCCTTGCCGTCATTTCCAGCCAGACGCATGGAAAAAGCTGATGATGTGCTGGGTATGAACTGAACTTGTGGTGGCAGCCTTCGAAGTGACTCAGTACTTAGGAGGCTTTGTGATGTGGACTGCAAAGGCATGCTTGTGAACAACTTTAACGGGTATTTTATGGTTCCAGCTGAATGCAAGGTCAAACACTCTGTGCACTGTGTGTGGACAGAGGAAGGTACGGAAGCTAAGCCCTGGTGATGGCCAGTAGTTTGCAACATTAGTTCCTTACTGCGCTGAATCTGATCTACAGACCCTGTGACAGTAAACACAGGTTGGGCAGGCATTTGAAAATCTGGTAGTCCCTTTGCTGACAGTAAAGGAATTACAGAAAACTGTGGCTTGTCAGCAGTGAAAAGTACTTTGGGGGAAATGTGGGGGCTATGTTGTGCAGACATTTCTAATGGCACAGGGGAGGTGAAAGGCATTAACGTACTGTTAAGTAAGCGCAAATCAGACCCCTTGGCCTCTTGGGAATTGGGAGCAGGTACATGCGTCTCTTCAGGCAGCATGTGCATATGCATGGCCTGCATGGTAGTGCTAATCCTCACCCCTGGGTTCCGCAAATTATTTGATGCTGAGGTAACAGCTTGAAACAAACTATCCATGGCTGTATAATTAGGATTAGTTAGCACTGGCTGAGAAGTTACTTTTGTTATCTCTGCTTGTTGGTTAGATGCTATGGAGAGAGTAGTTTCAGGCCTCAATGACTTACTAGTAGGATGAGAGAAGCTAGTTTTCATTGAGATATCACGGCTGCTTTCAGGAGTACTTAAATTCAGATCTCGCTTGTTCATGAAGAAGAGGGCAGCTTTGTGATCATCTTCAACCTCAGGAGAGGGCACCATCTGTAAATCTGATCTGTCACCGGGCAAAAGGATAAATACAGGCTTAACCAGAATTAAGCTAGAAGGACTCAGATTTTTTAAGTTTGCAAGGTCCAGGACTGAAGAATTTGATGCTGCCAGGATTTGCTGAATGGAAATCAGACCCCCAACACTGGCATTTAAAGGAGAATCTTGCATGGGCTGAAGGCATATCATACCATCAGCATTTTTAAGCAGAAAGTACAAGTATGGGGATGATGTAAATTGACCAGCTCTAAAAGCACTGAGGTTTTCAGTAGCTACATCATGTGAGATACCGAACTGCTGCACTAGTGCTTGGGCCAGATATGCTGGGATCTCATCAGAAACACCAGGGACCACCGGGTCAGGATGTGCTGTTGTTGAGCTGGATTGGATTCCCTTTGCATGGAGTAAGGGCAGTTCTGAAGCAAAAGCTACCAGGCTGACAGCTTGCTGGATCCGAGAGGCTGAAGGGGCAAAGCTGTGAAGGGGAACTTTCTGGTTCCCATTGTCATGCAGTCCAGAGGGGCTGGGAACTGGGGTGGTTTGCGGAAGCAGTGGGGGAGAAACAGTTTTATCTACCTGATCTGGGAGACTTTTCTTTCTCTGGGAGTCTTCCACTGTGCTCACCTGCAGCATCACAGGAAAGACCTCCTGAGATGCAGGAGGGGAAGAAATGCCTTGAACCTGAGACCCAGAACCAGTAGATGTAGATGAAGTTGGTATGTGAAGTCCTTTCTCAGCAGAAGTGGGGATGCCTGTTAGCTGCAATCCAACATAAGTAGGAAAAGATCTACCTGGTGGCTGAATCCCTGCGTGAACAGAATCAAAAGTGCTTACAGGTTGAAGGGTTGCATTCTCAAAGGTAGATGTGCTTTGAAAGAGTGCAGATGTTACTCCTTTTAGCTCTTTAGTAGTTTGGGAAAGTTTTAATATAGAAATCCAGGATTGGCTTAATAAGGATAAATTAGCAGAAGTCTGCGGGCTCCCAGGGAATCTGGGTTTTTCAGGTTTACTTGTCATTATCTGAGGATTGGTATCTCTTTGCAAAACTAGAACTGTGATGTCTTGAGAGGTCCCATTGGTTTCTCGAGAAACATGTTTAGTATGGTTGAGAGTCTGGGACAAAGAGAGGGGCTGTTTTCTATCAGTTGTGCTAATGGGGCCTTGAAATGGAAGTAAGTCATCATGACCCAGAGCTTCCAGATGCATCAATAACGAAGAATGTACATTGCCTTGTGGATGTGTCTGAAGAGCAGGGAACTGGGTTTGCTGTCCAGAAACATTTATTACAGCTGTTGGCGAGTTTCTGGCTTTACTGCCTGTTGTTTCTTGCTTCAGAGATAAAACAGGGGAAAACTGAATAGTAGTTGTCTTCATCGTTCTGGAATAGACTACATCAAGGTCTCCTGAGGCTGGCTTTTGTAGGAATGCAGAAGTTGTAACTTTAGCATCCATATTCTGCATCTTCTTCAGGTATATGCGAGTCACACCAGCTTTCCTGTCAGGCTGGACTTGTGGATTTGTGTCTTTTGGCATTTTGCTAGTAAGGGGAGTTCCTCTTGGTAACCAATGCACCCTTGCACTTTCAAAAGCAATATTAATTCTGGTGGGAAATGGGGATGCTGCTATTTCTTTTCCTGGAGGATGAAAATTTACCGTTGAAGTCAGAAGAGATGTTTTAGGACTTGGCATCTCCATCTGCTTGCTGACAGGAATAGAAAAGACAGAGTCTTGCTGTGTCCCTCCACTGAGAATGGGTTGGGGCAGCGCAGAGCTAGAGCTAGTAGGACTGAAACCAACCACAGTAGTATTTTTTGGCAGTGAGCTGTCTGGCTGTTCTGGACGTGTGGTGGTCTGTGATCCTTCTGTGGAGACAGGGCTGCTTATGCTACTCAAGAGCTTGCTAGGAGATGTGTGTCCATCCTGGAGCTTTAAAGCTGGTGCTTCTGTGTGCAGTTGCTCAGGCACCTCCAAGTCTCTAACCAACTCTTTAGGCAGCACGGCTGTTCTTTTTGCAGCTGTCTCTGTATGGCCAGGAACAAAGTCCGCTGTCATTTCATTGGTAGAATCAACTCTTGGACTCCGGAAATTAAAGGTCACCTCATCTGAGTTATCTTCTGTAATGGAAAACACTTTGCTGGGCACTGGGCTGCTCTCAGCTCTTGGTTGGACTTCTCCAGGAAGACTCAGGCCTAATACTTCATTGACATGATGTTCATTCCTGGAGGCACCTAATGAACAGAAAAGAAGCCTATTCAGTTGCACATGAACTTTTAAGAGCTTGCAGCAGTGCTTTCCAACAGGCTGAGTGGGAAGCGTAAAAGTTAAGTAGCCACAGGCTTCATTCAGAATGATACAACAGAGAGGATGGGCAACTTTGGCACTGCCATTCTTACAGGCAGCTGCTGTACATCAGATCCTCTGCTGTTTATATTCAGTGTCACATGAAGGATGACACTTTGTACTCCTGCCATAATGATGCAAAGTGTTAACCAGCCAGAGAGGAACCCTTTATCTTAATTGTACAAGGATATAAATGACAGCCAAAGATGCAGTGAGACTAAAACCTTCAGGTTGCCCGAGGATAGGCTGGTAACTCTTTAATAGCAAAGCAAGACTAATATATACATGACTGAACTCACTCACCTTGGACCTTGTTAACCCCTCCTCCTCCCCCAGTATCCTAGTCCTACGACAGCTTTCTTGATGACCAGGCAGGACAAAGTTGGTTTGTTTTGTGGCAGTGACACAGAGCAGACAGAACACAATAACTTTTCTACTTTTACCTTTTTACCTTTGTACCTTTTACACATTCTACTTTTTTCTGCCTTCACATTCAGAGCTTAATATTCCCAATTATACTTTCCAAACCATGAAGTAAAATATCAATGTACTTTCCTTTCCAAAAACTTTAAGCATTTTGCATTAGGCAGCTGCCAGCAAATATATTTATCTAAAAGCTAAAAAGTGATTATGCATTGGAATGGGCTGCCCAGGGAGGTGGTGGAGTCACCATCCCTGGAGGTATTTAAGAAACGTATCGACATGGTTC
>JAOTQQ010000010.1:6359414-6387817 GCA_026546715.1 Gallinago undulata | reverse complement strand
TTTTTTTTTTGTGGTTGGACTTGATGATCTCTGAGGTCCCTTCCAACCACCGTGATTCTGTGATTCTGTGATTTAAGTGTTACGCATTTTAGTTGCAGTTTTTGACAAAGGCAAAGCAGAGGTTTTGCTTCAGATGAAATTCCTGGGGTTGGCATCCAAGTGTTGTGCCTTAAGAGGAGATTATAACTTCTTTAGAGTCACTTGGAGAATCAGTGCTACTTTCTGTCAACAGTGAGCAGGGTAAGCTAGTATAAGGGAACCCAAAAAGCTGATATATTGCTAAAAAAGTGATGGAAGTTAATGGATGATGAAGACTGGTATGTTAAACCTGTAAAATATTTTGAATTGTAGTTTTGTATAAACAAATGGAACTCCCATAGTTCAGTCTCAACTCAGCAAAGCAACACAAGCACTCTGTCTATGAAGACATGCACTTACTGAATCAAGGTTGTCTAAATACCTACAAGTACAAATGTTCTTTGTAATGGAACAATGTAATTAAAATGTAATTTAAAAGAGACATAAACAAACAAGATGCACAAAAAAATAGAATTACTAATTAGGTGGAAAAATCTTTGACACACTCCCTCCTTTATCTTTACTGAAGAGAATATTCTGCCTGAAAACACAAGACTGCTTTCATTAGCCAAGTTAATTTTATTTACACTTGGAGGGTATGCTCACAGGAACACAGTAAGAGGTAGAAGGCAAAGGCTGACTGGTTCCCTGCAATGAGTGACAGCAGCCCTAGGAACTTGTTTGAGGCATGACAGCATTACAAACTCATCATTGATTTCATGTTGTCAGAAATACTTGGCAGGATAGCTGTTCCCAAAGAAAATGTAGAACCATGTGTTACTGCACGGTGAAGAGGAGAGCCCATCCTTTATGTGATAAACAGTAGTACCTGGAAAAGTATATTCTGAACAAGGCTTCAACGGACATGAGTTTGATACTCAGTTCTGTTATGGACCTACTCTGTGAAAAGTGACTGTTTTTCCTTTGCTTTCCCCTACTTGAAGGAGACAATATATTCTTTAATTTGAGTAAGTATCACAGCTGATTTGGGGCCACTAATACTCCTACAACAGAAACCATCTTGAACCTTACAGCACTTGCACAGCGAGAAGTTGCTCCTTCATCTCATTGTTGCCACACACCTAAGACTGATGCCACAATATTTAGCATAGCTTTCCTGCTCACTCATTATCGAGGAAAAGAAGGCAGAAAGACAGCAACTGAAATTAGAACAAAACAAATCACTCACCAGATAGATCCAATAGTCCAGCTGCAATCAGAATAAAGCTGGGGAATTTTTCCCGCATCTTTTGAAGCAGCTCCCAATAACAATGCAGACAGGAAGCTGCACGCTAAGGAGTCACTACTGCCTCTTAGCAATGGGCATTTGCTGTCTTTGTTCTGGAAGGGCAGAGTATTGGGTTACTTTATAAGAGCTTAGGCCAGACAGCAGCCAGTAATCTCTTCCAAGAAAAAAAAAAAGCCTGCACCAATTGGAATCAATTGATTTTTAACACTTAAGAGAGTGTATTCACCTCTGTAGCAAAAACGTGATTGTCAACGTGAGAGGTTGCTTAAGCAAGGCAGCTCTTTATCTCTGAAGAAAGAGTTAAAATCCTACCTTGAGTATTGTGTACAGTTCTGGGCCCCACCATTTTAAAAAGATGCGAAGGTCCTTGAATGCATCCAGAGGAAGGCAACAAAGCTGATGAAAGGACTGGAAGACACCTCCTGTGAGGAGTAGCTGAAGACTTTGCGTTTGTCTCGTTTGGAGAAAAGGAAGCTGAGGGGCAATCTCATGGCTCAACTACAGCTTCCTGAGGGAACATGAAGAGGGAGGATCCAGCATTCCCATTCCCTGGGATCCAACAATAGGACATGTGGGAATGCCAGGGAAAGTTCAGACTGGCCACTGGGAAGCATCTTTGTACCAAGAGGGTGGTCAAACACTGGAAAAGGCTTCCTAGAGAGGTTATCAAAGTCTCATGGCTGTCACTGTTTAAAAAGCATGTCGACAATGCTCTTAATAACATGCTCTTTTGGTCAGCCCTGAAGTGATCAAGGTGCAAATGTTCGCCTAAAAATAATGAGTAGTATAGATCAGGCATCTTTGCACCCACACGCATGAATCGTAAGAGAAACTCTTGGAGACAGGAATTTTAGAGCGACGCAGGTTTAGGAGGTAAGAGAAAACATTATTACATAGCCATGACTGTTGCGAGTGCAGTAGAAATCATATGTTAAAAAAAAAAAAAAAGCAAAAGTCAGATAAGTAGTACAATGACAGCTCAGAAAAGCACTGCAAAAACCACTGAGGACAAAGTGATTGCTCTTGAGGGAAATAACAATAAACCGTTATCCATCCTTCAGCAAACTGATAAAATGTAGTCTAGCAGATAATACAACAGGTTAGGTGCTGACAGATATTGTTTCCAGTCCTAGCCATGTCACTCACCTGAACGGGGTAGCCAAGGTCAGGTCATTTCGTCTTTTTCCCATTCTGTAAGTTGTCTGTGGAAGAAAAACATCCTGATTAGTATTTGTACAGCATGATAGAGAAGGCCCTAATTTTAGTTGGTGCCTCGACCCAAAAGCAGCAGACAGTAATTTGTCACATCAGCTAACACATTGATCACTTTCAGGAAGACTCAATTTCCTGAAGTTCCACATCTCCAAGTTGTGTTTTGCTTCTTCGACTGGTTGACAACCTAACCATGGCCTGGTCTTGGCTTCACATGGCTGACAGTGAGTCTACCTAAGTCTGTACCACTGTGTTACTCAGATTAGAACACATACACTATTTTACCTTCTAGGTACTGTGATCAAAGTTTGTGATCTGCAGTTCAAGACATATCACATATTCCTGAATGATAAAATCTGCTGTGACTGTTTTAAAAGTATAAAGATGCTACAAAAGTGATCAATAAACCCATGGTGCCCCCCCAGCTAGGAACTACTGGCAGGTTCTTTGTTCCTCAAATGGGACTAGAGCTCATACAAGCTCAATGCCCCCTCTGTAACTGCTCGATTGCTCGTGTCCGCTTCCCATCCCCACATAGCAATAGCTCCTGCTGGTAGCCTCATGTGCTCACAAAAATTCTGCAATAGTAGTTATTTTTGAGGAGGACAAATCAGTTCTCAAACACCTTTTGCAGAAGGAAGATAGAAGCAATTGTCTTACCCTATCACCATTTTCTTCCAGGGACGATACCAACGCTGTGTGAAAGGTTCCATTGAGCAAACCCCAGCTTGCCAGTCAAACCCAGGAAAGGCCTTTAGTTTTTAGACTTATAAGATGATTTTGACTCTCCTGTAATTTTCTAGTGACACATTATACCTGCTGTTCCCCTCTGACATCTTTCCAGTAGAAACAAGAGATTCAATAACTTTGTTTCCTTAAGACAATGGTCAGCGTTCATCAGCTTTAGAGACTATTAGGATTTGAAAACCACATATGGTATGCGTTACAGATTTGTCTTGACAGGGTGTAACTTAATGAGAAGAGGTTAAAAAAAAAAAAAAGAGACCATGTATCCCAATTGTATGCTTTTCACTGTGTGAGGAGAAAAACCAGGTGTGAGAATTTCCTTCTTCTGAAGTGGGAAGATGATTCAGCTGCTATTTTTAAAAGGAGATGATATATAATTTGCCAGCCACTGTTCTAAAGGGACACGATTATGTACAGAATAGACACCTACAAGTGTCAAGGAGGCAAACTGAAGAGCCCTTTTAAAGTCAAATATGATTGGCCTGTACTTCTTCATATAAATGTAATTTTTTGTTTCCTGTGTTTAAAACCAAGGCAAAAAAGTAGTATTATGTTCATGGCCAAAGACCTCATCTAGTTTAAGTCCTACAAGCTTGTGATACAGACTTGTGTCTACATGTGCCTGTTTATTCATGAAGAGACTATTTGTTAAAGTTGACAGACTTCCACCCGCAGTACTATAGCTACTGTTCTTAGAGCAGTAGCCCAGCAGAGCCCTCAACAGATAGGCTTTCCAGAATCATCTTAAACATCAACTAAAGCTGTGGGTTTTTTTCTTTACAGATGATTCATGCATATTCCTAGTGCTTTGCCTTGACTCTAAGGCTTTGTTTTACAGATGACGATGAACCTCAACAATAAAGCTGCTACGCTTTAGTGCAGAAAGCAGGCTCATTCATGTGTTTTCAACTGCCTTTTTGGAAGAACACACTTTACTAAAATAAACAGCCCATAATTCATACACAAACCTCCTTGGTTTGTGTATTGTGTATATTTCAAGGCTTAGTGAAATAAAGACCAACATATTTTAGCAGCTAAGTATGAGGCTTAAGGTTTAAGCAACCTGCTATCACACACAAAATACTGAATCAAAATCTAGCCACTAGAGGATAGTATATGGGGAGAGGGGGGGTGGAGAGGGGGGAAGCGGGATTCTTCAAAGTCGTAACTCACAATATATCTATATATTTCTGTTTTCTTCTAATACACTGGGTACTGGGCCAAAACTGGAAAGTAGGCTAGATGAGCCAGTAGAAAGTCCAACATCATTTATTAAAGCAAACACAAGCTTAATACAGTTGTTACTTTAGATGTTAGCCTAGATAATAAATTAACTTCTTTCTCCTGATACTTATGTTGATATTGTTTCACTGGCTTCTATGGAGGACCAGCAAACATTTTGAAAAGGGATTGAAAAGTTCACGTTCTTTGAGTTAGTCTTATTAAACAGCAGAAAATACTGAACAGCAAGCGCCATTAACTGCATTTTTCAGAGCTGTCAAAGATTTCAGATGCTATGCACGTATTTCATAGAGGAGTTCAGGATGGCCAGTCCATTGAGTTTCCGCAGTTGAATAATATGCCTGAAAAGATGACAGAAAGGTTGCTCTGAGGGAATATAAGATGACTAACAATAAAAGTTTTCAGCTTCCACTGCTCTGCTATACCCCATGCCCAAAGTATCAAGGATGTTTAATGCTACATTTGATAAAAATACAGGAACCCTAAAGCAGAACTGTGGGGACAGTACCACAAATGAGAATTCTAGTTGGAGGAAGGGTGGTAGAATTCATGGGGCGTTTATATAAGGTAATCATCTGCCCTTGCTCTAAGAATAGAATTGACTTACACTGGTAAGTTTTTCAAGCATTATCACCTAATAACAACCAGATGGTGCTGGAGTACAATAGTCTTTTATACAATACCTTTGTTCAGCCACACAAAGCTTCCCCAGGGCAATTGCTGCATTCTCCTGCACTGAAGTTCTTGTGGCATCACCACCAGCATGTTTCAACAATATCATCACAACATTGGAATTCAGTAAGGATGTTGCTGCTCCAGGGACTTCAAGGCACTGGCCAAGGCAGAAAGCAGCATTTCCCACAATCATTTCATTCTCTGACTCCAAGAGCTTCAGCAGCACACTGAACTCTGGGAGAAAAAGAGATTAATTGTACAGAATGTGCACAGATTTGTTCAAATAACAATGGTATTTTCTCCTGTCTTTACTTAAACTCCTAGACAGTGAGCACTGTTCTGTGTGGGGCATTTTTCTAGACAACCTGCAGGAGCAAGGGAATTTCACAGCAAGGTTCAGGACCCAGGACAATGTTTCAGCTTCACCTGTCTAGATAGCTTTCTCACAGAATTCAGTCTACACTCTAAGAGGTTCTCTAGCATAGAGACAGTGTTTCTGCATTTGTTTAGTAGTTCTTGGAAAGCATCACCTTTGCTGCTTGCAGGACCTTGCACTGGCCTCTCACCCCACTGTACTAGCAAGGCAAGCGGAGTAGAGCATTTATAGCACAAAGCTAAATGTGTTTAGACAGAAATGCTGTTCTGAAAAGAACAGCTGAAAAAAAGGAACACAAAAAAGCCTTTCTATATATCCCTAGCTAACATAAAGCAGCTCAGCTCATCTACTTCTGAAACCTATGCTAATGTACAGCAGCAGAGTATTCTGTACTCTTGACACAGAGTTGTATAGCTCTTGCTGGCATCTGCTGGCAAACAGAGATGACAAAAATAAGAAATAGTGGCTTTTCACAACATTAATACCCAGAGCTTTGGCAGAAAGAATGAGAGTGTTGTTGCTAATTCAAGAAAATGAGAGCTTCATCTACAGATGACAGTGAACTAATATGGGGCATACAAAAGGAAGATGATGCTTTGAGAGGCTTTTAATGAGTGAAGATCCTTAGGGTTCAAGTTGAACTACATGAGCTGACAGTTTCTTGACAGGTTCAACCATTTAGATAAAACTTAACTATTCTCTGTTGTAGTTACATTAGCATTAATTAAACCTGGATTTTAAAGCAATCTGAGTTATACCACATGACTAGAACAAATTTACTCCAAAATAACCTAAGACACCTGGTCTGATATTGTCACACTGCTTCCATGCCTATTTCCTTTTAATACCAGACCAAATATCTACATGTAAATTGAAGGAAACTATAAACAGCCTCAGCCTCTGGAAATCAGACATCTAAATAAAGTTTGTTATTTTAGCCACTAACTTCAGGAAATAGAACCCAGTTCAGTTACAGTTTTTTGTTTATCTTGAAAAAAGTGCTTATTTCTGGCCCTGAAAAGGCGTATCAAGTCATCTCTCTAAAGTGCTTTTTGTCTAACTCAGGCTCATTGTCTGATGTGCCTATTTCCATTCACACACAGAGCAAAGGGTCATTAAGCACTATTTCAAGAGGTAAAGGGAGACATTACTCAGAAAACACTGCTAAAGTCTTGCAAGAGTAAAATCCAGTCTTCAGTTCCATTCTGGAGGGGAAGAAAGTAATTGGATGACATTGAGGTTACATTTCCACACTCAGTCTCTAAGTACTGAAGTTGTCACTTACTTTTATCTGACTTCACTAGATCTTCTTGAGCTTGTCTATTACTTCTGGTGCAGATGGAAAGGGTCTTTATACCATAATTGGATGTGATCTGTCCTCCAGCCTAGATTTAATTAGAATAAAGCATACACTAACAAACACGCAGTTCATACCCCAATTTACTCAAAGTTACACGATAGCTTAGGGTACCACAGAGTCAGTTAGGTATTGCTTGTGCTTAAGCTCAAATACCAAACTAAGACCCTTGTAGAGTATATATCTCCTATATTTAGGGGAAAGAGCTCATCATTTTTCAGGGACCTGAATTAGATCACACCAGTTTTAAGCTTTAACCCCCAACTAGGACTGCAGTTGTGGAATCTTGAATTTGCAGGTCTTTGCAAGTAGAGCTGTGCACATGGATCTGGCTCATACAGAAACACCTGAAAAATCTGGGCTATGAACTAGACCAAGAAGGCAGTCTAGCCTCCAAGCTGGCTACTCAGCTTAAAATTAAACTTGAGAGCACTGTTATAGTGGTCAACACAGACGCAGACACATGCAGCCAGAGTGACTGCACAGGTCTTTGTCCTAGGGAAAGAAAGCTAAACACAGGGGCAGCTATGGTTTTCTTAAGGGACAATAAAAGCAGAAATAAAGTGAATTTCATAAAATTAATTTACTTTCAAGAATTTGATCATTTTCTTCACCACTCCTCCTTTCACTACTTCTTCTACTGCTGAGGAGGATGCTGGCAGGATGCGACTTAGCACTCCAGTGGCTCTCTAAGTAGAAAACAGCATGAGAGAATGAAACAAACATGTATTTGTCCCAGTAACTTTAAAGGAGTTTTCAAATTACTTTGTTTTTGCAGGCGGCAGAAAAAAATCAAAGTAATTGAAGTCATAAAAGGAGAAAAGTTTGGAAATATAACGAAGAACGTCTTTAGGACATGGCTTTTTTATTGCTTACTAGAAACTGAACTCAACACAGCTCCTAAAGACTCATTGTAGAGAGAGATAAGACCAAAATGAGATGAGGATAACTCCCTGTATGTTTATTTGAAACAAATTCCTAGTAGAAACCAGCCTAGCACTGCTGGTATTGAGTCAAGTAAAACACATCAGAACAATTCCTTTGAGTTCAGAATGGACTCTGAGTTGACATCTGCTCCTACCCATTTGCATTGAGTAACTGCCATCTGTGGGAGTTACACACCATTAATACAAGTACAATCTCCTAGTTATGATTCACATACAAGAACTGTAATAAGAAACAGCTGCTAAAGACCCAAATGGTTCTTGCTCCTTTGCTTCCAGATTGATTTAAGAGTTTTATGTTGAAAACCATTATAGGGGTGAAATGATTTGTAAGAGCTTCTATTAAGTAGATTTCAAGAGAACATTGAGATCCTCCTGCATCAAACAATATAAAACCCTGAATAATAAGAGCTTATTATTTCTTTGCTACTAATAATTATGAATGTTTTAATCTTCAAAGCCTAGTGTACAGGTCTGCATAGGGCACCAGTTTGCCCTGAAGCGTTCAGGTCTCTGGTTAGCTAACTCATTCTTTCATTAGTCCACAGATATCCCACTTACTGTCACAATCCTTCCATCCTTTTCCCTGAGGAGAGACATGCACCTGGCACTTATGTCCACAGCAAAGTGCTGAAACAACAACATGAAAAACTCAGGTCCAGCTGATTGCTGGGAAGAGTTAGAGCAGAAATGCATTAATAGACAGAGTACAACAAATAATCCAATGGAGATCAGGGCACACATGGCAGCAAGTTACTAACACTTCAGTACCCAGGTGTAACTTTGGAAACTCTTCTTTCTTGATGGAATTCTTAGCTTTAAATCATTTTGGAACGTACCAAGCATCTAAGAATATCCCAGAATTGGAGACTGATGCCAAACAAAACATTTACACAACTATGGGAAGGTACTATACGCGCTTCACGCTGTATTGTTTCCCTTCACAAATGTGTATATATGGGGGAAGTGGAGGATAATTTTTTTTAATGTTTAGCTTACTTAAATTGTCAGCTACCCTTAATGAGAACCTTAAACAACAGTAAAAATTAACTGACCACCACCAAAATTTAAGGATGGCAGCCTTTAAGTGCTTCAGCACACTTGATGTGAAAGAAAGCTCCAAATCCATCTAACACAGTCAAGCTCTTTTTCCCTGTACAGACTGAAAGGTTCACAATATTCCATGGCCATTCCCTCACCTGTTCTATTTGGATGCTTTGGTATGACTTCATTGACTTGCATCAGGCCCATTCATGGTGACAAGGAACAAGGATGCTCTCACTGCTCAAGCAGTTCTGAATTGCTAAGGAAGTGATTATAAGAAGAACCCCACCAAGAACGTTCACAGATCTCATATACCTGTATAATCCCATTTGATTCAAGCAATAAGTTCATCATGAGGCCCAGCACTGCAAACAAACACTCCTGGTATTTGGGTGTGCTGACATCATAGCATTCATCCTGTGTACAAAATGGAGAAAAGTGCAAGTGATTCAGAGGTTCACAATATGTACGATGCTTTTTTGATACAGATTCATTCTTATGTTTCTTTCACTTTGGTATCTAAAGCTGCACACTCCAAACTTCTGATTTTAAGCAGTTAACAAGAGCTTTTCCCAGTCTCTGAACTCCTTAGTTTCTGAGGACTGAGTTCAAACTGCATGCTTAACCTGAAAGGAGGGACCACTTGTTCTTCCCCACCCATCTATTGATCCACAACTTATGTGGGCAACAGACCACTTTGAGACCTTTATCCAACTACCAGATCTGAAAGATCTCAGTCAAGGGTTCAGAGATATGAGGGGAGGCAGACAGACACAATCACACAAGTGCCGTTTCCACAGGAAATAAGGCTGAAAACGCTATTCTAGGGAGTCATCAAGTTTTTTTACCGCAAACTTTAAACACGCCTGCCAGCACTCTTTGCACTCAGCCATCTGCATTCGAATGACTGCATCTGCACACAGATTCCCCATGATGCCAATGCAATGGGCAAGGGCTGCCTGGTTCACCAGCTCAACAGAGGTCTAAAAACAGAAGAGCAGAATAACAAATTAAGAACAAATTTAGGGAACTACTAGGAGTCCAGAGTAGGGCAACAAAGATGATTAAGGGATTGGAGCACCTCCCTTAAGAGGAAAGGCTCAAATTGCTGGGACTCTTTAGCCTGGACAAGCGAAGGCTGAGGGGAGACCTTATTTATGTTTATAAGTATCTAAAGGGTGGTTTGAAGGATGTTGGAGTGGTTTCTTTTCAATGGTTTCCAGCGATAGGACAAGAGGCAACGGGCTCAAGCTGGAACATGGGAAGTTCCACTCAAATATGAGGAAAAACTTCTTTGCAGTAAGGGTGCCAGAGCCCTGGAAGAGGCTGCCCTGGAAGAGGCTGCCCAGGGAGGTCGTGGAGTCCCCTTCTCTGGAGATCTTCAAGACCTGCCTGGATGCAGTCCTGAGTGATGTGCTCTAGGCGTTTCTGCTTTAGCAGGGGATTTGGACTAGAGGACCTCTAGAGGTCCCTTCCAACTCTGACAATTCCATGGAATGGCAAGGAAACAACAAATAGGTGTTCCTATCCCTCTGGCAATGGAAAATGGGATTCCAAAATCTCTCTCATCTATGTTAAATTGTAATTGTCCAAAGTTCAAATCACCTTCATTTTCACAATGAATTCTCCCAATGACATTTGAAGAGTCTTGGGAAAAAGTGAGTGGATTCTGTGGTCCCTAACATGAGTTTTTCCTACTATCACTTACTTAGGTCACAGAACAGAACAGCCTCCACTGCAGCTGTAATTCCAGTAAGGTATGTTCAAAGGAGAGGGCAACAAGCAACGTAAAAAATGCTGTAATAATTGCATTGTCGTGGTGCTCATTTGGAGAAGTGGAAGTATTTTACTTTCCAACTATGTCTGCTGTTCTGCAACAAAACCCGTCTTCCCTGTCATCTTCCCTCTTCCTGAGTTTCTGTACCAACAGTATTGTAAGCTTGTAGTTTAAATAAATGATAACCAGGAAAGGGATCTGAACCACTAAACATCTTTACCTTGTGACCTAATGTCATCTCTTCACTCTGATCTCTCAGATTAGAAAGAAACAGAAAAAGGCACTATCCAGGATATAACCAGTTGGTGACAGTGGATTAAAAATCACATTAAGAGCGTAACACAAAGCTGGGTATGAAATCCTAGCCCGACAGATTTCCAATGGGAATCTGCATCCACGCAGAATTTTCACTGAATATAAAACTAGTAATGTGCAGAAATGAAGCACTAAGTACTGGAAAGTGAGAACATTTTCCTGAGGGAAGCATATGACAAAACTGGATTTCTTATACCTACAGAACTAGCGACACAGTAACTACTGTAATTCTATCACAGAAGGGCTCTGTGTAGGAGCAATTGGCTGTAAAGCTGGAAAGAGTGGTCATAAGACATATTACACAACAGGAAACCAGAAATATATAAAACTGAGATCTTTCATACCAGCAACTGGGTGAATAAAGGTAAAACACCTGTGGAAAGCATGACACGACATTGGGTTTTGAACCTGTTGGGGGATAAAAAAAACCCCGCATTTAGTCACTTAAAGCTTCAGAGAAAGAAATCACAGATAAAGGCAACACAGCAGCAACATAAAGACAAGGTAAACATCAGTCAGCAGTGTATCCTCACAGCAAAGAAGGCCAAAAGCCTCTATCACTAGCTTATTTAGTAGAATTCAAACCACAACTTTATAAAAATAAATGAAGAGATGCAAGTTACCCTTCCTCTTCAGTTAAATCAGACAGTATGTTCATGGCACTGCTAGCCTTGGCATCAGTGCTGTTGACAAATGTCATCAAAATCTGCAACCATCTGTTATTAAAAAAAAAAAACCAACCCAAAACATATGTCAGCTTTGGTTTAATTACTAAAGATCAAAATTATATTTTAATTGCACCAACACAATTTATGATCTTAAACTTCTTAGTGTTCATCAGGGTTTTGACCAAGCCAGAAGTACCAGGCCCTCCAAACATACGCAGTCCCCTAACTGCCATTACAACAATATTTTGGCACTAGGTTCTCTCACAATATTGTCCCTTTTTGCACAAGTACAGTGGTTTTAACCCACATACCAATTTCTGTCAGCATTAGAACATTTCATCAGCATGTAAGCTTCAGAGATATTTCAAACTAAGCTGCTTTGCTGTTGGAAACATCTTAGGGACAGACAAGTAGAATACAACACTCAGAACTGAGACCACCATCAGCACAGCCCAGCTCCAACAGATTGTAAAGGCCTGCAGGGAAAGTCAGTGTTGATGCTTGCATGGCTTAAAGGGACATGCTGAGCAATCACCACAGTCTTTGGAGGGGTTTAACTGAAAAGCTTTATAGTAGAAAAGAAAAATTAATCTGCCTGAATGAAAAGAGCATCACATCATTCACCGTTTGAGCTTTTGGAATAGTGTGTGCTTGCAGCTGTAGGATTTGGCCTGCATACAGTTCACAGGACTTCAGATTGTGAACCCATAAGATCTGCATTACAGCACTAGGGTTTCCACATGCTCCTCTACTGAGCTGAAATTCTCGGCCACTCATCTCCGACTTTGTAGCACAGCAAAAGAACCTGTAGTCTCATTCCTTTTTGATGACAAGCCCAAATGCTGATAATATCAGTATCTGCAACTTTATCTTCTGAACATTCTAACTCTTCTCGAGCAATCAGGCCCAGGATCTCTTCCAGAAGTTGACAGAAAATTTTTTTAGCCTCTTAATATTAGTGTGGCTTTGAAATATCATATGCCTTTTTAAAGCATCCTCTCAGGTGTGGCTCATTTCTTTAACCTTTCCTTCAAGGAAAAATGTCTCTAGATTAATGTTCTATATAATACAGTGAACTCTGTAGAACTGTTGGAAAATTTTTTCTATTCATCTGCTACTTCAAATCATGTAGTGCAAACCAGTAAATTTAAATTTCTCTTATGCTTAACTCTAGAAGGAAATAGCAGGACAATAGGATAAAGGTAATAGAGTGTTGTTTCTTCCTTCAGTCATGGCAACACTGAATAATCATAAGTACCAATTACCAAATGAGGAGAGAGTCACAGCCTGAAACCATCTGCTATTAAGAGACAATACTGTAGGCTTCTGATTGAGTGCTAGGCAACCATACACTTAATGGTTAAAAACAAAAAGAAAGAAGTAACTGTGCCTCAAAATTACATGAACGTCCTCAGGAATAAGCACTTTCTACTGAGCTTCACAGGCATCTTCATATCTAAAGTTTACTCAAGTTTTCCCCACATACCTCACTTTTGCTTAATTAGGCCTACCTATCCCTCAAGACAGAAGTCTCAATGTCATTAGGTTCCTTTCAGAAAGCCTGTCACCTTGCTGCTAGCGGGATGAGCTTTGAACATCTGTGAACCCCTCCATTAAGGAATTCTGTCTGAGGTATAGTAGAATTTATTACTTTGTTAGGTCCTGGTGCCTAACTAGCAGTTTCCTCCCATTCTCATTCTCTGAGTAAAGCGAGATTAGGGCCAATGTCTCCTTTTGGATCTCCGGTGCTCCAGAAGAAAGCAGTTTTGGCAGCTGTGCATTCACATCAGAACAAGTCAATAGAAGACGCTGATTTTCTTCTGAAAAAAGAGAAGATTTAAGAGCTGTATCCCCCACAATGGCATCTGCATTGCTGTTATACTTAATTTTTATATTATACTCTTATTGCTTTTTTTTTCCCTAGGTGCTGATTTAACAGGTTTAATGTCTTTATTTCACCCACTAATGTGTTCACCTTGCATAATACTCCTGCAGAGCAACAGTAAGGCAGAACACCCACTAATCTTCTCTCAGCTACATTAGTTCAATGCATACACTGGTGGTTGAATTTCTGCTCTCACTAGCAACACGCTAACTTCTCAGGTGTTAAGTGTTTCATCAAACAGAGACACCAGAATTGTGAGCAGAAAGTGCTTCTCACTTCATCATCTCCCTACAAACTGCTACAGTCCAGGCTGTTCAGGCACAATAGTACACTGCCCTGCCAGGCACAAACACGTAAGCTACAAAAGTCTGCATATTAGTCTGTTTTACTGCTAACTGTTTATAGGCAGAATATAAAGCAGGTTTTCTCCTTAGCTCATGTTACGTATATTCTCTTGGGCATCAGCTGGATGTGGATACACAAGTCAACACAGATACCAACTCCAAACATTCTGTATTTTCCCTCTGTGGCACTCTCTACCACTTTACCACCCACCACCACTGCAGCCCATTTCTCATCTAGGTGTACACTCAGAAATAGATGCGAGGGCTACCTGCTCAATGACTACTGACTGTGACTGCCAAAGGAATTCAGCCTTCCCTAATGGCACTTCTATAAACCCCTGCTTTTTGCTGGCATAACTGCTTAAAAACCACAAAAATATACAAGTGACATTATCTTAACAGCAGCAATAATCACAGAGAATTTACTTTCCACCACTCCAGTAGATATAAAATACTCACAGAAATAGACCAGAAATTTCATCTTGTGATGCACAGAACCACCCAGACAGAGGTATACCACTAGCAGCAACCACAAACACTTGCATTTGACCTGTGAAACTTGGTTTACAAGAAGATCTACACCTAAGTGCTCTGGGAAAGTAATGTTCACACCAAACAGCCATTTTAGAAATATCAAGTGCCATGTTAATAGTACATTAACAATGATTAATGTTGATTACATAGTTTTACCATTCCCAGCGCAGACAGCTTGCCAAAGGAAGAGAAGAGAAACAGACAGATCCACTTCAGCAGTGTTTTTCCTCTCTGCACAGAAGCCCCTAAATTTGAAACATTAGTTTGTAAAAAGAGCACAGGACAGATCAAACAATGAGCTCTTTGGCTAGGGAAATGAGCAATGCCCCACAGAGATGAGGATCTGCCACATGAACAATTAAGCTTATAGGCCCTAAACCCAGCTCATTGGTTAAACATTTTTTTGACTATCAGACTTGTTTTCCTGAGGACCTCCTCTGACACCAGATTTATGATCTACTGGCTCTACTCTACCCTAAACACAGGCTCTATATGAGCATTACATAGCACAATACAGATGATAAATTCAGTTCTGTGCTCAGACAGTTGTGAATAGCCAGGGTGTAATAACTTAGTGCAAATTTGGAAGTGCTTAATCTCTTAAGTCTATTTACAGCCAACACCCAAAATACTGATGAACCCTGAAGAAGAAATATACATTTGAACAAGAAATCTATCTAAAGACAAAGTTTATAAAGCAATATAGATAAATATTAGTCAAATTTGTTTCATGATTACTGAAACACAGTATTATGGCAGCCAAGAAAACACAGCAGCAGAAAATATAGGTCCCCAGAGACGATCCTCTTCCTGATTACAAGGTTAGAGAGTTTCACAGGTTCCATTAAAAAACTATATGGCCAAATATTTACTGATACTTGGTGCTGAATATAGCACTAAGGAGTCTAGCCAGGTATACTTAAAGTAACTAAGTGCTTTCAGATGTTCTTTTATATTGAGTTTTTTTTACAAACCTGCTCTCACTATGTGATAGGATAACTGTACAGAAATACGAGACAGAAGCAGAAATTCATTAATTCTGTCCACTGCATCTAAGAGAGCACTGTTTGTACAAGAGTCAGATATAAGTCAGTCTGTTCAGACATTAAATCCTGTTACTACATTATCTTTTGGTCATTTGAATAGCTGACTGTCTTTCTGGAAAGCAGTATTTTCATTTCTTCATGCTGTAACACCCTACTGTTTTCCTTTGGAGAGCTCTTACCGTCTAACAACCTCATTGTCTTTGAGGATACTGAATCCATTGTTTGTTCTAAATAGAGTTTGCCCAGTGCCTGAAAAATTCAGAGATAAACAAATCAGCTCTATGATCCACCTGGCTGATGTATCATTGTCAAGGCACATTCCTGCTCTCCTATAACACAGTGTTAAAAGAAAAGGTCACTGCATCAACAACTCTGGGGAAAGAATATCATTAAAAGAGGGGAAAAACTCCAAGAATGCTACTTGAAATAGAAACAGCTTCGAAGCTGAAGACTGCTCTAATTCATGCCTAGTGCTATAAAGAATAATTGACTTCAAGTTAAAGGCTTTTTAGGAAGGCTGAAACACAAGAGTGGCTTTGCAAATCAATATACATTAACAGAGAATTACAAATATTTCAAAACAAAGGAAACTCTTCTTAAGAGAGACCCAAATCTGTAAGAAGTCTTAACAGCTCACTACAACATTGCTTTAGTTCTAAAATATTTACCGGTCATAAATTTTGAAATAACAAACGTTGATGACTTTCTGGTTTAAATATAGAAATGGTTTTTCTGTTCCTTTAAAAACTACTCCACTTGTATTCATATACTTTGATCACATCTCCCACAATCAACAACCTTTACATCAAATACTTACAGTCTTTCATAGCTCCTGTCAAAAGTCTGATCCTGCCTGTATAATAGAGAATATTCTGCTGAGGCCTATCAAGTTTCTGCAGTATTTCTTTTATGGACAGAGCAGCTAGCTTTCCAGACTGAACTTCCTTCATTGCTCTCTCCTCATCTTTCATTCTTTTTTCCTCCAAGTTTACCTTGTTCATACAATCTTGGAAATCAAAAGAAAACAAAGCATGTCAGTTAAATGTTTTCATCTGGTCAAGTTTCAAGTTAAAAAATGAAGTAGACTCCATGACAGAGAGAGCCATACTTTACACAAACAGATATACAGAATGAGCTATGGCTCTGGTGGGTGAAACAGAGCTTAAAGAATAAACAATCAAAAACAAGCTATGGGAGAAAACTCCATCAGAAGTTCTGAAGATCAGAAGAGTGATTTCAGTCAAGTTCCACCATGAACAGAAAACAAGGGACAACAGTGTAAAAATTTCTATTTCTTACCTTTAAATAGGCTTTCCTTTTGGGGATCAATTTGTAAGATCTTCTCATAACACAGCCTAGACTTAACAGAGAAAATAATTGGGCTCTCAATTTAAAATAAAAATGGGAAGATGATAAATATTATTTCCTAGTCAGAGTCATCTCATTTAAACTGAAAAGTTCTTGGGCCACAGTACTTAAGTGTGGAAAATAAAATTTATGGAGACATACCAATCAAAACTTTCATAATTAAAAGTATAAGTTTAATATTATTCTGAGTTCCTATATCTGCCCGCTATTTGAAATTAAAAGAAAATTTTCAAGTAAAAACCTAGGAATGTACTACCAGGAACAAAAAAAGCAAAGCAAACTAAAAATGAGGCATAGCACTAAAACTGCAGGAACTGTAACTATCACCAAGGATTAGACTTGTGCATCTTGTATCTTTATCTTCTGTTTGTGCGTTTTGTGTATCTTGAGCATATGCTCAGAATTAAACTGATCACCAAGCTTGCAACAGAGAAGAACCTTCTTCACAGACCAAGGTGTCAAGAACCCCTCAAAGTGGACTTCATGTAGACTTGTATTGCCCATGCTCTATGGTTATTTTACTAAGATGCGGAAGGACTTGATTTTAGAATTATTAGTCTTTGCAAAGCACAGAAAATTTCTCTCAAATCTGAAAGTTCAACATGCTTTCATTTGTCTAGTTCTTAAGATTCCAAATTTCTCTCTCTCAACCACAACATCACATCAAAAGAAGAACAAAAGATGGTCCCATGGCTACAAGATTTAGTCAACTTACTTCACTGTAGTGCTTAAGTGCCAGGTGAGCTTTCCCCATCAGAAAATAGGCTTTAATACACTTTCCATTGCACTGTGTTAAAAAAAGGAATTATTAATTATTTAGAAATTTTAACCTTTAAATATTTCTTCCAGCATTTGATTAATAGTTAAGTTACCCAAAGTAACTGTAAGCACAGAAGAGGGCACTTATACTATCTACTAGAGGCATCTAAAATTTATATGCTGAATTATTAGCCCCAGGTACCAACTTTCCTTCCCTATGCAAAGAACACAGGCTTTGGTGTGGTTAAAGGTGAAGAGCAGCTGGTGCTAAAATCCTTCCCAGAAAACTGCACTTCAGGCAACACAGGTCATACAATTAGGCATCAACTAGTCCAGAACCACAGAACTTCTATAACAACAGAGTATCTGTACATCTTTTGATTAGTTCTGCCAGGAATGAAATAAGCACTAATTTTCATTAGCTGTGGCACAAAAAAAAAAATATAAAAAAATTGAGGAAACATCTAGCTCAACACTAACAGATGAGGTCATCTTTTCCAGTTCAGTTATGTATCAAAAGTATTGATTTCTTTAAATGATGGGGCCAATATCATTAATAATCTGTTAATTGTGGCCATCACTGATGTAACACAACTGAATCCAGATTCAGCTCTATAGCATTTTATATAATCTTTGCTTTTCCCACCAGATCTGATCTTTGTAAGCTTGAAGAGTCCCCTTTCTTTTTTTCAGAAGGATGGGCGAGATACTGTGTGCCAACGCATGCAGTTAATAGCTTATTATTGCTAGTAACAAGCTTTATAATTAAAAGCTCTTAAGAGCTAGAAAAGATTCTGCACACAGGCAGCACTGAAATAGTTAACTTGAACTCAGGATGCAGGAACCTGTGCAACACCACCACATTGTTTCATTTCCATTGGCAAGTTGTCTCAGTATCATCAGTTACACAGAAACTGCCTTCCAGAAGCTATCGATCATAAAAGACAGAATGCTGAAATTACCTTTACAGCCCATTCACAGTCACAAATGGCTTTTTCATATTCATGCATTTTCAGGTAGGCCTGAAATAAAACCAAGAGAGTCCAGGCAGGAGAATTAGAATACTTCAAAGAACTTCCACTAACTATTATACAAACATTAGCTAGTTAAAAAAAAAAAAAAAAAATCAGGCACATCGATTGTGAGGGAAATATTTACCACCTCTAATGACCTCCTTTGTGCAACTTTTTCATTACGTTTATAAAAAGATTAAAACCTTCAGTCCGCACTATCTTGCTGTTAACTTCCAACCGCAGTAAAAATTTACTGTACTGTAATTAATTAAAAAATTAACATACTGTAATACGGCAGCAAACCAGAACTAATTAATTCCTGGTAGCAGAGGATGGCCAGGAAAAGTTGCTTTCTCCCATTTTTAAGTTTCTCTGTAATGCAACAAATGGTACATTTTATGAAATTCACTGAGATAACAGAACAATCATTTTTGGATTGTATCCTGGCAAAGTAACACTAAAATCAGTATAGTGGTAGCTCATTTCCACATGCTGACCTGTGCTCTGTTTGTGTAAAGTTCCTGCTTATCTTTCAGTTTTTCCAGACCTTCAGTGTACCTCTGAATGGCCACAACATAGTCTCCTTTCCTGAAGGCATCGTTTCCCTTCTCTTTCAGGGCTACAAAAGAACATGTATGCATTAAAAAATGACATTTGGGTTTTATTTCCCCAAATGGCGACTACAGAAACAGAGGGCATATTCTCCTGTAGGAATAGTCATCAAAATTCCATTCCAGCTTCACTGCAGCTGTCCTCATTAGCCACAATTTGCATGGAACTTCTGAGCTATTCAGTGCACATGATCCCTCTTTCTGAGGGAAAGCTGAGTATTTCTCTTTGCCCAGCCCACCTCTCAAATACTCAAACTTGCTCCCTCCCTATCAAAAGCAGGATAGCATGGAAAAGAACAGGTTGCAAACTTTATAAGTATATAAACCTGTTATATCCACCTAATCAATGCCGTGCCTCAGATAACCAAAGCACTCGCTCAGCGTGCATAAGAATGGCAATAACAGAGCAGCTCCAAAGCCTCTTAAATCAGCCTAGTTCCTGCTAAGTAGTTTGTGAAAGCACTAGATAGAAAACCCTTTAGCAATTACCATTTGCTAAGTGCTCGTTTCTCTTCCTTCTTTTAGCTCGTTCTTTTGCATCCTTTTCCAAAATCGCCAGGAAGTCATCTTTGAGCCAGGAGAGTTGGTGGCATTTTAGTTTAAAAAAAGAAAAAAGAACAAGCTTCATTAAAATCAACCGACAGGTGAGAAAAAAAGTAATTTCTAATCTATTCCTGAGGCATTCCTCTACAAAGAAAATAGTAAGGGGATACTTCAACAATTTAACTGGAACACAAATGACAAGCACAAAAACACGAATGACAACACAAAAAGACTAGGCTGCCACTCAGGATTTGCATACTTGCTATGAAGTATCTCATGTCTAGAGATAAATTTGTTTCCTTTTAACTTCACAAAACTAACTTTTTAGATGAGAGGTCAGAATATGATTAACAAACTACACCAACAAACTTCCTTCGTAGGAAGGCAATAAGTACAGCCATACTGGTAAGATCCTTGAATGTGTTCCCAGATCTAACTGAATTTTAATTTAAATCACTAGAAAAGTTAGCTTTGACTTTGGCAGGAATTAGGTCTTCTGGGAAGTAACGGCAAGGCTTACTCCATCTCTGCTAAAACAGATTGAAGAGATACTAAGTGCTAGAGGGAGCACTGTCCTACCTTTGTTCGCTGCCTCTGCACTTGCCGTGTCCTAAAAAAAGAGAAACACAGCACATATATGTACTCACAGGGACATTTTAGTAAAACCATAGCAGCAAAGGAACAGTTGGTTAAGTTGTAAAATGACACTTAAACAAAGGATGGTAAGGACTTAATTACTTTTTACACTACCAGAAAGCTTCCATTCTGATCTTTAACAAGGCATGTCACTGCAATCCAAACCCTACTGTGGGAATCAAGGCCTAATGAAATTAATAAAGAGACTCTTGTGCCTCCAACTAAAAGCTCCAAGTTATGGCAACTCAGTGCTTGCATACAACTTGGATAAATCCAATTCTGTGTTATTAGCAGTCTTAAGGCAAAGACACTATGTTATCAAGTGTGATGACCCAATAAGATGACTAGTGAAAGAAATGACGTCAAATTCAGAACAAACTTGTAAGTTTCATTCAAGATTTTTTTTCTGCTGAACAAAGGATGTGACGTAGTATTATTTAAAAGACCTAAACTGCTCTAACTTTCAAGGGACAAAAACCTCTTACTGAAGCTTGCGTGTTGATGACTGTTCTGTTCACCACAGTCTTGCTTTCTTCCTCCTTGCTCTTTTCTTGCTCATGGAGCCTTTTCTCTGCCTCAGCGATGGCTTTTTCCTTAACATCTGGATCTGTGGAATTCAAGCTTTGCACTATGTTGGCTAAAAAGAGAAAAAAAAAAAGAGATATATGCACATGACTCAGTGATCCTGGAAGGACAAGTTCAGTTGCACCTCTAACGACATTTGCTTTTGAAGGCACCGACGACCAGGATGGCCTTTATAAATGGAAACATTTACAAATACTACTTCATCTCACTTCCAAGACCTACCTATAGCTTCTGCGTTAGAAAAATTCCCAGGTTTAGAAAGCAACTCGTGGCGCCTGCAAAGCCTGACCACACCTGAGCTCATAAGGAGACTCCACACAAAACAAACTCGGAGCAAGAGTTTTCCTCTTTTCCATTCCTTTTCTGCCTTCCCTTGCCCCCCCCCCCCCCCCCCTTCCCTTTTCCGTTCCGACCCTAGCACCCTAACTGAAGAAAACCGGGATGTCCCACGGCCCCGGCCTTCCGCATTGCCCCGTGCCCGACCAGGGGCGGCCAGCTCCGCCCCGGCACCACAGCACACTTACCGACATCGTCCACACGGCGGAGGAACCGCTGGAAATCCTCCTCCTGCTCCCGGTCGGCCAGCATGGCCGCGGGAGCACCGGCCGGGGGGGAACCCGCCGAGCCGAAAGAAGCGCAGCGGCCCCGCCGTTGCCGTGGAGATGAGGCGGGCAGGCCACGCTCTTAGCGTCAGAGGGCAGGACGGGGGCGTGGTTATGCAAACGAGGAGGCGGTGCCTCGCTGGCCGCCATTTCGCGGACCGGGGAGCTGTAAGAGCACAGATAACAGGAGGACCCTCAGCCCTGGTACAGAGCCACATAAAGGGCATCCCTATAGCCTCTTTTTGCAGGTTTCCTTTGAATGCGCTTTTAGAGCTACGCTACTGTAGGGGAAAAGGATGCTTTTACATTTGCAATGTACGTCAGAGCATTAAGCAATCGGCGGCCTTTCCTCGCCATCACTCCTAGATAAAATCCCTTTGATGGCTAGCACTGCTTATCTTTCTACTGCAGTGGAATGGCTGACAGGGGCTACAGAGAGCCCCTCTAGCAAAGGCCTTCCAGGTGGCCCGCGGAGAAATATCTAGAGCACAGCAGAGAGGCTCCTAGTCCAGAGCTGGTGGAGGGCAGCTACCTTCATCCTGCCTTTCCTTGCCTAATTTTTGGCTCAATAAATTAGAGAAACGCTTCACTGGTTGCTGACCTGAATGTGCTTCTTTTCCTCTGCTAAAGAGGTCAGCCCTTGCCTTGCAGCCTGAACAAATGCAAAGCAGAAGCGAGATCTGCTGCCACTCTTCCCCTGCTTGTTGTTTTATCAATACCCACACCTGGGTTTGATCTGGCAGAGCCAGGAGACAAGCTGCCCCGCTGGCACCTTGCAGCAGGGAGCGCATCAGCCTGGGCACTGCACTGGCCCGTCCTTTCTCCAAAAAGCATTTCAGATCCTTTTCATATGGCTTTTTTTAAAGCTTGCACTCAGCTTATGTTCATACACAGGGAACAGGAAGGGGGTAACATGGGCAAAAAAATCAGTGAAAGGGATGACTTTGGTTAATATAAATATTAGCTTAGCTGAATTTTAGCAGACCTACCAACTGGGAGAGGAAACCTGAAAGAAGAAACGTGAACACTGATCCACACTTAATGGTTCTAGCCCCTATTACCCTGATTTTTAAACCAGAATTGGATTATTTTTATTTTTTGTAAGATATCCTTTAAAGATGGGGGCTGTCTCAATCGGTTTTTGATTAGGAAGGAGAAAGACCAGAGTTTGCTGAGGGTTAAACCCTCATTCAAAATGGGCACTTCTTCCTGCTAATAGGTTCAGAGGATCTCAGCAGCATCTGAGAAGCGACCACTTGACATTACAGAGGATGTAATGTCCCAGTAGGGTGCAGCGTCTGGGGGGTTCTGGTGCCCAGGGAGGCTTCATAGGAGCCAGCACAGCCCTTCCTGGGATGGGACATGCAGCCTGTCACCAGGGAGAAAGCCAGAGGGTGGCACCATCCTCCAGCACAAAAAGCAGCTGGCCAGCTGGGAACAAAGTTTTGATTTCAGGCCTTTTCCTGCTTTACTGCCTGTGTCCCCAAATCAGCCTCCGTGCTTCTGCCAGCCAGGCTTGTGCACTGCGTGTGCTGCCAAATCGGAGCTGCCCACCCAGCCGTCCTGTGGATGCACAGTCTGCCCGGGTGGATGAAGCCACAGAACAGGAAGCACAGGGGCTGGCCGATCTCCAGCAGCACATGCAATAGTTGAAGGATGTGGCTTTCAACCTTTTCAGGCTCCGATGGCCAGTCACCCTTGCAAGAGAATCCTAGCCCTCCTTTGCACCATGTGGCCCTGCAGGGATGTGTCAGACTTGTCTTTGAACATCCATTTTCCCCTCAGGCTAGCACTTCACACAAAGCATGTCCCCATCAAGACATGGACATGCACATACGTGGCTCCAACAGCCAGATGAGTCCTCGTCGCCACTCTTGGGAGATGCTCTAGGGCTATGTTTTCAGAGCCAGAAGATTAGAGGTGGCAGTTAATGGAAGCTCTCAGCCACCAATGGGAGTCAGAGCATCAGTGAGTCCTTGCTGCACTGCCAGGCTATTTTAATTCCAGACACATTATAACCCAGCCGTTTTAGGAGAGAAAGGCGAGAAACAGAGGCGGAGGGGGGACAAGGGGGACCTGGCAAGTCTTAAAGCGGCAGCATTGCCTAAGGCGAGGGATACCAAGAAGAGCAGGCCACGCTGGTGTCTGCTGGGCATGAAATTAGAAATCTCACTGTGAAGTTACAAACCACAGCCACATTCATCTGCCTGCTCTTCAATGTCCTACCACACTTACCAGAAGGAGAAATGCTTTCCTGAGCTATGTGTGCCAACAATGCACTGAGTTGCCTGACTGAACAGGCAGACAGGATCTCCTGTCCCTTCCAAGCCCTCCTTTGCTGTAGGAACTGCCAGAAGATTCCTTTCCCCATTCCTCATGCACTGAAACAAAATAGCTCCTTTCTTTCTTTTTGCTGCAAGACAGCTCCGCTCTTGATAGGCTAAGCCTCCTTCCCAAAGGTGGGGTTTTTTCCTCTAATGAAGCTGTTTCAAAGCCATTGTCCGTGGTGCCCAATTATAGATCCTCAGGAGGTAATAGCTGTGTCACTGGGATGCTTAGCAGCGTAGCTTTCATTTGGGGAATAAAGCCACACTGGAGACGTGGGGATGAACTCGAAGTCTAAGAGAATAAAAACTGTTACAAGTAAACCACACACAGTAGGAAGAGCTCAGCTTGTTGGTTCATTAAAAGACTGTGCACTGGTGGAGGGAGACTGACTGTGCTCCTGCCTCTGCCGCAATGGCATCATGAGAGGCTGATGGAGACAAGGGAGGGGCAGTCAGAGAGGTTCTCTCCAATGGCCGTGAATCTGCACTGGTAAACTCCCTCCGAATGGGCGGAAAAGGGAGCACGTGCTGTTCCTGCAGATTCTCCCCTCACATCAGATGGACCGGCTGCTGCAGTTCAGCCTCCAGTGCACTCCCCCGCCTCCGCCCTGGCTTTGCACTCTCCTCCCTTGGCTCAGTGGCCTGGAGAGCAAAGCCTTTCGTCTTAAAGATGCAGCATCTCTATCGCTGGATCCTGCCTTTACTCCCAGCCACCTGTGTCAAAATCTTTACCTGCGTCTTTACTTCTGCTCCTCCTGTTCAGCTTCCCTTTCTCTCTCCATACCAGAAGCTGCATTTCATTTCTGCCATCAGATCCTTTATTTATTTCTCCGGTCCATCAGGCTGTGCAGGAAGGCTACAGAAGAAAAAGCGTAATTTTGCTAGCGCCGCATGGAAAGCTGCTGCTCCCTCCCAACGCTGTTCACGTGTTCCTATAAGGTAGCTTACAGCATAGGCAGCAGCCACTGAGCTGTGCTGCTGGAGGGTCTCTGACGTGCCCGTGCCTTCAGCAGTGAGGCGACTGTAAGCTGCACCAGTGAGACAGAGACACATGAAGAGAAGCCTGCAGGACCTGAGCCTCTGTGGGCAGGATGAAGATAATAATGCAGCTGTGGAAAATAAGAGTTACTGTCTCAGTGTAAATAGCAGTCAAGAATAAAGGGAAAGGTGCTGGAGAGGCAGCAGAAAGGAGGTTATCCTCTTTGGATAACAAGTACTTTAGCTCAATACATTTTCTTCTTTTTCTGTGAACAGTTCTGGCACCCAAGTATTGATATGTATCAGAGCTCTCATTTCCCTTTCCGTGACCTGGGAGATCAATGCTTAGGACAGAATTAAATTTAATTAGATTCATCACATATTAATCAAGTTCAGGCACCTAATTCAGGATGGGTTAAGGACATCTTTTAAAGCCAACACTCACATGCACACACACACATACCCACCCCCCTTTCATAGCCATTGAAAAGAGAAGCACCTTTCCTGATTCTCAGTGGACGTGAAACTGCATTTGTGTTCATTATCTCAAGGGGATTATCTACAGTGGGACAGAGAAACAAACTAAAAATTCTCCTCTTTGTGACACTCAGCACTTTGGAAGAGCCTGTCAGTGGAATTGCGTGCTGGCAGCTGTTCTGCGCATCTGAAGCCTAGATGTACCCCACTGCCACCCTTTAGAGATGCACCAGCTTCAACCATGAACTTTGCTAACATCCCTGTGCAGACAGTTGCCTTTCCTGCTTGTCTACAGATGTGTAACCCAGGCTGTGGGCACGCCGCACCGGCACTGCTCACTCTGTGTTAAGCTCACGTGCAAATACAGCCCTGGGAATCCACGTCTGCACACGGGACCGAGCAGAGCATCTAAAGAAGGGCAGACTGTACGCAGGAGCTTTTTTGTTTTTGTAATTTTTATTTGAACACAGTATTCTGACAGAATGTAAAGTCAAAATCCTCAGTTAGTATCAGTATTTACACCAGTGAGAATGGGAATAAAGGTGGAATCGATGTTTCACTTGGTAAAAAGATTTTTTGTTTTTTTGTTTTTTTAACAAGATAGAAGGCCCCCAAAAGTAGGGAATGCTGGGTAAGGATGTCAATGGAGGGTCTGAGAACAACTATCAAAACAGCCTAGTGTGAAAATCTGGGGTTTGAAGGCTCCATAGAAAAGTGTGAAAATAAAACTCCACTCTAAATGCTGAATGACTGGATGCACTATTATCATCTTTACGTATGGTGCAGCATGAAATGTAATCACTCCACAACTAGAAGCTGATCGGTCTGCATTGCCATATAGATATATATGTATGGCATGGATACATATATAAACATATACAGCGTAAACGGCATCAGGTTGGTCCCTCTTCAAAGGTTTAAGTAAAAGCAGTAAAGCCTAAGCTATCTTGGAAATGGGGTACTTCCAAATTAGAAGAAATTATTCTCCAATGAGGGCGAGTATAAAACAACCCTACAAATTAATCTACGCGTATTGGGAGGCGTCACAAGGGCATCAAAAAGGAGTTGGATGGACACTCCTAGGACATCCTAGTTGGATGGACACTTCAGGCAGTCACAGGGTTCACTTCTGCCTTGGAATGGTGCTCGCTCCATCGATCCTGACACAAGCCCACTGCATTCAGAAGGGTATTTTCTAATGATGCAGCTGGGCGTAGGATCAGGCATTGAGCTGGTTACCTTTTAGGGCAGAAATGTCAGTCCAGGTGATAGTCACTCTAATTTTCACCCAACAGGTGCTGGCCAGTTTCACTGGACACATTTCTGGTTGTTAGCATTGTACAGCATTTGTCTCCTACCAGTTGCTCAGGTCTCGGTGAGTTAGAACTCAGGAGGAATAACACAGAGATGACAAAAGCATTGAAAAACTTTGCAGAAACAAGGAACAAATTGTTGTGCTCATCCACAGGAATGGAGGTACGCACTGCCTGCCCACTAGTCCTCTGCTGCCCCAGGGACTCTGCCCAACCACAGACCATGGGCCAAACTTCCCCATAGTTATTTTGACACCGCTGTGATGGGTCATGCAAAGGCTGAATTTGACACAAGGCTTTGAAGTGAGGACACCCCGATATCCTGCTCAGGATGGGTACTGCATGTGTGTCTATGCCTACAAATCCAGTCATTCTCCATTTGCATCCCAGGAGCTAAGGAAAAAATGCAAAACCCCACACATTTAGCAAATGACAAGACTATTATTTTCCACAGTTTGAAATTACGTGATGCTGCTGTAAAAGACTGCATACTTATAAGAATACACCGATAAAAGTGGCTCAACTTACCTGAGCCTGCAGTCTACCCAACCCCCATCATCCTTCTGTTCATCACCTTAGCACAATGGAATGGATGCCATAGTCAGCTCAGTTTGATTTTTCATTTAAAGGTTTCTGTTCCTTTTAAGAGTTGTTTTCTCTTTTTCCTGAATATAGTTTTCTTTTTTTTCAAATCTGAACTATCACTACACCTTCCACATCCAAACTATGTTGAAGCTTTTATTATTTCAATACTATGACAAAAAACACGTTTCACACTAAAATAGTCACGCACCCACAGTGCACAAGCTTGCAGATCTAAAGTAGAATAAAAAAAGAAAACAAAACAAAAAAAAACAAAAACAAAAAAAAACCCCTAAGATCCCAACAGAAGGAACATCTCTATACAAGGGGCTGGTCTTCCCCTAATATACCTCTGCCTTCCTTCCACTCAAGCCTCCTTTCTTTTCACCCCAAAATCTCAATGCTACTCCACGCATCCCAATCATAACCTCCTGTAATGGTAATATATCTGCTACATCAGCCCCTTTTTCCAACTGTGAAAGCACAATGGCAAGACAAGGGAAATCAACGGGAGTCCTGGCATTGATCTCCAAGCACTTGCTCTTGCTTTCATGGTTTTGATTCTGCAGAGCGCACACAGATGACTCAATACACATGATGTGACAGAACAGAATAGTTCACTTGGAAAAGACCTCCAACAATCATCTGGTCCAACTGCTGATGGAGCTGGCTCTGCAGGAGGGGTCTTGTATATTGCCAAGCACCCTGGCAAAAAGTCTTTGCTTTTAAATCAGATTTCTAGGGTCAAAGGAAATGGTATTTACTGACATATTAAGGAGGAATTGATATAGTCAAACATCTGAGATGAGACCAGACCAGCCCTAACTGTACAATTTCCCTTCTGCTTCTCAAAGCTCCGGGAGGGTTCCATGAAGGAAAGGGGAGAATGTCCTAAAAAAGCAGAGATGATATTTCTCTTATGCAGTCAGGCCCAGGTCCAGCAAGGGACTTATACGAAATTTAAGTATAGAAGGACTCTATCCAGCAACCCTCTCATTCCAAGTTAAGCATGTGTTTATGTGGATTGCTGGGTAAAGACCTTGATTGGAGACAAGTGGTTTGAATACACCCCCACCCCTCCCCCCCCCAAAAAAAAACCAAACCAAATCCCAGCAT
>JAOTQQ010000010.1:6337771-6359314 GCA_026546715.1 Gallinago undulata | reverse complement strand
AATACACCCCCACCCCTCCCCACCCAAAAAAAAACCCAAACCAAATCCCAGAATTACTTTTCTTCTTACTCCAGTAAGAAATAATAATAATAATAATAACAATAATAATAACAACAATAATTAAGAAAAGATAAAGGGGAAACAACTACTGTAAACATCCATGTTTTAAAATGTCTCCCTTTGCAAAGCAAGCATGCTGCTAACCTAGTATCTGTAGACTGTATTTACTTAAAAAAAGGCAGCTATTTTACACATAAATTTAAACACAACAAAAGTTAAAAAAATTTGTCAATTGTAAACATTGGAAAGAACAGAAGTTGGCAAAAATTAACATAAAATTTAAAGAAATGTGGAGTCTGAATACTGCAAATTGAAATATATCCCCGGAGCTGCAATTTTGGCATTCTTCCTAAAAAAAGATAATAATTAAACCCAAATAAATGTCTAACGTGGAGAACAGAATTCAGTCACAAAGAGCTTGAGACACTTTGCATACTGAACAAATACAAGGTGAATAGAAATTATAACTTATTTATGAGGCTTTACATATTTCAAACTCGACTGAAAAGTATAAAAATAAATTGTGGACTTTGTTCATTAAGTACCAGCTGTACCCAGTAGTACAGTGGTTATATCTGCTATTCTAATGAAGGAAATAACAGGGTCTTTTTTTTTTTGTCTTTTTTTTTTTTTTTTTGGCTAGGACTAGTTGATTTTGAGCTTCCCAACCACCTTGCAAATAGCATTTGCAATGTTGCTTATTTGAATATACACAGGGTCAGCTAAGCCCTGATTTGGTTACGGGTTTAACCCTGTTTTTAAAATGTATTACTTTTTAAAAGCAAGTGCACAACAAATAGAACCTTTCTAGAAATCTTTAAAAAAATAAAAGAAAAAAGAAAAGAAAAGAAAAAGAGAGATTCCCCCCCTCCCCCCATTTATGCATTTTCTGTTTTGTTTGTTTTTTTTTTAAAAAAAGGCAACAGACACTAGAGGAATGAGATGTGTTTTGTGTTTTAAATGCTTGGGTGAAGTTGTTCTGTCATTTGTTTTCATCTGTCGCTGATCATGCTTTGCTCTCATTTTCATTTGTTTGTGTGGCTTCATTAGGGACCGTCTTGACTTCTGCTGGAGGTGTCTTAGTTTCCATTGCTTGCACTTCAGATTTGTCTTCTACTGGGATTTTCCTGAAGGAGAATGACCAAAATGGCACGGTTTAGAGACAGAGAAATACAGACTGTGTATTGTTGAATTACTGATAAGGAAAGAATATGTTTCTGGAAACAAGCAAATGTATCGCTTTGCTGGAGCAAATGCAGAAATAAGCAAACCCAAACTTCCTCCACTTCCCCCGTCCCAGCTTCATTTAGCTTTAGTGAAAATTTTTTTAATTTTTCCTCCTGCCCACGGCTAACACACTAACCCAGTAGGATGAGATCTCAGGCTGCAGCAGAGGCGGAAGGCCGGTTGTGGTGTGAAAAAAGGAGCAAAAAAGAAAACTCACAGTTGCAAAGGAATTTGATTTTACCATTACACAGTTATGTCACCTAAACATCCTATTAAAATAGACTGCCATTTTAGCAGAAAATCTTTTTCTCTACAACAAGTCAGTCCCAGAATTTCCCAGTACATGTTGCAGGAAGGCAAACAGATAGAAGTGAATTTTGTCAAACGCATTTTCACAAAGGTCAACACCTTCACAGCTCATGTTCATCAGCCCAACTTTTGGCACTTGACTGAAGAACAAGAGAAGCCCATTTGCCCAGCGCTCTCTCCACAGTGATGAAAAGTGCCACACAAAGCGTTATGTGGTGGCCTCCCTGAAAAAGTTCCAGCCTGTTAGTCACAAAGCTAGTCTGAGACAACCACAATCTAAATTCACCCTGATGAGCAGGTGAGATGAATATAAGCCTATGTTTGCAATACTGATTTGCCCCAAGGGAAGCAGATAAGCAGCACAGGTAGAAGGTGTTGGCTGGATCAACAGAAAGAACACAGCTCTTCATTCTATCATACCAAAAATTCATTTACATGACACAAACCAAGTTGCATTAATTCAGCTGAAATGTTTCCTTAGTATGGGCAAACCATTTACTACATCCTTTCACCTCTGTACCAGACCACAATTCTCTGCTCTGTTTGTCTCTGTTGCACCCAGCATGACAGAGCAATGGCTTTAGGTGCAGTGAACCAATGTGAACGTGGATTTCTTTGCTGAGCTGCTCCCATCAAGACTGCCTGGTTCCCTCCAATCCTGCACATCTGCTGTGACACTGAGGCTTGCCAGGAAGGGCCAGATGCTCCATAACTGTGTGGGACGCGTGCAGTGCTGTGGAGCAGTCACACAGCAGGAATATCTCCTGACTCCTGGACAGCAGCACAGCAGGGAGGTAGGAAAGCCAGAGCTGTAAGATGCAAAAGCACCTGAATAATATAGTAAAACAGCATGGGTTTTCACTAAGATCTGGAAAAGAACCTGGTTCTTGGTTCTACAGTATCTGACTGACTGTGAGTGCTGATGCACACTGCAATCACAGATCACAGTGTCAAAGCCAATGATCAAGGCCAATGCTTTATTTCGGATTAAATACAAAGCTTCCAGAATGAGGTAATTTTTCTGGAGATGTGGAGATGGGAAAAATTTTCACTAAAACTGTGACTTTCGGGTATGTCTCCAATATGGTTGCCATAGCATAGCCTACATTTATCTGACTGAGCTGTAAACCCAACTCTAGAACAGCTAGTTCAATTCTTGGCAGCGATCTTGCTGACAGTGCAGAACCCAGTGTCCTCAATATACTTGCCTTTGCAAAAGCTAAAGATGCAGTGTGAACTCAGTCTCTTATCTTTGGGAGCAGCTCCCACAACAAATCTGAGCTGCCTTTTCAGGACTCTTTCTCATGATAAAGCACAGACCCTACTCAAGCAGGAAAGACAAGCTACTCCTATTTCATCCTGCCTCTATCATGATACGCATGGTGTTCAAACAGGAAGCCAAGCCAGAAGTTTCTTAGGTAGTTGTCCCCTCAAGGGTGGCTTATCCATTTTCAGTCGGCATTTTCCAGGCTTCTGTGCTCATGGCTCTATCAGCAACTGCCATCCAAACTGACAAAGTAAGAGTGTTCTTGTCCAAAATCTGCACAACAGCTGGGGACCCTCCCCCCAGTCACCCAGGTGAGGACTTCATGGTATTTTCACTCTCCAGTTACAGTGTCTTCTGCCAAACACAAAGCGCAGACTCATCTCAGCTGAGGAAATCAGGTTCTGTCCAGATGGGATAAAGGACCCTTAGGGTTGTCCTGCCTAGAAGCATGCTGGTGCTCTCTGAATAAATCAGCTGGGTAAAGAAGAAACCCAGCACAGTGGATGGAGACTCATCTCTAACATACCAGGACAACATACTGCCAAGTTATCCTAACCCAACTGTGTCGTGGCTGCTCCCCCCCCACCCTCAGACAGGATCACACTGCCTTATCCTTTTGCCACTTTCGGGATGAATGCAGAGGTACCGTGCTTTTACAGTTTCACATGGCACTACTTTCTGCCCTGCCTTACGCAAAAATAAGTTCTGAAGGGCTCCACTGATCTGTTGGGAAATTGAATTTGGGTGGCCCTTCTCATTGAACTGCAGGAATCCAACACTTCTAAAGACAGCACCTCCTTTGCATCAAACCGAACCGTTTCTGATCTCTTTCATAAAAAAAATAACCTACAATAACCTACAAGCTGTATAAAAGCCTAAAGAACATTTATGATAAACTCCTGGGTTTGTCTTTTCTCTGCTTCCCTGGCACAGATTACTCCTGCTTTCCTCCTGGACCTTTAAACCAAGCCCTGTTTGTTTAGTTCACAGGTCAGTTAGTTTGCTAAGGAAACAATGAGATTAGTTAAGAGAACACCCAACAAGAACACAGCACAAGCACCAGGGCACAAGAGACACAGGACACAACCAACAGAAGATTAAAGGCAGCCATACTCGGTCTTTTCAGGTGCAGCAGGTACAGAGCTGTCTGCAGGGGAAGAAGCAAGCTCACGAGCTTGCCCGCTAGTCACACTGGCAGGAGTAGTGGTGCCAAGAGCTGCAAAAACATCCTTTGCAAGGTCAATGTCTGGTGTCTTGAAGGTCCCTTCGTCCATTTTAAAGTCCTCATTCTGTGAGGGGTTTGTGGTGCTGCCTGAAGCAGCCTCGCTCTTCAGATTGCTTGGGTTCTTGGTTGTCTCTGTTGGGCTCTTCACTGTACTGGGCTGCACCGCTTCCTTTTCAGGGCTCTTAGTGCTTGAGACCTCCTGCTTGGGCTCTGATGAAGCTGGAGGGCTAGTGAGGTTTGCAGGGCTGGGAGCTGCCGGCTTGTTACCAGCTGCCACTTTGGAGGTCTCAGCCACGTTAGCAACAGCGCTAGGGCTGAGCACTGTACCTTGGTTGGACAGAACACTTGAAGACAAATTATTAGTAGCTGGAGTAGAGCTTGGGGTATCGCTGAGATCAACAAGGGGGGCCACTTTGGGGGTGGAAGAGGGTGGTGGTGAAGAGACTGAGGTGGCTGCCCCTTTGGCTGGAGTAGCCTGGCCAGGTGACATGGAGTTTGAGTCAGGAATGGCTGTGGCTGGCAGGGCAGCACTGGAGGTCAGCGTAGTAGTCTCACTGGTGGGGCTGTTCTGAGCAGTGGCAAAGGTTTCAGTGATAGTGTCAGAGTTAGTGGTGCCCGTAGTTACAGAAGGCAGCATGTCCTCAACAGTAGCTGCAGTATCAGCAGAGGGCCTGTGAAGAGGACAGGAGTAGAAGAGAAAGAGAGACAATGAAGCCCGTAAATGACAGCAGAGGAAAGGAGAGCAGAGTGTAAGAGTGAGAAGGCTGGTGGGTGAAGCAGCAGCATGGCATGTGGTTACAACATACACAGAACACAGAGAGGTACTCAGAGGAGCAGAAAACTTTCAGAGGTCAAATGTGCAAAGGGTAGCAAGGGCTGGCTGGGATGACTGAGTAACTAGGAAGAGGAAAAAGCAAAGAGGACACATCCTTCAGGAACAGCTTTCTCACACAGATTTTGGTTCAAGTCTTAGCCAAATGTAACCCTGTCAACTATTATTCTTTTTTAGCCTAACTTTCCTCTCAGCCTCTTCCACCTAACCTCCCAAGGAAGCTTTCTACTTCCCTGAGCTTGGAGTCCTGGTGCCATCTGTCACCATGCAACAAGGTCCCAGTGTAGGACCCCTGAATCCACTCTCTCATCTTGGCCCTGTCTTTTTGCCTGTAAGTCTAAAGCCTTCATCGAACCACACAGAGTGTAATTCTTTTTCTCACACACACGTAATGCATTATTTATATATATATGTACATACACCTACATACATGCAGCTTTGAGGTGATATTTTCTGCACTTTTGACCAGATTCCAGCCTGTTTTGTTAGCTAGAATAAGGTTTGCTTTAGGACAATGTTTGACAGTGTAACTATGCTTTAGCAGTCATGACGTAGCACTGGTTGCCTTAACAAATGTACTGATGCCAGGCTGGAAAAATGAATGGTTTATTCCATGAGAAACCAGCATGCCTGAGAACACAACCTCAGGCTTATTAACAGAGAGAAAACCTTCATAGAGGAGAATAATTGAGTTAAAACTCTGGTAAGACTAGCCAAGAAAATCAGGACAATACAAATCCTAGCTATTCCTCACTGCTGCGCATCCACATTTCAGTGCTGCTTGTGGACATAGCCTACTTTCTCCTCTGACCTCACAGAGACTTCCAGCAGAGACATTTAACCAGCGGGCCCCAGTGCTAACATAATCAAAGAAGGCAAGCAGTACGTGGGTGGAAGAGCCTGACCCCCTCACCACTGTGACGTCTCTGCTGAAGGAAACGAATGCAACTTAGGTCAGGTTTGGCATTGGTGACACAAGTATTAACAAGCATTTCAGCAGCCTTCTAAAGTGAATTCTTCCCAATACTGCTCTAGAAGCTATGAAGAAGTACTCGGAGCACACCAGAACTGCAGCAGTTTAGGAAAAAGCTTAATATAGACATACTATAAGACATACTTAAACCTTGCCAATCCCAGCTAACATGGATCGGCAGACTCGGGCCCCAAGCAAGTTCTCCAATATAAACAAAGCTCGTAGGTTGCTCTCAGCTCTCTCACAGAATAATCAGACGTGCCATGCCTCTCCCAACATCCAGAGCATAGCTGCTCTGCTATCAGCAGAAGAGGACTGCTTCCACCATGGGGCGTTCAAGCACTCCTCCAGCATTGCCAGGGCAGAGCTCAATCAGGAGTCGGTGCTAGCTGGGGGCTGCTTTTGCTCTGGATCCTTTGCGGTGAACCTAGACAGGTGCCTAGTTTACATACTGGACAGGACTGACAGACAGGCCTTTCAAGAAGCATTGCTTTACTCTGCTTCTAGTGCTGGAAATAGAAGTCACTGAATCTTAGCAAAGAGAGAGGGCTTCTCCTCACTGGTATGTCACAAATGGAATGCAGAGATATTACCTTTCTTCCTCTCTTATTAAGGGATTAAGGCAACTGAGGGCAACATATTGACCCAGTGCTAAGATTGACTAATGCAAACGTACTCTGGCTCCGTCAGTGGCGTAGTCTCATTGGGCTCTGTGTGTTTTCCACCATCGTGGTTGGGGGTCCGCTCCTCTTCAGTTCGCACCTCCACAATAGGCTCCTTGGACTCATCTTTCCTGTAAAAAGGGAATTGCATGAAGATTGGCTCCCATTCACACTAAGTAACCTCCTGCAAAGACATGCTGCAAATACTGATAGTGAATGACAGTAAGGGACTGGCCTAAGCAGCAGATAACTTCTTTTTGTCACTTCCCCTTCCAATCATTACCTACAGCACAAAAGACCACTGTGATGTCCGGTACTTAGGCCAGTCATTTGATGGCTACTTACAGGAATAGGACAAAACCTGAGAAACAGCTGAAGAAACCCCTTCCTGGAAATATAAAGCAGAACCAGTGTGGTCCCAGATCTTTTCAGTACCCTCCCATCAGAGAGGAGAACCCCAGAACTCCCTAAACCAAGTTTTTTTTTCCCGGAGCTGTTGAGGGGGCACACTGATCATCAGAACAAGCAATGTAAACGATGACAGTACTCACGAGAAGGCGGCTTTGCCCTCTTCCATGTCTTTGCCCTTGGCTCCTGGGCCGGATTTGCCACATAAGTTGACAGCAATGCACATCAGCAGGCCACACTTGTTCAGGAAGTAGCAGGTGACATCCACAGCCACCAGGAGCAGCACAAAGATAACAATGAGAATGCCTACAATGGCAGCTGTCCCAAGGCCTGATGTAGGGCTAGTGCTGGCTTTAGAGACCAAAAAGAAAAGAAAAGAAAGCATTGTAGTTAAAAGGTGAGTTGGAGCTAGTTACACGTCAATTTTGGCTATGCTTAGATTGCAAGCACGGAAAACTTAGAGAAAGTACACCCTCCCTCTAGCAGCCTTGTGCTATAACCAGCAATCCTAGAGACATGCAAGACAATCTACCTGATAGATTTGCTTGAATGTAGCGGGGCTTTTCCCATCTCTATTGGGCTAAGGCATGGAAAGCAGACAACAGAAACCTCTTCTACTGTAGCGTATACCCAGCTGGAACTCTGAAGGGCTTCTGTTTCCCTCCACCACTTCCTCAAGGTGAAGGCTGTGTCTAAGGTCCAGAGTGACTTTGGCATTGCCAGCCTGGCACAAGGGCAAGCGTAAGTGAAGGCTAGACTCTGTAGCATGACTTGCCCTTGTGGGACACAAAATACTGGGTGATACCTATGGTGGTGCCTCAGTGCTGATTAGCCCCTTATGTGGCAAAAATGAAAGGAGGAATTAAAACCCTTCCTGTTGCTCAGGTAAGACCCAGCTACCCAGAACTGCAAAGTGGTAAGCTTTTTGTGTCTTATCCAGAGACAGCTGAGCTTCTTAGTGAATGCTCTAGGAGTGTTTTGGCTCAGGTATGGGCAGCAATACCAGTAGTATTCTGAGGAAGCAGATAGTAAAGATAAGCAGGCTGTCACTCTGTTAACATTGTCCTGGTTGCAGCAGCTGCCCTCTCCACCATACCCCATCTCCACCAAGTTTCCCCATCTATAGAATAGAAAAAAATACCTTGCTTTTTCCAGTAGACAAAAGAACAACAAGTGAGAGGTGGTGATGGTGAGGCCTAGAAAATGCTTAAGGCTGCCCATATACTACTAACTTCAGGGGAAGTACCTTTAACTTTCTACCTGCTTGTAAAATGCCAAGTACTTTCGTAGAAAGAGGGACTGGTTAAACACACCAGTTAATCCTATCAAAGCCTTTGATCCCCACAAACCCAAGAGGCACAGCCTCAATGTTGCCAGCTGCAGCTTTCCAGCCTCTTACTGTCACACCCTGGATGCAAGCTACTTTTTGTTCCCCTGGCTTTATTCAGAATAATTCTTCCCAGGCTGCTGATCTGCAGGCAGAACATTTGGCTGTTGGCTTATGCAGTTCAGCACCTATCTAGAGGTATCAAACTGCTCAAAACCAGTTTGCTAGTCCCGACCAACACATAATCTGTCTCATGATGGGACTGTGCACTCAGTAAAGGCCTGTGAATGTGCCAGATCTCCTTAGTGATGTTTACTGAGACAATTGAACAAGAGGAGCATATTGCTCATTGTCTGTAGAAGTATTTTGTTTTGTGTTTCCCCCGCCTCTTTCAATTAAGATGCAATTTTATTCATTTCTACTGCATTTTTTACTGCTGGATGTCACAATCCCTGAACACTTAGAATCTTTTCTTTCCAGAAAAGCCCAGCAAAGCACCTCTTTCCACTCAGCCCAATATATATTGACTTTGACAGGTGGAGAGACCATTTCTAGGGCTCACAGACAGAGCACCATACCCTCTGCCACAGATTTTATTATTTAAAAAACAAGAGACAGAACATCCTTAGCATGAGGCAGCTTAGTATTATTTCATTTTGTGACTCTGATATGTATTAAGGAATTCAGACTTGAACAGGAAAATTTCTTTCTGCATTTGACTAAGTCTCTCTGAGGCACCCAACTCTAACATTTACATCGTAAGTCCATTAAATGCTAAGCAGAACATTTGTGCCACAGACCAGACCCCTGCCAGGACCCTGAAGCAAGCTGCATAATTAAATTAATTAATCACTCTCCAATGCATGGAGTTAGGAGGCCATGTATTTTCCCTCTTTTAATTTATTCAGGATTCTTGCACAGATTATTCAATAATTAACATGTTCCTGTTCACATCAGCTCCTGGAGAAGAAGCTAAAGATGTGTCAAACTTTTCTTCTCATCTACATCATCTTTCTGGGAACAAGCTCCTTGGCAGACTAGTAAAGGTGCACTAAAGAAAGCATCACAGACAGCATTACAGGATAATAGTTCCATGTTGTGCCTCCAAAACATACCTCATCTCACTCACCGGAGCTGGGTTGAGACAAAATATTTAATCCTGGGACAGATGGAGTTTTCTGATGTGCTAGAAGACATCTGGAAAATTCAATTCAAATGAAGAGTCCTACTCTTCACTTCCTCTCCCCACCAGCTTTTCAAGACCTGTCAGTATCAGCTGTAAGCCCCTTAAGATCAGGAATTATCTGTGGTATAAGCCACATCAATAGCCTTATGCACTGCCCACATCTTGTCTGCGAGCCACGGCATGACCCATGCAAACTGCAAGAACAACTGCAAAAGCTACAAACCCCTTAGGACAAGTACAGCTTCTGCCTCTGGGGCACAGCCAAAGCTTCTGGGTCCTCAGCAGTGGCTGTTTTCAAGAGCCTTAGTGTTTATGTGTGGTATCGGACTTGGGCAATCTGCCTTACGTGAACAGTAAGGAAGGAACTAATTTCTTCCCTGTGCAGGAGTCAGTTCGCTGTGCCACTGGAGATCAAAGGGTTCAGGCATTCCCACAGGAACCTGCGCCAGCCTGTTACCATTTCACTTCTGGTAATACCAGGGTGCATGTATAAACAGGGATTCACAGAGCTGGAAATGAAAGAATACCTCTGTCTGTGGCATCATTATGACTAACGTGGGAAATTCATTCAGAAAAGATGCTTAGGAAGATTCAGGGAAATATCACAATCGTGGTTGAAGAATTTAAAAAAATTACTTGGGAAACTCAGTCAATGTAACATCAAAAAGGAAATGTGCAGGGATGAATTAGGGCATTGTAGCCCTATATGCAGCAGACCAGTACATACAATAAAGGCCCTTTATTTGAACAAAGATACAACAAGATTCAAAAGCTGGAAAGAGACGGTGGATGAGTTTAAGCTAGGAACAGTGTATGAAATTTTAACAGAAATTACCAAATGAGAACAGAATGTCATATCTTTCTCCACCAAATTTGGCTGAAATCTGCTTTCCTTTCTAAACTTTCTAATAATCTTAGGCAGATTATTTAGCACTCTGCAGAAAAGCCCGTCTGAATACTCACCTGTCTCTATTTAGGATTAGTAACAGAACACAGAAACGGAAAAAAAAGATTCTGTTCCAAGCAACACGTGCCATTCCACTTAAAATGACAATGGCGGATTCTTATGTTTGTGAGTCCGTATCTGTGCATTTCTGTGACTAGTGCTTGAGAAGCAGAGTATTAGTTCTCTGATACACCTTGCTTTTACGTAGCTTCCACCACCTTCTTGTGAGGCCCTGAAAACGCTTACAAAAGGTAACATGAACGAAAATCTAAATGTTCACAGACAGGAAATCTGAAAACTGTTGCAGGCATCCCAGGTTTTATGAAACTTGTCCAAATCACAAGCACGTTATCAGATAGCCTGCAAAGCTTTTCTCACAGGAAAGGTTAGAAAAGACCAGACGAAACAGAGAAAAGATAGTTTTCTCACTAACAGAACATATAGAGATGTTCAAACCTAGCATCGATTCTTTGTTTTGCCACTAATTTTCTCTGTGACCCCAAGCATCCCTGAAACAGTAAAGCTTCAGCCATTTCAACTGCCAGAGATTCGCTGAAGCAAATATAACCAGCAGCTTGTAGCAAAGGTGTGCCCCACTACCCTTCCTCTCTATCTCAAGGTCCTATCTTCTACATGTAGGAAGCAAGGGCATAAACTCTTTATAATGCTACACTAGAAGGGCTCCTATATAAATACAAAATAATTCTGAGTTTTCTTAGAAAACCATTTGTTAAATCAGCACCAAGATACAGTTCTAACCCAGACTGCTGTGCTCTTGCAGCCACAGAAAACGATCTTCAGCTGATCCACAAAGTTGCAAAGAGCACCCAAGTGACACTGTGTGACTGTGCTGCCATTGAAACTCCAACACGAAGTGCTGCAGGACAGCTGTCCATGAGAACTACCCTAACCTGGTAGTAGACTGACTGGCCCTGAAAGTTTGGAACACACTGCACAAGGTTACAAACCCCCCCAGTACTGTTCCAATTTGTGCTACGAGAGCTCTAAACACCCAAAGGAGACCTACCCAGTAGGTACAAGTCTCCCCTGCCTGTTCCTCCCTCCCTCCAAACCATTATCTTTCCTGCTCTGCCCCTCTGTCCCAGAGCACGAGCAGCTACAGCAGGAAAGGCTGCCATGGAGAAGAGTACAGAGATGGGGAGAAAAAGGACGAATCTGCAGAGGAATGCCCTTGATTTTGTGCTATTCTCAGATTTTCTGTTTCAGTCAATGAAACTGGGCCAAGGTAATCACCTGCAATGTTTGTTTGTTTGTTTTTTTCTAGGCTAGTAATAAAGCCCTGCAATTTTCAGTAATTTTCAAATCTCTTCCACTCGTTCTAGTTTTATAAATTCTAATTCCTGACATGACTTTGTATTCCAAATCTTTCAGAGGCTATCAGTAAAGAAGTATAATATAAGAATCCCTAAAGACCCCATGAATTTGGAGGCTGTTGGTGCTGCATTTCTTTGCTCTTTATATATTCTGTAAGAGGATTTTTCTGTTGCTATAAAATGCAGGAAGCATATCATAAATTATTCAGTTTCACAGGCTGGTACACTTGATTAAAATAAATTGATCTACAAATACTTCAAGAACTATTCACTGCAGCTTAGAGCTAAGTTTATGTTGTATTTAATCAAACTACTATTTAGACATAATTATTAATAATATTTAATTATTATTAACAACATAATTATTAATATCCCTAATCAATTTTCTGAGGCCTAAAAGGATTTGGTGTACAAAAGAAGTTTATAAATGAACTGTTAGGTTGTTGAGCATCAGCTGCTAACACTGCATGTACGAAAGCACAGTGAGTGCTACCGTGTAGACAGATGGTGGACATTTCTGACCTGATCCAGAGCATGTTCAACCTGATGAGAAGCTTTCCATTCATTTCCTTTTGCTATCCTCAGCACTAAGAGGAATAATAATTCCACAGGTTAAACAAGAAAACACAAAACGTTAAAAAATTTCTCAAGTCCTTAATTCTAAAGAAGTGAAGAATTTATTAATTACAAATTATTTTTTTCAATGGAAAATGAGCTTCCTGCAAGACTGAACTTTCTAATCATCCTTATTTTACAGCGTACAATAAAATGACCCATCGATTTTACTCTTTGCAACTGTGTACAGACATTGGCCCTGTTGGAGAGAGCAGAACACTCAGATGTGTCTTCCTAGTGGGGTCTCAGCTCAAGTGAGTAGAAAATGTTCTGGCACAGGCAGACAAAAAGAAAAAAAAAGATGGAGAGAAGCAGATAAGATTTTAGGCATTTCAGAGGCCCTATGATATTTGGCAGAAGAGAGAATAAACAAAACAAATAAAAACTCTTTTCATGCGTCAGAAGAAAAAAAAAAACAAAGCCCAGGAGAATATCTATTGTTCTCGGTGGATGCTACCAGCTTTCATTTGCAAACACCTAGAAGTATCCTTCAAACAAGGGGTACCATGCTTTACAGACCTCATTCTCTCAAACACTGCACAATTTAACAGCGGAGAAAGCAGCATGCTCCTATTCCAAGTGATAACAGCTTCTGTTTCCCCACAGATTTAGGCCCAACAATTTATGCTTGCTTTCAGGTTAGCTACTAGGTAGCAGAAATACCCAGCAGTCTGTAAGCATTCCTTCCAAGACAAGAGAGTAATGGGTATTTCCCAGAACCGTGTGGCTTTAGTGGTCTGCTCCTGGCTTCAAGCTCTGTTATTTTTCTATGACTGAATCCCTTTCCAAGGATGAAAAGGGGAATATGAGCATACAAAAAGGAAAAACTGTAATAAAGAGTGACACAAAGATCTCTTTTCAGGAGTAAACCAGACTGTAAATCTGAAAAGCCAATCGCAGTCTGACCTCTGCCTCAGCTGCCCTTCTACGCTACTGCAGAGTGCACACCTCAGTGCCACTGGCTGCTCCTTCCACTGCACCAGCTTCAAGAGTCAGGAGAGCTTCAAAAACTTCTTTTCATCTAGCAGAAACTAGGAGACGCTAGCAATTACAACTGATCCTGATTGGAGGAGAACATTATCAAAAAAGGCCTTCGTGTAAAACAAAAGCAAAGCAATGCTTTCACAACCATCTTTGAAAATATGTAGAGACTTAACAACCTGGGGATACAGCTGCTGGAATCCCATGGGCCGTATTAGATCCTACAAGGCTCTGCAGTTCATCACACACACATGGAAACATCTTTTCTAAGGCTTGAGGTTCTTGTCTTCCTGTAGGTATGACTTGTTCCCACAGAACATGTGCTTGCAAGGTTGCATGTCTGCACTGAAAATCTGAATGGCTCAACATCTTCTGGTTCCAGATCTGAATCTCTGTCTCTTTTTTGAGCACAGAAGAGAGAGTTGGCTTTTCTGTAAAATTTTTTAAATTTTATTTTTATTCACATCAAGAACAAAGTCTGGAACCTTGTCTACCATTAACTGTCAGACCTCAAGGATTCAAAGCATATCTAGTATCTAACATGTTACAAATCTGCATAAACTGGTGGTAAAAGTATCAGTTATGCTCCTTATTTTTGCAAAAGCAGGACAGAAGCTCTTTTTGTACATATTCCACGTTGACTGGATTCCTGTTTGCCTTTGAGTATGGGATTCATTTCAAGTAACTTCAGCTATGTAAACCATCTCTCATCTACTTGTCTGGGCCTTGCTTGGTCACCAGAGAGGCGAGCATAAAGCAGCTCCACAGCCCTAGATCTCCACCTTCTCCTTGAATAGGAAGATCAGCCTCCAGAGGTGCTGTGCTCTCTCCACACACCACCATGTAAAGTTATAGTTTAGGCAAGGTAGTTTTAATAACGTATGAATTGGGTGAGATATATCTCAACCTCAGCTAGTAACCTCCGTCTGTGGGTAAGGGGAAACCCACAATAGAAGCTGGTATAAGATCTATAGAGGAGCTTAATAAATTCAGCTATAGGGGAAGGTCACACAACTTCTTAGTATTATGATTACTCTTGCTGTACTTCAGTAACGCTAAGATGTAAATTCAAAAGATCTAAAAAAAATTTTGATACTCTAAAACACTGGAGGTGAGGGTTTTTTAAAAAAAAAAATCCACATGCTTTTGTGTGCAACACCTGCACAGTTTTCATTTCGACAAAGCAGTTCACAAATCATAATGAACAAGGTCTGAATAAACACAACAGAGATATATGTGCAAAGCATAAAACGCATAGTTAGACAAGACTGGTGACAGCCTTTTTTGTCTGTCCCTGTAAGAATTTCGTTAGAAAGATTAATCTCATTGCAGACAACTGATAGTATTTGAGACATTGTGTACAGACAGTTCAACAACTACATCAGTAATTTCATCCTTGGCAACCTTAGGCCCACTCCCAGAGAAAGACAGACCTCGAGGGAGAGACACACCCATTTTTAGAAAAGCATCGGAGCCAAATGGATTTCCCATCACAAAGACAATCCATGAGGGGCACTGGGTTTTTTGTTGGGTTGGGTTTTTTGTGGGTTGTTTTGGTTTTTGTGGTTTGCTTTATATCACACCAATTTACACCAAAGATGAATCCTGTCTGGTAGTGTCACATGCGCAGTTAACCATGAACATTAGTAAGGATCAGTAATAATAATTTAGCTGGTCAGGTAACTTGATCCAAGCTAATCTTTTCTGTTAAAATGGCAAGAAAAGGGATCTCTCTCTGAAGTTGATAATACAGTGGTGGATAACCAGAAAATGTTAGACAAGCATCTGTTGCAAATTTGTATGCTTATTGGCTGTGTTATGCCCCAGATCCATTATGGGTCATGAGATACTTGACTGCACACAAGGGGCCAGTGGAGTCGCAAGGATTCAACCACATAAAGAAAAAAAGAAAGAAATCTCTTCAGTGTAGTTCCCGCAAGATGTTTATATTCAGATCACCACATCAGGAAAACCTTCTAATGGCCATAAATTTGAATTCACATGCAAAAGCCCACAGAGGCATTTGGGCAACCAGTAGGATTATCTATGACAAATCTTTCTCTTTTTATAGTTTGTGGGTTTGGATTTGTGGTTGGGACTTTAGAAACCTTTTTGACACAATGCAGTGGTGATCAGCACCAGATGTGCAGAGGAATCAGTAAAAACCAGTTTCTTATAAGGCTTTCAATATTGTACCTTCCTTTGATGAAAAACAGCAAGCAAGAAAACAACAACAACAACAACAAAATATCTTTCTTTACATCCATTAAAAAGGGCAAATTCATTACAAGTAACAAAAAATGGTAAAGAGAAAAAACTTGGCTTAAACCTTTTTTTCTTGTTACAAAATACCGACTCTTTCAAATTAAACATTTCTTTAAATGTTCTGTGTTTGGGGTTTTTTGCTTGTATTTTTGTTTGTGTGGTTTTTCTCTTTTTTTTTTTTTTCCCTCTTTCTCTGAACTGACATGATCCTCTGAAGCAAGGTTATCTGGATTCATGCCTTGGTGGCACCCAGGCCTTTGCAAGCAAATACTGCTTTATTGCTAACAGAGCAAAAGCAGAGTCACTGCAGAAAGAAGCAATGAAACAAAGGAGGACGACGTTGATGGACTTCCCAAGGTCGCTGCAGGTGCCAGACAATGGTTCCCAGGAGGGGAAAATATGGTTGTTTAAAAACAAATTTGGTGCATGTGGCAAGCGTGGATGTTTCCCGTGAGATCCAAGGTGACATGTATGACGACAGATATAGGAAAGGAGTAAGGGGAAGAAGGGAGAGGGGAGGGAAGAAAGGACGAGGAAGAAAAAGAAAGAAAGAGAGAAAGAGAGAAAAATAGATAAAAAAAAATTAGGTCATAAATACAGAAAACATAAGAATCAAAGGTTTATTTAATTTTGTAAATTAAAGTGGCTAAAGATTAAAGAAGAGCATAAGCACATTCACACCGACAAAATGGTTGGTTCAGAAGCTCAGCAATGTCCAAAGCCGCAGAGCAGGTTCAAGTCAGGGTTTATGGGGTTCGCAAGCAAATGAGATAAAAAATGATGGAACAGAAGGCTCAGGGAGAAACACAAGAAAATAGTTATCTGTTATTTGAAAGGACAACACTGCCTTTTACACATGAAAAAAAGGAAAGCTTTTGTGTAGCAAACAATCCACCTGCCTGTCCAAGTCCTTCCCCCAAAGTCTGCTATACCAAGGACTTTGATAACAGAACCAAGTGACTACTTGGAGTCACTGGAACCCTGGAGAAGCAAAAAGGTCTCAAGAATACACGACTGACTTTTCCATTTAGCCTTCCATCTGCTTGTAGACTACTCGAATGCAATTATTATCATCACTGAAAAAAATACTCTTATCCTTCCAACCACTTTAAGGACACTGCAGAGGTGATGGTAACAAAGCACTCTACATAATAAATACACGTTTTGTCTGCAGGAAATTCCTAGCCATTACTATCAACCACAGCAATGCCATGTTAGAGGCATTTGCTCCGACTTTGCCTATGTAGCTTATTTTGAAATCAAAATTTATAAGCTAAATGCCATGAAAACAAGAGATACTAAAGGAAAGTTATACACAGAGCCTCTCCCCGACTGCAATTTGGCATACTTGCCTTCATTTCAATAGAGGCCTGTGGTTTGCATGTCAGAAACATCTAGCCTGCCTTTTGGAAGTACCCCAACATTTTTGTTTGGCGATCAGCTCAGGGAACCAAAGGATCTGAAAACACCTTGGAATGCCTAATAGAAACCCAAGTTCTCTACAAAACGAAAACAAGCTAGAGAAAGAGAGTCACAGATCCAGCATAATCATTTCACTGTATGCTGCTCCACTTGCCCTTAAACCGGAGCACATTCTTTCTGAGAACCAACTGCATCCATCTGTTGGGTCAATCTTGCAGCAAATGTTACACTCCAAAATGACTGCTTTTCAAAGTGCTTCCGACAATTCCAAGTGCAATGTTTGAGCGGCAGCCTCAAATCCCGATTCCTCCTATGCTTCATACCAGACTAAGCAAGGAATAATTTCAGAGGCCAAAGAAGTTACACCTGTGATAACAAACTAGGTTTCCTTCTCCCCTGCATTTTTCAGAGGGTCCCTGCCTATGTTACTGTTGGATTTAAAGGGCTTAATGGCATCTGGGTTTGCTGCTCCTCTCGTTGCCATGGACTACAGTATAAACACTGTATTCCAAAGGCAACAGCACTCTCAAAATTTGCTAATACCCCTGTGCAAGACATCCCAGTCATCCCAGGTAGCTTTGGTGTCCCATCGGGCACATGAAAAAGGCTAAAAGAGAGTATCAGCGCGGGAAGGCAACAACGGTTGCACACGAAGGAGTGTAGAGGAACAAAGAGACTGATCAGTAATTGTAACTTCCCATCACAGTGCAAAGGAACCACTTTCTGCTGTTTCCAGCCTACCGCATTTGATTCTTCGGCTCTGAACTGACCTTAAGGCACTCTTTGCCACATTACCCTCACTTTCTCCTGCCATATCAGTCACAGTTGTCCTTCAAATATGCGAGGGTAGTAAGTATTAGAGCTGTTGAAAATGAGAATCAGAGAGTAAGTTGCTAATGAGTTACTGAGGGTCCTTCCACCCAAAACTACAGCCTTGTTCAAACACACATCCCAATCTTTCTTTTGCCCCATTTCCCTTATCCCTACCATACCCATCTTCCCAGCCCAAATCAACTAGGTCACTCATTTGTATGCTTAACAACATTATCTGGCTTAGTCAAGTGGAGTTGCAGCATGCAAGCTGCACAAGCTCTCAGTTGTTTCCTTCAGCTAGGAAGGGGAGCGGGTGCAGTGGGGGCAGACCAAGGATTGAATTCTCAGTGCAAGGGAAAGACTGAAGAAAACTCTCTAGTTGTTCTGAAGAAAAACACGAGACTGAATTAACAATCTAGAAGACAGAATGAAATCAAATCGCTCCCTTCAATACAGGCTGGCAGCACCAATCTTGGCATGAATATGCTTAACTCTGGCTATGCAGTGAGGACTTATTTTGACTGACTCATCAGCTTTCAAGTTCATCCATCTGCCTTTAACCAATCAGAACTTTAATTTATAGGTAATCTAGTAATTTCATCCTTGAGGTTTTGTTTTGTCTTTTTTTTTTCTTTTGTCTTTTTTTTTCTTTTGTCTTTTTTTTTCTTTTTTCTTTTTTTTTTCTTTTTTCTTTTTTTTTTTTTTTGGTAATGTGCAATACAACCACCTGTGTAGAAAAGAAATGCGAACTGTCCTTTCAACACCTTCCAGCGAACTGCTATATTCCTAGCGCCTCAGGTAACAGGATCTGCTTGTTTCTCATAGCATTTGTGATTCTACCTTACTTTTTAAGCACACTCATAAGCACAGTGTGTCTGAAACATGAGTTTCCAGGAGCATTCTAATGCTATTTAATTACTTTTCCGTAGTGCCCTACCCAACATTAAAACAGTGCTGTTTAAAAATTACTGTAATTTTATCTTCATTTCATTTAATAATAAAGCCTTCAGAGAAAGACTTTAATTCCCTCCCTTTCCAACTGCTAGCAAACTCTTTATGCCTTTCTTTCTCCAAAGGCTAAGCTGGACAGACAAACAAGCAGTAAGCAAGCCCAAAGCAGATTTGGAAGGGAGATCTGCATTGTGACAAGCATCGCCCCAGAGATCTGAATGGTCTCTTTTGCTTTAGTTTAAAATGGGAATCTTGCTTTCTCATTTCAGAAAGCGTTACCTATCCACTGCTTTTCTCCTCTGGCAACCCTATTACCCCAGTATAGAAAGCCAACCATCCCTGCAAACAGTCAGACAAGGATTTGGCACATAGCATTCCTAACAGTGTACTGCTAACGATGTACATACCGTAACATGGACTACAGTACAGGTATGTACATGGCAAAACTAAGCTTTGGATGGGTAACCAATTGTGATAATGGCTTTAAGCAAGCAAGTTGTCAGGATTACTCAGGCACATTAACGGATGCAGCACTGTTGCATTAATTGGAAGCAGAAAACAATGGTAAAAGCTTATGACTGCTGTACCTGGGATGACAGTAGGCTGAGCAGAAGTTCGGAAAGCATAGTGAGCTGGCTTGGACTTCCCTTGCTGGTTTTCAGCTATCACATACACCTCATACTCTGCATTCCAGTCCAGGGACTTGAGCATGACGTGGTCACTGCCAGATGGAAGTCTGATCTCTGGTTTCCATTCTGAGGAATGCTTCTGTGGAGCAGCAAGACGGCAAGCAGGGATGCAAAACACAGAGCACAACATTAGTAGCCAGTTTTGAGAACACTGTAATGGCTAAGCAACAAATGGAAAAGTGAGCAGATTTCTACACAAGCACACACTCCTCAGCTAACTGAAGGGTGCAGAACATTATCTACTGTTGGCTCTAAGTGGAAAGGACAAGAGATACCAAAGCAGCCTCTTTTCTGCGGTGTTAACACATCTGAAGAAAATCCCTCTGTTCTTCCTCCCACCTTTGTCTCATCACTAGAGTACTTCTATTTCAGAGGTGAAAAGCTGCAACTACTGCATGTCTCTGCCCGGCAAAGCACTTTAAGAGTGTTCTTTCATGCCTTAGTATGTCAAATTTAAATAATCTGAGAGACAGAGATTTATCCCTTAACATGTTTCTGGCCTGGCTTACCACTGTTATTCTGTTCTGTACTGTTTAAGAGAGATTTTTAAAGGTGCATACAGCTATTAACTTTGATAATTCCTATTCCAGTTTCAAGGAATCCAGGTGTACATTTCACCTAGATAAATTTGAAAAAGCTACTGCTGAGGTACCTTGAGACAGACCTAGGCAGTTTTCTGGAACTTGAGTGTGCTAACACACTCTTATATCTCTGCTGGAATTTATGGTTCTGTAATACTAAAGCGTCCTTTTGACAGTTCAAAGACCACATCTGATAGATTCAATCACTGAGAAAGCATCCTGCTTTCTTAATAGCTGGAAAGCTTCCCCATTTCAGCTCAAACACACTGGTAGAGCTGAGCTGCCCCCAGGTGTATAAAGACTGAGAAAGTGTGCAGACAACAGTACATAATTACCATATGCTCACAGTTCTACAGAAGACAACATGGAGAAACAATCTTTCACAGTCAAAGTTAAAGGAAACGTGACAAAGGTTTTGTATGTTGCTTCTGTGCATGTCATGTCTCATACCCTATACACTTCCACCATATGCAATATATTAATAAAAATATATTAATAGCTAGAGGAGGACTCGGAAGAAGCTCTACTCTCTATTGGATATGGGAGGTAATGTAGTGACAAAGGATGAGGAGAAGGATGAGGTGCTGAATGCCTTCTTTGCCTCAGTCTTTAGCAGTGGAGTAGGGTGTCCCCAGAGTACCCAGACCCCTGAGCCAGCAGTTAGGAGTGGGGAGCAGAATGAAGCCCCCATAATTCTAAGGGAGATGATGAGGGACTTGCTCCAAAACCTTGACTCAAACATGTCTATGGGCCCAGATGGGATTCACCCGAGGGTTCTGAGGGAACTGGCAGAAGTGCTTGCGGAGTCACTTTCCATCATCTACCAACAGTCCTGGCAAACTGGGGAGGTCGCAGTTGACTGGCATCTAGCAAATGTGATGCCCATCCACAAGAAGTGTCAGAAGGATGATCCTGGGAACTCCAGGCCTGTCAGTCTGACTTCGGTGCCTGGGAAGGTCATGGAACAGATCAATCCTGAGTGCCATCATGCAGCACATGAAGGACACCCAGGTGATCAGCCCAGCCAGCACGGGTTCACGAGGGGCAGGTCCTGCTTGACAAATCTGATCTCCTTCTATGACAAAGTGACTCGCTTGGTGGATGAAGGAAAGGTCGTGGATGTTATTTACCTGAACTTTAGCAAGGCCTTTGATACAGTGTCCTACAGTATCCTCCTGGAGAAACTGGCTGCCCATGGCTTAGATGGGAACACTCTCCACTGGGTTAAAAATTGGCTGGAGGGCTGGGCCCAGAGAGTGGTGGTGAATGGAGTTAAATCCAGTTGGTGGCTGGTCACGAGTGGTGTCCTACAGGGCTCGGTACTGGGACCCGTTCTCTTTAACATCTTTATCAATGATCTGGATGAGGGGAACGATGCACCCTCAGCAAATTTGCAGACGACACCAAGTTGGGTGGGAGTGTTGATCTGCTGGAGGGTAGAGAGGCTTTGCAGAGGGATCTGGACAGGCT